>OV651818.1:71836854-72292846 GCA_927349885.1 Psylliodes chrysocephalus
GAACAGTCAGTGCAAAATTGGGTGACGCACTGTCTTACTGGAATATTTGTTGTTTGCTATGTACTGATCGTCATTCTCAATCGACTTTAGTAATGCTGGATAAATGGCGTTTTGTAATAATTCCAGATACATTTCTACGGTTAAAGTTCCAGGTAAAAAAAGGGGGCCAATTATAGGGTTACAAAAAATGCCATCCCAAACATTCAATTTTTCCTGATGTTGCGTATGCACTTAATGAAATATTCTGGAATTTTAATCGGACCAATAACGACAGTTGTGTCAATTTACAGTACCATTTAGGAAAGAAGTGCATTCGTCAGGAAAACACACGTTGAAAAGAAATTGCTGATAATTTATTGCCCGTTCAGTCACAATTTCACAAAATAGTAATCGTCTATCAAAATCATCTTCGTTACTAGATGTATTTTGTAGGGATAAAACTCGTATTTTTTCAATATCTTCAGAATGCTACTTTTCTTAATATCAGATGTTATCGACATCTTGTATTACTTAGAATAAAAAATCGTTTTCTAAGCAAAGAAAAAAGTTGAGTTTGGTCTTAAGAAGAAACTTTTAATATTTTGCATTAGCATTAGGATTATCGCAACGTGCATCGTCACAGCTCACAACTCTTACAGTCAGTGAAAAACTGATGCCGCATCGAGGCATCCTGTCGCTTTACCAACTTGGGCCATGACATCTTCTTCATTTCACTTATTGGCACTTTTTGTCCACGTTGTCACAGGCCTGTCACTCCCTATACTTCCCATGTTAAATTCTGGCTCAAATCTCAATGACCTCGGTACCTCTTCCTTATTGGTCTGGGGTATTTTTGACAAGTCTGAGGTCACCAATCAGCACGTTGGTTGCTGACGCATGAGAAAAATTACATCTAAAAGTAAAAAATATTCAAGTTTTAAGCCACTTGAAGACAAAATTAGTATGGTTATTACAAAATTTATGTTTTTTTTGTTTTGAAAATATTGTTGACCTCGATGCCTCCTTCCTATTGGCCTGGAGTATTTTTGACAAGTCTGGCGTCACCAATCAGAAAATTGGTTGCTGTCACATGAGAAAAATGATATGACTGCACATACGTTCATGATGTAATTTGTAATAAAAAATACAGATCTATAACAAAATTTGATTACAAATAAATGTTTAAACCAAAGAGAGAAATTATCAGAAAGCTAGATTAAATACATTTTACCCGCGTAAAATATTTTGAATTGTCAAGGTCACAGACTTTTAGATCGATTGACATTTAAGTGCTATCTCTTGTGCTAACTATACTCTTTGACGTTGTGCTGTTTAAAACTGACCCCCGCGGATTTGGAGCCTATGCACGTTACGTATCGAATAGAGAGAGACATTAGATAACAATCGCAGTCTGTTAAGCAAAGATAGGCATCTCTATACGAGACGTAACGAAAGATGAGAATCCCACTACTACAAATACACCGTTGCCAAATGTCCAAAGTGAAACGTAACGTTTTAAACTTTAAATACCTGATTTTATTTTCCAATTATTGTAACTACTTAGAACATTTTTTAAGGGAAAAAAAATTGGTACAATGTTTCTTTTGTCATATATTTTAGATATTTTTCATTATTAATGTATTTTCTTTTCATAGGAGAATTCCCCATTATACTCTGATATTAAAATTATTTAAAAAGATGTCTTTTGGAAAAGTAATTTATTTTAGGAACGTCTAATTTGCAGTAAAGTCTGTCCAAGTATAGCAGCAAATTAAACTAAAAGAAGCTACATTTATAAAATAAATCAGGAAATATATTTTTGCATTTTTTTTTTAATATTTTATTATTAGATTCAATCTCTAACGTTATCGAAGATATAATATTTTTTTCTGAAAAATGACTAGGGTTCAAATTTTAATCTATTGTTACGAGTATATTAATTTTCTATTTAAAATAACATTTTAAATACGAGTGTAATTAAACAGGTGTCACATTCAGATAGGAAACTTTAATCTGGTTATTTGGCGTAAAGTTCAGGAATTAGGTTTATTCGTTTAATATCACGACCAAGTAGAAGTTAGAAAATACGTTAGAATGGGCGCTGCTCTCGCTCATTTACCTCAAAATTATATCGATGATGGATGGTTAATTGTTATGGAAACTTTAGCTGATGACGATGTCGTGACCAAATGACCAAAACAATCCAACTATTGAAAATTCGTGCGTGCGTATGTTTAGGGCAAAGGCATCGTACTACTAATGATGATGAAGGGTGGCATGATAAATTATTAAGAAAAATTGGAAAATGTCTTCCAAATATTTTGAATTAATCATTGTATCCTTAACTTTTTAAAAATGTACAATTATTGTACTTTATTAATTATATTTTTATTTTGACGGAAATGGTGTCGAACTTTTTTCGACTTACCGATATGGAAACGGCCGAAGTTGAACGATTGTTTTTTCTAACTTTGACAACCTGTATATTTAAAATGATGCATTTTAAAAGGTATTTTTATATGAATAAACCAACAATTCTAATTTATTTTAGAAATATATTTGGTGTTATCTTTGGTGTTATTTAATACTGAATTGGCACTTTTCCAAATTTTCCAGTCTAACTGCTCGAACGGTAATAATTGGCAATACAATATTCCGTTCTGAATAAAGATACCTTTTGAATAGCAAAATTTTATCCAATAACAAATATACCTCTCTCCTCTCCTATCAGAAAGTTCTTCGCCACTGCAAAGATCCCACTTTAAACCCATGTAAACCCCTTTTCATTGCCCTTTTACAGCAGAATTGACAATTAATAAAACTTTATTGTGTCCATAAAATGCCCTTTATTGGCCCATTTATGACAGCCGGCCTCCACAATTTACGTCAGGATAAAAATTTGGGAGTTGGTCGTAACAAGTGAAAATGATGATCACGCGCAAAGATAATGTGTGTTAGGAGTGACTGTGGAAAATAGATAAAAAAACTCGTAAGTTTGTAATGGAATATACTGTGCGTAAAATAAACCCATCTGTGATGATAAAAAAATGTTTAATGACGCGTAACTTCTGGCAAGCATTGTTTTTCTATCACCAAGCGACTTTTGTTTATGGTTTATCCAGTGCCCCAAGTGAAATTTTAAATCTCTTCATTTCATGGAAACAGGATTTTTTAAGTAAGATTAACCCTGTTCCAAATTAAAATAATTAAGTTTAAAGTTCATAAGATTTTAACCAACAATATAGTTCGATCCCTACTGAGTCTGCCTCATTAAAATCAATATAATTGAGGGTAATTTTAGCTTTTAAATGTTTCCTCGACCAGAATAAGGTCGTAACCTCATGAAATTTGGTGATCTGAAAACGTTTCCTGTAAAACTTGTTTTTTGATGGTTACAACTTTGTTCCGGGCAGGTATTCAATTATTAATACTAATTTTAATGTGTAATAATAATAATATTAATAATATTTATTGGCAGAAGTAAATACATGAACAACATATAACAATTGGTTATATTTGGTAATATGTCAATAAATATTTGCAATTTTTACAAGGCTTAAGTGCTTGGGTGTAGATTAAAAAATTTATACAATTTTTGAACTAAACTAAGAACTAACAAAATTAAACGATTTAAAAATAAAAATACGAAAGTTTTATTACTCAAGTAAAACTTTTTTTTATGAGATAAATTCTGAGATTTTGTAATCTTTTATTTTTAATTTTTAAATAATATGTGCAATTCTAGTTGTTCTGTTTCTTTAACAAATATTTTTAGAGTCTTTAAATTTAGAAATTGGTAGAGTAAAGTCGGGGATTATGGAATACCACTTTTATTTATCGAATTACTTTGAAAACTATATCATAAAATATAAATCAAAAAATGTCAATAGCTTGTCCAAAAGATTTATTATTTAAAAAATTCTTTTCTGGTTGCCGAAAAAATGGTCGGGTTGTATGAAATATGTATATGGGGTAATATGGAATACTATCGTATTTCCAATGAGAAAAATACTAATGACAAAAATCGCAAACATAGTAATCGCCTTCGGCATCGGCACACAGTTTGTGTGCCCAAAGCTCGCATTTTAGGCACTGTATCCACATTTTTCCCTTTAATTCAGTCGTAAAACGTCCTGAACAGCAAAGACATTTTGCATCGTATTTTAGATTACTGTCGATATCCGAGAATTCTTCCTCGTCAGTAGAGTGATCCAAGAGAGGGGATACTTTCATTCAAACCATCAGAAAATGTGTCGTCTTCTACCAGTTTCTTTCTCGCTTTTTTTGATCTTGCTTTGGTGTCAACATCCATTTTGCAGCTACAAGGTTTTGCATCGTCGGCTGGCTTTTTCTTTTCGTCGAACCCAACTCTTCTTTTAACTTTATCTTTTTCATTCCAGTTCATTTTTGTTTGGCGTTGTAGTCAAAATTTTAGCTGTTCCCGATTTGCGGCCTCTTGTACCTTGTCGTTTTTTAAGAACAGGAATAGGAACTATGTGCTGTAGTGAAACTGTTTGTCAATTTGTATCTTTATCGGCATTTTTCTGGTAACGCGGCACGTTATCTGATTTTCGTGTTCAACAGGCGCTTCATCGTTTTTGTGTGCGGCTTCCACTAGAAAATCCTCTTCGGTAAAAATATTTCTGTTTACTGGAAAGAGACTCGTTTGCCGAAATCCTTTGACTGTCCTTTTGCCAGTTTGTATCGTTAAATATGCTTTGCCAAGCAGGTCACTGATGTCAAAATGAGATATTAGGCGAATATTTTGCCTTAAAAATTGGCGAATTTTATTTATTTATTATCTTAAGTGCACTACAGAATTATTAATTCCAAATGGAACAATCTTAAAACTAAAACAATTAAATTATAAGTATATATACATAAAAAAAACAAACAAACTAGATATACAAATATTAAACATTTCAAAAATTTTAAAATACATTTAACGTCTAAAAAGTTTAACAACATACAAGACAATCGCAAGGCAATTAAAAAAAAAATAATAACCTAAGACTTTAAAATTCGAGCATCCTTTTGACAGATAACAACGTACAATTTAAAAATATCACATTGGGAATAGTGTTTATTGTAGTTGCACAAAAGCCTATTTATAAAAGCTCTTTGTCCATAGTTTGTACGATGGGTTTTCTCAAAGAATAGTTGCGACTGTCGAGTACGCCTTAACGGGACACAAAAGTATCGAAATAAAATAAATTAAATGTCAAGATTTGAAATGTCAATATTTTAAATCGGGTGACTCGATTTGAATTTTTGTTGTATTATCCCCTTTATATAGGCAACCAACATTACATAAATTATAAATTAGTTTAAGTTTTTTTTTAAATTAACTGAATTTTGTAGTATTCGACGAAATATTTAGTTAAATAGATATGTCCTTAAAATATAATATTGTGTTTTTTCATTCATACTAAAGGTTATACGACAATTTATTCGATGCACTAAACAGTGTGGAATTACCGTGTGGAATAATATTTCCACACTAATTATGAATGTGTACGGAATTGCCTACTTTGACCCTTAAAAAACAATTCGGAATTTATAATTTTCTGTAGTGGTCGTCGAAAAACAATGTTTTTGGATATTGAACTTAAAAAATGTGCTAAGTAAAATGTAGCGAACCCCTTGAAACTCTTTTTCTTTAATTAAATCGAATTCAATGTAAATAGTTTTATCGACAAATACTTAACGGTTTCTATACAAATAAATACCGGAATTGCTAGCCATGAATGTACCAAATTAGAAACTTCAGTCTCTTCACGTTTTCCGCCTTTGTGCGTTACACGACCACGCTGCTCCACTGCTCAAAAGCCGTTACTGAAGCCGTGCCCTTACGTAAAACTCTCGACCCGAAAAACAAAACACCCTCGAAGCTTACGGAACAACAGAAACGGCAAAGGCCAGAGGATACTTCTATTACAATTCTAATGAAAGCTTATGCATCCAAGTTGTCCTGCGGGAGAATCTCCCCAAAAAGGGGAAGGATAAGGGGAAACAATTATACTATTGGGTTTAAATGGACAGCTTTTATGGTTGATCACCTGCGAAAATAAAGGTCATGGATAGGAAATATTGATGTTTTTCGGTAAAGGAAGAGTTAAAGTATGTTTTATTTTAAAACTCTATGGGGTCTATTCTGTAACAATTCCTTTATATTTAACAGCCTTTAAAAATATTTTCTTCTGTCATTATTTAAACGGATCTTTAAAATACATTAGAGGACTATCTTAAAGGAATTGTTACAGAATAGACCCCTATAGGTGCAAGATTTTATTTTAATATCAAATGAAAATAAAAATCTTACAGTTTAAGATTTATCAGCCGAATTTTAAAAAAAGGGAACTGTTTAATTATATTTAGTTTGTTTAGTTATAAGCATAAAGCTATAAGTAGCTATCACGAAATTAAAACATTAATAAACGACTAAATAAGGCAATATCAAGACAAAGGCGAGAAAAGAAACATCATAAGGTAACGGAAATATTATATAAATTCACTGAAGGGGAAACCAATTAAATTATTTGGAAGTAACGGGCCAATTTGTTATGTTAAAAACAAGTTTACCGGGACAACAATTAATTATTATTATTATTCTTGTTACCGTGACGTAGGTTTGAACATAAAATTTTAGTTAAACGAGTAATATTTTCTGAATGAATATTTATTTTCCCCAAGGATGTTTTTATGTATTTCGAACAAGCAACATTTAAAAATATTATACCTTAATGTTAAAGCTTAATGAGGATGTTTGAACAATGTTTATATATTATATACAATGTTATATACAATTTGTCTCCTGTATGATATGCATGTATACCGTGAAGATTTACAGAACTTAATATTTTGAAGTTCCTGAAGTTCAACAAGATCTTGAGGTAACAGAAGATGCCCCTGGTGAATTTGTGGATGAAGAAGATTCCGATGTCGAGCCTCTTAGTGTGGTTCGAGAAAGAATACTTAAAAGTACCTGCTACTAACCGATTAAAATGAAAAAAATCGGAAAACTTTGTTCCCACAAATTTCAAAAAGATTTTGACGATATGGAAACACGACGTTAGTAGAAAGTTCAGGACTACATAAAAATGTATTTGGATGATGAATTTTTTAACAATATTTGCGACTGTACTAATGTGAGATTTTTAGAAGAAAATGGAAAACCAACGAATTTAACATTACCTGAAATTAAAAAGTTTTTTGCCATTTCCTTACTCGTGTCGTGCTTAAAATACCCCAAAGTCAGAATATACTGGGCAAAAATGAGCAAAGTTAGTGTCATCGATACTGCAATGACTAGGGATAGATTTTTTTTAATCAGGACTAATTTAAAAATTGTCGATAGCAAGAAAAATCGTCTGACCGTTTATACAAGATTTAAACAATTTGTCAGAGGTAAAAGCCAAACCTCGAGAGACTAAAAATTTTTGTATGCGCTGCCCCAGACGGGCTCGTACTCGACGTTGAAATTTACCGAGGAAAAGATACATTTTTGAATAAAAAATCCAAAAACCTAAGGATTGACCCTTCAGCCGTCATCGGATTATCTGAAACCTTAAAAGAAGGTACACATATTTTAGATAGATAGATAGATAGATAGATAGATTCTTTATTGTTTTAAAATATAAAATTTTATAAACAAAGTCTAAGTTCTTATAGTACTAATAGGTATTTACACTATTTAAAATTAAAATAAGAATATTAAATTAGGTATTTACACAATTTAAAATTAAAATATAAAAATGTAATTAAAATAAAATAAAATTGGTAAATATTACAGTACACATAAAATTTTAGTTAAAATTATCATTATAAAATTCTTCAATAGAATAATAAGTTTTTTTTAGCATAATTTTTTTCACACTTCCATAGAATACTTTATAATTTGTAATTTTTCTTATTGCCAAGGGTAAATGATTAAACATTTTTCTTCATTGACAGATATTTCACTACAATACCCCTCCTGGAATACATGTATGAGAAAAAGATCACGGTAACTGGTACGATAATGAAGTCAAGAATTCCTAGAAGTGTGCAGTTAACATTTGAAAAGACAAAGACAAGGCTTGGGCGAAATTCCTCTGAAATGTCAGTTAGAGCAGATGGTTTAAACTTTCGGTGGTACAATGGTTTGATATTAAAAATGTTCTGCTTGCCTTACAGGCTTGCAAGTAGAACCTCAAGACCAGAGTAAACGCTGGTCTAAAAAAGAGTCAAAGTACATAATAATTCCAAGACCAAATATTGTGAACAAATTAAACTGCTGCATGGGAGGAATTGATTTAATTAATAGAATGATTAGTTACTATCGCATCAGTACAACAAGAACAAAAAAATGGACTGTTAAATGTATCCTCCATTAAATTCACTTGGGAGTGGCTAACTCGTGGATCGAAAAAATTAGGGGACTAATCTTCAGACATTTTTAAACTCCTAAACTTTAAAAAATCTTATGACAGTTCCTTAGTTAAAGAAGCTAATATTCAAACTGCTGGTGAAAATAGATTACCCCCAATGGTAACTAGAAGCACTCTCTCATCTGGTTCGAAACCCCCTATGTCTGAAAAAAAAAAGAGAATACTCTACATCTACAAATGCTGTTAGATGTAAAAATCCAGGTTGCAAATCAAAAACAAAATATTATTGCGAAAAATGTAACCTATTTTTGTATCTAATGGGCAGTAATAATGGCTTCAGAAGTTTTCATTTACGTAATAATTAGTAGTAATCTCGTCCTAATCTCGTACTTTTGGATAAATAAACATTTTTAACAAAAATTCAGTGACGTTTTCTTACCAAAAGAAACAAAACTTCCAAGTATTAACGTCGTATTATTTTAAATATAAACTTGGGATATACAACTGACACTATTGTTTCTTATTTCAGGTAGTTTTAGCAGATAATCATTAAGACAAAATAACTAAAGTTAAGAAAACCAAGCGAATGCTTCTTTACTATATAATGATTTGTAGAAAGTAATTTGTAATTTTTGTTTTATTTATTTAAAGAATACAAACGGGATGAACCCAAGTACAGTATTCACTGCTGTACATAGATAAAAAAAAGTTAAACTATAAGTAAAAAGTTAATTATTCTAATTACAAAGAGTGTGAAAAAAACATGAGAATTTCACTAAATAATTTATCATGAAATATTTCAATTTCGAGATTATTATAAACTGAATTAAAGGATTTACAACACCTATGCAAGGGAGAGTTTAGATACTATTTAGTGTAACTAGTAATTAATTAGTATAAAAAGTTTTAAAGTCTCTTATATTATAGGCTGGAACATTAAAATTAATGAGGCTGGTAATCTCATTAGAATCAATAAGATTATTTACAATTTTATTTAGAAATTTAATGTCATTTATTTGACGTCTGTCTTCCAGGGAAATTAAATTTAAGTTTCGCCTGATTGATGCAATATTGTTTTCAGAAAACAATTTCTTTTTGCGGTAGTATATCAATAAAGTTTGAATCTATATATACAAGATACTGGGAATTCCATATTATCGATTCAAAAGTTAAGACACTTAATGAGCGTGAAGTTTATAAATCATGACAAGTCCAGATAGTAAAACTTAGCGCTCTATTGGCTTTTTTTGAGATATTAATATGTTGGTCAAAAATAAGTTTTAAATCAAAATAAATGCCAAGGTCTTTTATTTCCGAACTCTTTTTTATTAAGTGGTTTTCAATAAAATATTGGAAGTCATATTGGCATCGTTTTCTAGAGAAAGTAATGGAGTAGCATTTATTTAAAGTAAGAAAAAGGAATTTTTGTTTACAATAAGTGACAAGTCTGTTTAGATCACTTTGTATCAGTTCAAAATCTGTAGCAGTTTAAATTGTGTAGTATATTTTTAAATCATCTGCATCCATTTTATATTTACAAAACTTGAAGCGTTTAGATATGTCATTAATATAGATATTAAATAAAGAAGGCCTCAAATGAGTTCCCTGAGGTACTCCTGAAGAAATGTCCCTAAAAGGTGATACATATTTAGCTATGACTACTGCCTGGGACCTACTACTAGGATTTGAACCATCGGAGTAGATTGCCGTATATACCGACTGCAGCAAGTTTATCCAAGAGAGTTGGATGATCAATTTTTAATAAATAGTGTCAAGTCAGCTAAAATATCAAAAAACGTTAGATCATTAACAGAAATTAAAAACAGTAACTTCCCAAGTACTGATCCTTGAGGAACACCTACTTAATAAACTTTTTTAGCAATATATCGCAACAAAAGAATAACAATAATAAAACTAACCATGCGCTTACTCTTCATTACACACTACATTAGACGCATAAGATCATTTACATTAGAAAATGTACAAAAATTCAGACTATTTCTGCGAAATATTCAGATGGAATAATTTCTGATTTCCTCTAAAACTCCCAGATCGGCCGTTTTTCTTTGTGGTCGCAGTTTTTGCTGAAGTTTACCTAGCAAGTAAATTAACACTAAATAGAAAAACCGACTCTTTGTGGACCAGTTCAAACCTTTGTGACAATTATGTTTGAACGTTTAAAAAGGCTTTAATTCGCTCTTATTTGGATTTTTTTTTTTTAATTCAGAGTGTTTAATTTCAAATTCAAGTGGTGTGGAAGTTTTCGCTAGTCGGGAGTTGCTAAACATCGTTTTGCCATTTCAAGAGTGTAGAGGGTTCACTAGAGTTTTTAATTAAGAATTTTTTTGTTTAGTTTGGATATTTTGAGTAGGTGGAATGTTGTATTAAAATGTTAGGTTTTAAAAATGGTGACGTTTAAAACCATAGAGTATACTATAAGGATTAAATAATATTGTTATATTTTTAGATATTGCCCAGGGGGGTAGCAACTCATATGGGATAAATTGAGGCAAACAAATAATTTAGTATCACTTCAATTAACGGGATGGCGCTCGTGAGAGTTATCAGTGTCAGTTGTCAGCTCGTGCAAAACTTCAAGCTTCAAGATATGGAAACTTAAGACGTTGAAGGTTGCTTGTGATCTGATCATGGTGGTAGAATATTGAAGGATATGTAGGATATCCTTCTAAAGATTCCACCAGTGAAAGAAGTTAAATGAACTTAAGTGAAGCATCAATATGGCTACCGTACTAGTCCAGACTACTGTTAATATGATAATAGAATTGTTCATTAAGTATATAAATGTTATATGCTAATGTAGCATATAATTTCAAATGTTTACTTATTACTTACAATGATAAGAAACCATTTAATCTAATTCTGAAAATTATATCAATATTTATTTAAACACCGCCCTGTACTGTGTTTATACGTACCTATGAAATGTTATTTTCAAAATTATCTTTTTAATAATAATAATATTTATTCAAGAATATATACATATGAAATAAAATTAATGCATTATAGAAAAAAATATATATATTTTAGATAATATTTTATAGAGACACACTATCAAAATACCTACATTTAATTAAAAATATATCGAAACGTTGATCATACAAAACGCAAATAAATATCAGTTATTTGAAAGAATATTATTTATTACGTCCATTTTCTCATTTTTGATAAATAATTTTTAAATATGGACAATGTATTACGTTTTATGTCAAGTGGGAGGGTATTATATAATTTTGGACTATACAAATACGATCGTTGTCCTACTAATTTCTGAATACGAGGCACAGTATGGAGATGTTTTTCTTGTGCTATATAGATGATCTGATAAGTTAAATAATTGTTTATTTGAATATTGAATATCAATATTATAATAAAAAATTTGTTTCAGATTCTTATCCTCAACAAACAATGAGTTTGAAGGTTACCCTTAAAAGGCCCTTTAAGCATTATTTTTAAGAATATGTTTTTCAAGTGGTTGTAAATGTGTCATACAATGATGGCATATCTCAAATGACTTTCTACTAAGCTATGACACAAGAGTTTAAGTTGATGTGGCTGTAGATAATCTCTTA
Organism: Psylliodes chrysocephalus; assembly: GCA_927349885.1. NCBI lineage: Eukaryota > Metazoa > Arthropoda > Insecta > Coleoptera > Chrysomelidae > Psylliodes > Psylliodes chrysocephalus. The sequence goes on from OV651818.1 coordinate 71,848,793, forward strand.
TATTTTTAAATTTATATATTATCATTCTTAATTTTTGGCAGATAAAAGTTATGTTTACTCTCCATTTGAGATATTTATCCATGTAAACCCCTACATATTTTAACTTGTTTCAGGGATAATGGTAAGTTTTTGCGCAGAAGTTAATTTGTTAAATGGAGGTCTTGTTATAATATTATTAATGAATGGTAAGTAGTGGGTTTTATCTACATTTAGTGTCAGTAATTTACTATCAAATCAGCTTTTCAGATTTGGGAGATCCTGTTCAACTTTTTGCTTTAGTTCTAACCATGAATTAGCTTTATAAAATATTAAAGTGTCGTCTGCGAATCCCAAAACTTCCCCTGAACTCTCTATAGAAAATAATCCGTTGATATAAAGATTAAATAGAATAGGACCGAGTACCGTGCCTAGTGGGATACCGCAAGTTGTGAATCCCGGATCACTGTAGGCAATCTACTCTTGTAACTTATTGTCGGTTTGTAAGATTACTTTCAAATAATTTGAGTGATGTGTCCCTTATACCTGCTTCTTTTAAGATATACAAAAGTAAACGGTGGCTGACAATATCAAATGCTTTTGAGAAGTCTAGATATCTCGTACACAGAGACATGGACTGCTTTCATCTAGAGCAGTTAGTATTTTGGTAGATAGTGCTATAATAGCATCTTCTGTAGAGACATGTTTTTTAAAACCGTATTGTTTATCAGATATTTTTAAGATCTTTGATAAATGTGTTATTAATAAAATTGGTCTATAATTTGTTACCACACCATTGTCACGACACCATTGTTCTTTTTAAGTTTTTTCGTGACAACTAGTTTATATTATAATTAATATACCTAATACATATGATTAAACAATAAATACATCACAAGACAAACTGTCACAAGTGAAGTAACAATATGGCTGACGCCGTTTCTACCTCCATTATTCTAATTTATCTAGATATATTTCCTCTACCTTCCAAATTTATTGATCTTTTCAAAAGATGGGTTCCAGCGACGAGCTATAAAGCACTCACATTTACGAGGTCTGATCAAAAAATAACCATTATTTATTCATCAATAACTATCTTGTCCCCTTCAAAGTAATCCCCCTCAGATATATTACACTTATGCCAGCGTTTTTTCCAATCCTCGAAACACTTCGGAAACGCGCTTTTTGGTATCGCCAACAGCTCCTATTTCGATTTTTATTTTATCTCCTCAATCGTAGCAAAACGCTTTCCTTTCATCGGTGTCTTCAGTTTTGGGAAGAGGAAAAAGTCAGCGGGGGGCCAAGTCCGGTGAATACGGTGGTTGAGGCATGATAACGGTTTTGTTTTTGGCCAAAAACTCACGCACAAGCATCGATGTGTGAGCTGGTGCGTTATCATGGTGCAAAATCCATGATTGTTTTTTTCACAATTCTGTGCGTTTCTGACGAATTGCTTCGCGCAAACGGCGCATAACTTCAAGGTAGTATTCTTTATTGACCGTACGACCTTGTGGCAAGAATTCATGATGCACCACGCCATTGCAGTCGAAGAAAACAGTGAGCAAAATCTTCACATTTGACCGAACTTGACGTGCTTTTTTCGGTCTTGGCTCTTCTGGACGCTTCCATTGGAACGATTGGGCTTTGGTTTCAATGTCATAGCCATACACCCATGATTCGTCACCAGTTATGACCTTTTTGAGGAAATCTGGATCGTCATTGACGATGTTCAACAGCTCCTGAGCGATGTCCATGCGACGTTGTTTTTGCTCAAAATTTAGCAATTTTGGAACAATCTTCGCTGCCGCACATTTCATGCCTATAACATCCGTAAAAATTGCTTGGCATGAGTCAAACGATATGCCAACATCATCAGCAACCTCTCTGATAGTGATTCGACGATTATCCAAAATCATTTTCTTCACTGCTTCAATGTTTCATCGGTTGTTGACGTGCTCGGGCGACCAGGACGAGCATCGTCATTGACATCTTCTCGGCCTTCCTTAAACCGGTTATACCACAATTGAACTTGTGTTTTGCTCATAGTAGACTCGCAAAACGCCACAGTCAACATTTCAAATGTCCTTGCGCATTTAATTTCATTTTTTACACAAAACTTAATACAGTTTTTTTTGATCCATTTTTTCGAATAGTAAAAAATCGAAGAGCACACCAAAACACGACTAACCTTCTTATCTGTCAAAAACAAACTGACGAACCAAAATGGCTGATATTGCCAACATATATAACAGATATGTGTACCAACATAACAGAAAAAAAATGCAAAAATCGAACATACGTAACTCACGAAATTTGAAAATAACGGTTATTTTTTTATCAGACCTCGTATATAGTTATGCAATTTATACATTAGCAATATAAGTTCCCACACTGTTTTGAGCCAATGGTTATTAATATGTACATACTTGTTTTTAAATCAGTTTTAAAATATATCGACTTATTTTACTTTTCTTTTTGTTTTCAGTTTTTAATGATGATTCTTATTGTAAAGACCCCTAAAATACCCTGTTTATCGCTGAAATCTGTGAGCTTCAGCCTTCATTAAAATTAATTAAATGCCTTTGACATCAAACAAAAAAAAATGTACCCTCACAATTCTGTGAAATCTTCAAGGGTTCAAACAAATAAGTTTAATTTTTCTATATTATTTTAAAATTATATATTTCAGAATAAAGTACTGCAAACTGGGGAATTTGTAGATCTTAACTAATTATGAGGAAAAGCTAAATATAATTTTCCTATAAACGTCCCAGTTTTCATTCTAAAGTAGGGATGATAAGTTCAATCTTTCTCGGATTAAAACTATATGCATTTAACAAATAGGCGGTAGGTACTTACTTTTCCGACACTGGCAATCACTAATATCGATTCACTTTACATTTCTTTTCGAAAGTCTGGAAACAAATTCAGTCACTGGCCAACACTAATATCGATTCACTTTTCTTTATGAAATTCCAGAAACAAATGAGTAACTATTATCATTGACATTCGTATTTATATTACATACACCACAAGTCGTATTAATTTGCACGTCTGAACAAGCTTTGCGGACGGGACGGTGGCCGGCGCGGCAACGATAAGTCTCGACGCGTTGTACTGAATATGGAATATGCAAGTTTTTACAAGTAACAGTCGCTGAGCTTCTTAAAATAGTATCTGCCTATATTGATAAGAGAAGTCAAGTCAACATTTTAGTAACTAAAATGTTGACTGTTTATATTATAAACAGTTCAAGTTTTTTACAAGAATTTCTTCAACACATGGAAAAATGAGTAATCAATTGTTTAATAGTATATTGCGTCACTATCGTAACCAAATTAATTTTCATTCACCCCCGCTTACGATTGTGGGCCCCCATTTTTTAATACGCCCAACGTAGACCCCGTCGAGTCTCCCGTGGACCCCTGGGGGTCCACCTGGACCACTTTGGGAAATACTGGTTTAAAGTGACATAGAGCGGGCATGATATTCAGATTTCCTACCGTGTTTCAGCGCCATGAATGTGCTGACATACAGTAGGAAGACTAGGAAGTCATAAATCGCGTCGCACTCTCTGTTCTCATATCTACTTGGTAACTAGCGCAGTCTCCGAGTGTCTATATTTCTGTGATTTTTGAGCTGCAAATTTAAATGTATTGGACCTTTCTAACCCGTAATTTCAAGAAAATAAATGAAATGATTAAATTATATTACTTAGCTAGAATTAATTGAATATTTTGCAAACATTTAAATGATTTACAAATAGGATAAAATTTAAAACGTCAAATCTAAACGATTGGCTATTTTTATATTATTTTTTAATCGAAAATATGGATAAACTTCTATATTATTAAAAATAAATTCAATGCACCATTCTGGGAATAACTTCATATGTTTTTATATAGATTATGAAGTCTGAATTAAAAAAAAAAACAGGTTGCTGGTCTTGTACTTTTTTAGTACACTAAAAACAAGACTGGTTAACCAAGTTGATATACTGAATACACGGTAAATAGTTTATAATTTATTATCTAAAATTGTCATCTAGTTATTAATAGTTCAGCTATTTAATTATTCAAAGGTACCCGCACCAAGTGTATTGATTTTGGGTTTCTGTCGATTTTCTTTAAATACTAATATATTATTATATAGGTCAAAAGAAGCAACTTTCTTATGAAAACCAACTTTGTAGCAATACAGGATGAATCAATAGAATTTGATCAAGTTAATCAAAAAATATAAATAAATCTACATTTATCTTGACTTTTCTGGTACAAATGCAGCACCAGTGACATAAAACCAACTTACTTCATCTTTTTAATGGATTGGAATTGGTTTTTATATAGTATTCATATCTCTATCTGAATAAGAATTTCCATAAGTATTGAAAAAACGGAACTTATCTTATTATATATTTTTATTGTAATAAATAGTAGGTTGTTTTATTAGCCATTGCAATTGACCCTCGTAATGCACAAACTAGATGCTTTCTAGGCACGTGCATCAACATTAGCTGACATTATTCGATTTTGCACTCTGATGTATTTTAACTGAACCATCCACTTCTAATGTCGTTAGTGATTTAATCCCTTCTGGTCGCACCTGGGGCTCCTGTTAAACATTTTTAGGTCCGTCAGATATTGCACATGTTTCACAATTAATATTAATACACGAATGTATACTCGTTCTAGTAAAACACATATTCACATATTTACTGCTATTAAGTGCGTTAATTACACCTTAATATTTAAAATTAGTGCTATGAACAGCAGCGAACTAGATATTTCACCCTAGTAGTACAATATTTATTTTAACATCTCTAGTTTTTTATATACACTGCAGCTACTTCTAGTGTGAACATAGAAAAATCAAGTCGGTTTGATATTTTCTACTTTACATTATATCTTTCACTAAGCATGGTGGAGTGCTGTCTCTACTCCTGTGGAACCTTGTAGTGGACGGGCTACTTAGGGCTCTCAAAGATAAGGGACACAGAACTCTGGGATATGCCGATGATCTAGTGATCATGGCACAGGGAAAATACAACACTATAGTAAGAGATCGAATGCAAGAGGCTCTAAATATAGTAACAAAATAGAAAGAGGCGGAAGGACTAAACATTAGCCCAAACAAATTTGACATAATTGCATTCACCCGCAGGAGGAAATTGGAGGGACTAGGGCTTCTAAACCTAAGAGGTGCAAGCATCCAGCTTAAGGGGGAGATAAAATATCTCGGGGTTATGATTGACTCGAGACTTACCTGGAACCAGCATCTTGAAAAAACCACAAGGAGAGAGGAAACCTCGTTAATGATGGCAAGGCGATCCTTTGTAAAAAATAGGGTTTAAAATCAGACATGGTATATTGGCTTTATAACATGGTGGTGAGACCGATAATAACATACGCAGCTTTAATGTGGTAGCCAAAGACAGCAAAGGAAAGCAATAACGAGGCTAAGCAAGGTATAAAGACTTGCCTGCCTCAGAATAACGGGGGCAATGAAATCAACCCCCACAGCTGCAATGAAAGCACTAATAGAACTCCCACCTCTTCACTATGTGATACAAGGGGAGTCAAGATTAGGTGCTTACAGATTAGGGAATACACTGGGAAATCTTGACATTAGGCCAGGTCACATGAGTATCTCAAGGTTAGTGACAGTGTTAGACATGAAATCAGACCACATAACCAAGAGGTACCCTTTTAATACTCCATTTGAGGTTTTAATACAGAACAGCGAAGATCACCACAAGGGAGCCCAATGCCCAACGACAGGAACAAACCTGGTATACAGACGGGTCTAAGACTGCGGAAGACTGGGGCGGGAGTATTCTCCAAAAACCCTGATACTAATCATAGCTATGCTATAGAAATACATTTATCGTTATTTCAGGCCAAGGTATACGCAATTTTGCAATGTGCGGAAACGAACAATGAAAGAGCTGTCGAAAATCAGCACATTCAAATAATCTCAGACAGCCAAGCGGCACTTAAGGCCATATAGAGTCAGAAAGTTACGTCGAGGCTGGTATGGTAATGCATCGAAGAACTAAGAACACTGGCAGACCGAAATAAAGTAAAACTATTTTGGATGCCAGGTCACCAAGGGATCGAAGGCAACGAAAGGGCTGACGAACATGCAAAAGAGGGTCAGAAGCAACACCGGAGCCAGACACAAGCCCAGGAGTATCAAAAAGTACAGTAAGGGGTTTCATAAACGACTGGATTCGGGAACAAAATATTAACTATTGGGGAAGCACCCCAAAACAGGCACATGGAAAAGCCTTCATAGGCAGACCATGTCCCAAAAGAAATGGAGAACTACTCTTTATGAATAGGAACCAGTTGAAAGTGATAACAGGCTTCATGACTGGGTACGCCCCAGAAAGGGGACACTTAAACAAAATTGGCATGTACAATGGGGAGCTCATGTGCCGAATATGTCACAAGAAACCAGAAACGACCAAACACATACTGTGCGAATGCAAAGCTCTAGATCGCAAAAGACAGGCACTTTTTAGACAACCCCAGGTTGATCCAAGAACGTATAGAACCCACTCACTCAAGGATCTGTACAAACTTGTACAAGGTACAAAGGTAACAGAGTGGGTGCTATGAACTAACATGGAGTAAAATACAACACAATACAATACAATAAGCCAATAGACTTCAGTGTTATTCGGAGACATAGTCAGACGAGCCTAGGAGAGAGAAAAAAAAGTAGATGTATAAACCTAAAAAGCAAAGGCACTGTTAATGTGAAAGTAAAACGAATATTATCACAAGGCATCATGGGACTCAAACAAGTATGTTGACATTATTTTAGAGTTTGAAAATGTTTCAATAATTTGTTAACGAATATGATTAAAATTAAAATATTTACATCTTAATCATTAGAAAACAAAACCTTTTGTTCAGAACGTTTTACTCTGTCTCTTGAAGCAAAATATTTACTTTTCTAGTTTAGTTGAATTAACCGATTTTGTCAAACTCGGTTTCGTAAAAAAGGGCTTTTCGTGTTTAATGTTCCATAATACAAACACTTTTTGTATCAGCTCAATTATATGGAGTATATAAATTGTTTACCCATATGTTAATAAGACGACGAAAAGCAGGTCGCAGTGTTCACAGCCATATTGCATTTCCCAGTGTTCACTGAACAATATCGTTTTGAAGTAAATGTGTTTTAAAATCAAATTTCAGCATTTGAATAAATGGTTAATAAATTACCTTAATTTTTACTTCAAGAGACGAGCTTATATATATATTAGATATTTTAAACATATATTTTTTTAACTAACTATTCCATAATTACTAAATTTATTTTTAAAAAAAGTTCCTTTAAACATAGGTCGAAATTCACTTCGTTCTCGAGATACAGAGTGTTTACATTTTTTATTTTTTATTTATTTTTATTAGTTACTTCAAAAATTTTTAAAGATATTGACTCTAAATTTTCAAAATACTTTGAAGGAATAAATGTGCAGTTTTTGGGGTTGTCCGAATATTACTAATTGCACCAGTCGCGTTTAAGCGAGAATACTACAACTTTTTTAATAAAAAAATGGTGCACCACTGACTTTTTCCCGCTGTTTTTTATATAAAATAACTTATTTACAAACATCCTGTATAGTCAACAAATATTAGTAGATCTAAAAAAATGGTAATATATATAATAATAATATAATTAAATTGAACCCCTTTACAAATGAATTTCAACCCCACAAGCTGACTGAGACACATAAATAGGCAAAGTCAAAATAGTTAAGTACCTTTCTCTCTTCTGTTTGTGAAACGATTTTCTCTTTTCCTCGCACATCTGCTGGCAATATAATATAATTTTTTTTCGAATACTCCTTCACACGATGAAAGAAAAAGATGGGGTTCTACTATCTTAAAAAATTTTAAACTGTGGTAATCGTCCAGTTGTGTTTTTTTCTTTAATTTTAACTTTTGTTTGCACCCGAAGATGGAAAAAATAAATTTCCGAAACATATGTAGCGCTAAACGTTTGAAAATAAAAAGAAGAATGACCGAATGAAATTTTTATTTATATAAAATATAATTTTAATGATTCCGATTTAATTTTGTCGCCTAAGGAGTCTTCTTCACCTCATCAGTCATCCATATAATATATTATGCCATTTACCATCTCTCCAATTCCAAAGATTTCTTCTAAATCGAGAAGTAATCGAGATAGAAAATTTCCAAATACATGTTAATATCTGGGTTTCCTTACAAGAAGGAATTAGAAGATTCTCTAAAATAAATTGAAGAAATAAAAAGGTAAAAGAAAGCGCATCTTTTAAAAAGATTCTGTTTGAGGGCCAAAGTAAAAAATCCTCAGAACTTGATAAAAATAAATCCCTAATGACAAAGAAAAGTGGTAGACCACTGAAAAAAAAAACGTTCTGATGATGAAGAATGCAGTTCCAATGACTACTCCTGTCATGAAAGTGTAGATAAAAGCCCTGACAGGTGAAGAAAGGACGATATCCAATGTTTATATTGTGAAGCTCTCTTTTTTTGAAGACTAATCAGGTAGAACCTGGATTCAGTGTGTTCGTTGAAAATTATGGCCACACGAAGACTGTGCTGGGATTGAGAGTCTCAATTGAGACTTTTATTTGCGTATTTCGTAACTCAAAATAACGTTACATTCGAAATTTCAATATATTATTGTAAGGTTACTGTTCTGTTATTTTTTAGGAAAGTGTAAATAACTTTTTTATATTTTTATATTTGAATTATGTTCCTAAAAGTATGACCAAAATTTGAATTAAAAACTAATCTAAGTATATTTTTTAAATTTTTCTTGAATTTAGTTCTTGTAGTGTGCCATATTCGCTAGATTTTTAACATTTTAAAATTTCTTGCAATTTCCTTCAACAATTGTCTTAATTATGGTTTATTTCTGCGATGAATGTGAATTATTTGAATTGAAAATAAAACAAATGGGAATGCAAGCGTATTTCTGAAACAGAATAATCTTCCGCTTGCGGAAATCTTCCTATATGGAAATTCAGCATATAAGGATATATTTATTGAAAAAAAAAAAAACGGATTTTCTGAAATTGCTTCGAGTTATTTTTATATTAAAGTGTGTAAATTTAAATTTTACCCTGTGGGTCGCGTAAGGTGAAATAAGTCGGTATGAAAAGTAAATTAAATAATTTTTTGCAACACTTTAAAAGTTGCGGCATAAAACTTTCTATTAATGTTAGTCGTACGAATCTGGACTTTGGAAGCCAAAGGTTCGTGGTTCAAATTCCACCGTTGGATTCCTCACTCCAACCATTTACTGTTGTGTTCTAATTAACAGTGCTGTTCACTGTTAATGGTGCTGAGAAACAGTAACAAGGCCTGTCTGTAGGGGTACAACAGTACTAGACTACTAGTACTGCATAACCTACATATAACACGAGGCTAAATATTAAAAGTTCAAAGTAATGTAGAATTTTTTTTCGATATTTTTAATATGACAGTCCAGTCTAAATTCCGCATTATATTTGTGTTGTTAGATAGACATAAAATAGCATTAAATGGAGGTTGTTTGTCAATTAAACATTACAACAACAAAAAAGGCGTTTTGGAGGAACATTGATCGGAATAAGAGATAATAACGTGCTAGATGAGACATGATTATTCATTAAACAGACATTTCATCAATGCTTGTTTACGTCTAATGATCAAATTTCAAATTTTTGTCTTAATTTTTGAGTACTTATTTGATTAAAGTCTATTTTTTATAATACAGATAACGAAGAAACTCTTTTTGAATCTACTCAAGAGGTCTTAAATATATTTTAAGCCGTTGTTCCCAAATAGTAGAGGCAAAATCTAGTTTTTAAAGAACAGGTATAGTGTATAATGATTTAATAGTTTATAAGTTATTAAATAATGAAGTTTGTCTTACAATAAACCCTAAAGTGCGATTAGCTCTTTTAATTGTATTTTCTATACGAGTCGCATATAATAACTATGTTTAAGAATATACCATTCATGTTATAATCAAAAATAACCGGTTTTTTACGACTAATTGACATTACATAGCGTTTGTTTATATTAAAATTTAATTTGTTTTGATATATTTCTGGATCGCTATACAGTCTCTTAATGTTTTAACTTTTTAAAACACCTTAAAATTATCTGCAAACATTAAACAATCTGAGAATTTAACAAAAATAGGCCGATCATTGATTAATAGGTATTAAAAAAAGTAACGGTCCAAGGTTAGATCCTTGTGGGACTTCAGAATATACCTAATGTTTAGATGAAACATTTTCATCGTATTTTACAACAGTGTCTATTTTTTAAGTAACTGTTGAGTAGCTCTAGTAATTGTCCTGTGGTGCCTAAACTATATAACTTTGCTAAAATAATATCGTCATTATAATTTCCTAGTAACATCCTATAATATTTTTACCTAACAATACAAAATAATATTTTTAAATTTATATTTAGTAGTTGTGATTGGACAGTTCTGGACGGAAGATAATCAGAGGTAATTAGTAATTATCCTAAGTAGCCACCCTCACCCCTCGCGCAATTAGCAAGTACCTCCCAATGAGCGTAATTACATAGTGTTATGAGTGTAATTACTTCATACACATATAGATATAAGTATTTACTATGTATATCGGGTAGCATGTAACGATCATAGTAAGTACCTCTTAGATAGTAATTACTATGTATATCATGTAGTGTAATGAGTTTAGTCTAAGTACATCTCCGTGATTACTATTGTAGCAAAGGAGAAATACGTCGTGGCATACCTAAAACACATCCTTGACTCTCACTCAACCGTCATAGCTATAGTGAAGCGCTAGTCTCCAGCAGACGCGCAAGACGTAAACATCGGTGGAAGGGATAGTTCCCCATCCTTCACAAAATCAGCGGGTGCCTCTCAGGCTTGTATATTATGAATATAAATTGCGTAGTAAGTACTTTTCAATTACCATTTACACCATGTGTAATGAGTATCGTAAGTACCTCTCATTACTCCATACACATTGAAATGTAATGAGTGTAGCTACCTTGTGTATATAGTAATTGCTATGCATGTCATAAGAGTAATTTAAGTACCTCTCGGTTATTACTATTGTAGCGTACATAGCGTTCTGTATCCTAAGTACATTCTAAATAATAGACATAATTGTTTTTCATAAATGGGGGATGAAGTCCGCACATCCTTGACTCTCAAACACCACGTTTAGAGTGAGGAACCAGCCGGGCGCAAGCATCACGGCATGAATATCGAGGCAGGAGCTCAGAAAAAGTGGGGGATTTCGTTAACAAGTATTTCCCAATTCTGTACCCACTGTACTGAGTCTAATTGCATAGTAAGAAACTTTCAATGTGTAATGAGCATCGCAAGTACTTTTCAATACTCCATTCACATGTAGATACCTTGTATATAGTATGTATATCATGTGTAATAAGTTATAGTATGTACTCCCCATTACTTCAAACACAATGAAGTGGTATGAGTGTAAGTACCTTATGTATAGTAATTGGTGTGTATATCATGAAATGTAGTGAGTTTAATCTAAGTACCTCTCTGGTATAACTATTGTACCGTAGAGAGCGTGAATATCGAAGGAGCTTAAAAGAGGTGGGGGAATTTTGAGAGGATATATAGTAGCGTACGTATCTAAAAAGTTTAAACATCGTAAGCTTCCACAATGTAAGGTTTCAAAACGGCTAAAAATATCTTATTCCAATACAAAATACATACAAAAACGGAAAAAATAACATCAGAATAATTACAATATCTTTCTCAGGTGAAAGACACCAAAAATTTAAAACAAAAAATAAGTAAGCAGACACATTGGCACACAACGTTTTCAACTAAAATACCTATTTTGTTTGGAGATCTAGGTATAATACGCAAACCTCGAATTCAGGTAAAAAGGGCCGGGGTTCTTTAGGTATCTAGTTGGACTAAGTTTAGTAGAAATATGTTTTTTATGGTCACCATCTAGAACGAAGTTTAGGCAGTTCCTCTAGAGTAGGGTGATGAGATTTGGTAGAACCCTGCTTTTAATAGTTTTCGGATTATTTATTGTGGGTAGCAAACTACAATATTTTAAGAACAAAATAAGTAAATATTTGATGAAATATTTAGCTGTATATTATAGTTACTAAAATATCGAATGTATATTGAATTAGTAGTCATTTATATACATATGCTAGACTTTTTTTTAAATTGGATTCACAAAAATATCAAATAAATAATAAAAATAATGAAAATATATAAGTGTAATTGCGGTATAATATTTAGCATCTGTGGTAGAGCCACTGTAAGTATTTTTTACTTTTAATTACATATAGTAAACACATTATTTCATTAAAAATTTTCACAATTTTATTGTAAGTATAACTTGGCCCATATTTGTTTCTTTAATAACGGCCATATTATATATTGTTTCACATTATTACGATATGTGGATAATGCATTCCGCTAAGCACTGGCCTAAAGCCGCCTTCTTTAAATCAAATGAATAGTATAAGAAATACGGTGAAGGCAGCAGTCTTTGCCGCGAATATGATACATGTAAGTTGGACTTGCACACATTTTGTGAGGAGATAGTTACCCTAGGCATGAAAACTTTCTTGAAAGATATCTTACCATACATAACCACACAAATAAGGAGGAAACACGAATTAATGGAAGAGCTACAGTCAGATGATGAAATCGATTGGAGATTATATATCTATATGTATAATTAGAATCTAAATAATACAATATACACAGTTTTAATGTTTTTTTCTTTGAAAAAGGTTACATGTTATTATTTTTGTTAGAAGTGAACACAAGTATAATTTCAGATATATAAAATATGAAAAATACATAGAAAATACAATATATTTGACACAGGATTAAGCCTTCCATATATAGCCAAATATTTGATATGACTAGACAATCTGCGCCTAATCATAGTTATTCTGACTGATTATTACCAAGTATGGAAGCATTCCCATATCATGGTGCTGTCAGAATCTGCTCTCTGCAGGAGGTGCGAACAAGACGATGAGGTCATCGAGCATATCCGCTACTATTGCCCAACGCTTTCATTTATTAGATTTGTGTTTGGTGAGTATCGCCTGATACCGGCCAATATAAGAGAAGCACGCACCTCTTGGAGACGTTGTCAACTACATTAATTTATTTTGTATGACTGAAATGTTTCTATTCACAGCGATGCCATTTTAAATAATATTGACGTCACAGTGTACTTTAAATGGGAAATCTCAACTGCGGCCTCTACCAAACATAGTACAAATTTCGGTTAAAAAAAAAACATAAATTTAAAAAAATTTGGTGGTGGAAGGTACGTACGCAAACTATGCGTTTTAGTTAATAACAAATGCATTTCTTACTTAATATGTAGCCCAATCGGATTAGGTGAAGAACAGGCTTGAGATTCTGAAAAATTCGAAGCAGCAATTTTCCTTCGGAATTCGTTGGAGAGGGTCTGTGGTAGTCTAAATTCAAAAAGTTGGGATTCCAAAGTTGTCGTTACCTCCGCCAGCTTGATTTAAAGGGTTATTTTTTGTATCTTGAATAACTCATTTATTTTCAATTTTACACGGAAAATAGTTTTTACAAAAGTGATTTAAAATTAAATTTCCTACAAATCTGCTTTTTTTTTGTACGATCGATTTTTTTCGATTTATACCCGAAAAGAGGGGGTGAATTTTTGGTTATAGGATAACTCGTTTATTTTCAATTTTACGAGAAAAATTGTTATAAACAAAGTTGTTTAAAATTAAATTTCCTACAATTCTGTTTTTTTTTGTACGCTCGATTTTTTTGTATTTATCCCTGAGAAGAGTGGGGGTAAACTCTTATCATTGTATTATCACGTTTCTTTTTAATTCCAGGTATACAGTAAACTCCAAAAGAACGAAGATGAAGATAACCTTGATAGTGACGAAAACCGCTCAGAGCAAGTCACCCCCGAACCTCCTGAGCTTCCGGACGAATTCGTCGACAATTACGAGGAAGAATCGAACGACGAAAACTTGGCCGAGCCATCGGCTAAACGTTCCAAACAGACGTCATTGACGTTTCGATAGACTTTTAAAAGTGTACTGAAAAGAAAATAAATTTCATTTTTTTTAATTGTAAAAATTATACTGTTCGATAAACTGATTATTTACACCCCTCTTTTCCTTTTCCGTGAACGTGCGACCCAACAATATAAACTTTAGAAAAAATCGGAATCATAATTGTACCAAATAACATTTTTGAAAATCAGCAAAAAAAAACGAACAGAAAAAATAATGGTACAACATCAATAATAAACGTGACAATACAATACTTAGGTTCACCCCCACTCTTCTCAGGGATAAATACAAAAAAATCGATCGTACAAATAAAAAACAGAATTGTAGGAAATTTAATTTTAAACAACTTTGTTTATAACAATTTTTCTCGTAAAATTGAAAATAAACGAGTTATTCTATAACCAAAAATTCACCCCCTCTTTTCGGGTATAAATCGAAAAAAATCGATCGTACAAAAAAAAAGCAGATTTGTAGGAAATTTAATTTTAAATCACTTTTGTAAAAACTATTTTCCGTGTAAAATTGAAAATAAATGAGTTATTCAAGATACAAAAAATAACCCTTTAAATCAAGATAGCGGAGGTAATGACAACTTTGGAATCCCAACTTTTTGAATTTAGACTACCATAGACCCCCTCCAACGAATTCCGAAGGAAAATTGCTGCTTCGAATTTTTCAGAATCTAAAATACTAATCCGATTGGGCTAATGAGCATATAATAGCTACACAAAAAATTAAAACATACAGAAAAAATGCAATATCTTTCAGGCAGGATTAGGCCTTTTCATATATAGTCAAATAGTTGCCCAAGTATGGCAGCATCTCCATATTATGAGGCTCTCAGAATACACACTCTGCAAGGAGTGCGAACAAGAAGATGAGACCATCGAGCACATCCGCCTACGATTTAATAAAAGATTTGTATTTAGCGAATATCGGTTAATACCGACCGATATGAAATAAGCACCTCTTAGCGACGTTGTCACCTACATTAAATCTGTAGGCTTAATTACGCCAAACCTTAAGATTGTAAACCGATTCTGTAAATGATACTGCGTGCGTTCTTTCATATTTATCACAGAGTACAAATAAATAATAATATATAACATCTGAAAATAGCATAATAGTGACTTACGTCGCTATCAAAATAAGCGACTCGAATATTTTTAAAAATGTAGGTTTTAGTAATAGATAAAAATAAAAATAAGTGCGAACAGTACGAAGTAGACAGTAAAGTAATGTGATATAATAAATCTTACCTGTTAAAAACGATAACCTCCTCATAGCGGGAAACGGATGATTGCCCGAAGTATCTAATATATCTAACTGGTATATTTCTCCTCTAATTCTATATAATTTTCTGTGGAAGTCTTCGATTGTTGGTGTATAGCATTCCTGAAACTTACCACCCAAAAATCTCGCTACAAGGCATGTTTTTCCTACTCTAGCCGATCCTGCAAATAGAATGAAATCCGTTTTATTATAGTTGTATTAAAAAATAAGTCAGCTATTAAGAAATACGGCAAATGGAACTCGAAATAAATTACTGTAGTGAATAATAATAACAAAGGGTATCAAATAATTTGAAGAAAATAAATAAATACCAAATATACCAGGTGAACAAACTAACTTATATGCTACTTGAATGGCAGTAGCAACTCTCGTAGATATTGTTAATGTCCATAAAAGATCTATAAGTAATGCACTATCAAAAGAAGGGGTATCAGTAGTCCTGTGTCAGAGGACAAAAGTCAGCCTAGAAGAAAGGATTAGTCCTAGTAGGCGAACTTATAAATAGGCTGATATCTGCAGTCTTCTATTGCCTAGAGCAATGGTAGGCAAATCGCGGCTCGCGAGTCACTTGCGGCCCTTTGGCCCCTTGATTGTGGCTCTTTCATAAAATAACATCTGCAGATGCATACGTACAGTGCGAGGACTGTTTTTCATATTTATATTTTTATATACTTAGTTGATGTTTATATGCTCTGAAGCAACTTATTGAGAGTTGTATCTTTGAAAGCGCGTCTACTCGCAGGAAAGACTAGAAGCGATTCGCCTTTCCTCCAAGGTTCCACTTTCCAAGCCTTTCGAAATCTCGAGAAAATAATTCTGATATTGACAATTACTATTTTAAAACCACACTTCTAAATTATAAGGAAATATTTACTCAACAGATTTTAAAAATTCAGAAACAGCAAAGTGTCTTTAGCCTTTATTCTCTGAACCACTCTTAAACGTTATTTAAAGCAATTTATGTGTATGTTGAGATATTGTACTTGCGAACTTGCCTTTTACGACCATTGCTGGGTCATTAGTCAACAGAGCCAAATATCAACAGTACAACGATTGAAATTTCTTTTGAGAGTCAAATTTTTTAACTTAAACTATATGTGCAGGTACTGTACATTATTATTAACTTAATTAGGGTATCTACTCCTAATCTGGCTTTTGTTAAAAACGTCATTAATCTGATTGGAAGGTACCTACCCACTCTCGTCTTGTACTAATATTTGTTTTATCAATCTTATCAGGTTATAGATCTGTACCATCTGTGAATAGGTCGGTAAGTCAAAAATTTAAGTTTTTCAGTATGGCCATTTTAAACATTTTGATGTTTTCGAAAAATACTAATTTTAAGTTGAGCTTCGTTTTTTTAGAAATAGGTTGTTAATTATGCAACCAACAATGTACATAATTATGACCTGTCAAATGATATTACTTAAGGTGCGTTTTAATCATCCGCTTCTGCTTCGGAATTGTCGGTTTTCTTGTTTAAATCTGACAGGTTAAAACGACTAAACCGACAATTCCGGAAGCAGAAGCGGATGATTAAAACGCACCTTTAATGAAAAAAATCTGACACCTATTTATTCACCCCAAATTTGGGTGTTGTTGTTGAGTTACTGACTTATTCTAGTGCAAATAAACGGGACAAAAATTTATGAATATTTTTATTTATTTATGAAAAGCAAATTGAACTAATCCAAATAACATTTTTATTGGAAAAAAACTAAAAAAACTACTGATCATATGGACCAATCTCTTCTTAATCCTGGTCTAAGTCTTTCATATCCGTAGTGGGCAAATTTCGGTAAAAGTTATGAAAAACTTCATTAAATAGCGGCAAAAGCGCAAGTGTCTTGCTTTTTTTCCTTACTAATAGGCAAAACCTTGTCTGTGATTTGGGACAATGTGCTTCGTATAGTGTGTTTTCCTCTTCTTCGGAAATTTACAGATTTGAAAGGGTGCGAGACGTCTAAACTATGTTTATACTTGACTATTCCGATTTCACTGTTATACTGGAACCACTGAACTGGCCGCCTCAAAAATTTTTCCCCATCAGTGTTAACTTTTTTAACGACTAAGGCTCCTTTTCTTAGACTGCTGAAGTCCAAGAAATTCTCTTGTTTCATTACTATTACTTTGAATGGTTTTTTTATCCTGCAGGATCTTACCATCTGATGCCAGTCGATAGGGTAATTATTAATCTTCATATGAGTTCTCTTTTTTTCTTTCTCTATGAGGGTATGATCGGTATCACACTCCATGTGAGTGTAACCGCTGACTAAATCTTGTGATTTATAATATGGATATTGGGGCATTTTGATAAAACAAAGCTAAACATAAAAGTGACTTGCTGGTTTTTTTTGGCCTCCGCAAGTGTCCGAGTAGAAAGTTACCTCTTCCACATCACGGAGTTCCAATAAAAAGCGGTAAATACAAGAGGCTATCTGATTGCCACCTCTTGCAGCAATTGATTCGTCACACATAAAACATGTAACTTTATTTGATGTTAAATCGTGAACGGTAAGGTTAAACGTCCATAGTTGACGTTTATAAAAAAAAGTGTTTGCTGTTAAAAAGGGTGTAGGAAGACACTGTTGAAGATCAAATGTATATGCTTTTTCATTATTATCTGGAGCTGCAATCTCCTTATCATTCTGTTTTGCCTTGTATGCATTTTCTGCGAGCTGATGGTGTTTATTCCTCTCCTGTGTCAAATTATCTTTCTCCTCGCCCTCAGCGACCATTATTTATGTTTGGAAAATATCACACTTAAAACAAGTATCCTGTTTGAATGCAAGGTTCAAACTGTAAAAGCAGTTTTTGTACAATGTTAATGAGATCGGTTTGTCTACTATTTCTTTGTACATGTCATACATTTTAGCTATAGACAAGTCACTGGAGAAGTACTTTTTAGATGTTCTATTTCTACAGTAAAGACTTTCATAATTAGGAAACGACAAAATGTGATCGTTGGAGTTTTGAATTTCTTCCTCCGATCGCTTATTACCTGAAGGAGCAATTCCACGACTATCTGGCGGAATGATTCCAGAAAATATATTTTTTTTCTTTTCCGCTACTATTTTAACAAATCCTTTAGTTTCGCCGAACGTTGCAATAAAGCAAGAATTACAAATTGGCTGTTGTGTCCTAGCAATAACGATGATGCTATACTTATATGAACATTCTCTATATTTTTTCCTTGGTCCTAGCTTTTCCGTGTTCTTTTCATTTAAATTAATTAGAGAAGCTATATTTCAATCCAATAGTCTTGGAAGCATCTATCCCAGTCCTCACTAGAGAACCTCTCATTACATTTTAGACGACACTGTTTACATACTTCCTAACCTTAAAAACTCAAAACAACAAAATGAGAGCACTGGGGCGACTTGTCATTACTTACCTAGTTATTTCCCATTTAATCGTTTTTTCCGCTGTTACTCTTGTCATGTTTATAAACAGGTAATTCAAGATATCGACAAAATTAATAAAATTTCAACGTTACGCGAGTATTTCGACATACCTCGTTGTTCAACGACTGAATATTATGTACACGGATAGTCAAGTTGAGTTACATTATTTCACACAAATATTAAGACTCTTGAATATTTGACAAGTGGATATACCTTCTATGCATGTTACATATGATCAAGTGAATAAGTCGATTTGTTGAGTTATCTAAATATTTAAAAATAATATCTGTGTTATATTATATAAAAAAATTGGGGATAACTGTAGTTACCGGTTTTGGCACAAAAAATTAGAAAAATTCAACTATTCACGGCGTCCTCTGAAGTAAACTATTGCGAATTTGAATTACCCATTTATTCACCAGGCAGAATGGGAAGAGTACTATAGATACATGTAGATATCTCATTTTTACTAAAATTTGACTTATCCACTTATTCACAGATGTAGTAGAGTTATGTTGTTGTTTTAAGCTACAGAAACTAAGCGAAAACCCCCACAAAACCAGCATAATCAATTTCACAAAACAAAAGGTATTGACAGCACTAAAGTCAGCAGTATTGAGAATCCGGCAAAATACTTATGTTATCTTTGATCACAAGTTAACATGGAATCAATAATTGCAAAAAGTTATCTAAAAAAACATAATATCCTTAAACTTATGTCAAAGGCTGTGTGAAATAAATTGGGGACTATAACCCAAAATGCCCCTAAGGGGACATACAACCGTCGTAAGGCCTATGATAACCTATGAATCGGTGGTTTGGTGACCAACTCAATAGTATTCAAAGGTAAGCCATGCTTAAATACTACGATAGCTATAAGAACGACTCCAACAGCAACCCTAGAAAGCATGCTAAACCTAACACCAATGCACATATTTATTCACTGCACTGCACTGCACCACAAAAGTCCATCATCCATATGAAATCTGCAGGAGCTTAACTACTGCGAGCAATAAAAAAGTTAAAACATAACTGGCAATGACTTCAGATGAAAATATAGCTTTCATAAAGAATATAAGCTAAGTATACAAGACTGGAAAGCGTGGAATAGAGAAAATTCTATTAACGTAGAAATTACTTGGTATACAGAACGCTCCAAACCCAATGAAAGAGCAAGAGTAGGAACATATATTTCCAAGCCAAAGGCAATAATTTCACTAGCAGCAATACATAACTCTACGTAAACGAGGTATTAAGACAAGATAAATGGAAAAAACCATTGTCATATACTTACACAGTTAAACGACGTTCTATTCAGGTACTTTCAAAGCTTATGTGGATCTGTTTGCAAACAGAGCTGGTCGGTCAAAACAGACTAAACTTAGTCTAAGGGCAATGCAAAGGCTGATTTACTAGCCCGAGAAAGAGCTTTAAAGGCTCTTTGATCAAAAACCCTTTTGTGGTATCGCATAGACAGCAATCAGAACATTGACACAAAGTAGTGGATATTAACAAATCTAAGGAATGGTGGAACAACTTACTAGGACAGAGACACACCAAAGAGTGTTTAAAAGAACCATCGCCAAAATAGGAAAAATACTAGAATACTAGTTGTATTTTAGGCCTAACATCGGCCTGGCAGGAGAGACTTTGTGCTAATTTCGTTAGGAAGAAGTGAAAACTGCAGTATACGTATTATGTTACTGCGAAGGTCTATCAATACTGCACTGCACTGCTCAAACTTAGAGAAAAAAATCAAGGGTAATTAGCTACACCGTAGAGCAACTTTCTAGTCTATAGAGTCTACTACAAAGGACCAAATTAGACCAATGGCAAAATAGTATCCACAATAGATCTGAAAAGTTAAAGGTGAGGGAGGCTACATGGCACACAGTCCTAAAAACTCTAATTTAATCTACTTGAAGACAAGTCCTGACAGTTAATAACAGTTAATAACCGCTGATAACAGTTAATAACGGTTATTAACAGTTAATAACAGTTAATAACAGTTAATAACAGTTAATAACGGTTAACAATCGTTAATACCAGTTAATAACAGTTGACAACAGTTGACAACAGTTAACAACAGTTAACAACAGTTAACAACAGTTAACAACAGTTAACAACAGTTAACAACAGTTAACAACAGTTAACAACAGTTAACAACAGTTAACAACAGTTAATACCAGTTAATAACCATTAATAACAGTTAATAACAGTTAATGACAGTTAATGACAGTTAATGACAGTTAATGACAGTTAATGACAGTTAATAACAGTTAATGACAGTTAATAACAGTTAATAACAGTTAATAACAGTTAATTACAATTATTAACAGTTAATAACGTTGAAAAAACATTCTAAAACGTGTTAACTTACCTAATATAACTAACCTAAAACAATTCTTTTGCGGCGGCACTACGTCATCGCAGGAACTTGAACTGCCAGGACTCGGTCCAGGACCGGACGTTACTACCGATTGGTAGTCCTGGGGGGCACTCGGCGGTATGCCATTCGGTTGGCGTTTCGCGCACAGCCAGTTCGTACAAGCGCTTAAGTCCATCCTTCAGATTCGTTTCGGCAATGTTGTACATTACGGAAGATTTTCAAACTGTAACAAAAGATATATATCTACATAAAGAATTTATTTGGGATATACTCGAGCGCTAGACCTCTAAGCAGCACGCGTACGCTTTCAAAGCATTTTACCAAAATTGTAATTATTACTTTTTTATTCTTGTTTTCAGGCGTATGTATCGTTTTTTCGTCATTGACGAAGTCTCCTCAAAATTCTTAACCCGTTTTTTAATGGCATAGACACAGGCAAATTGTCCTGGAAAGCACGACGCAGTACTGAGAGGTTCACTGCTCTATTACTACTGAACTGATTAAGTGACTGCTAGGTGTGGGTGGAATATAACCGACAACATTCCCACCACCTTCTAATGAGATCCCACAATTCCAGAGGTTTTTAAAATCATTTTTTATTCCACCCTACCCTGTATTTTCACATAACATCATAAGTTTTAAATTGTTTCGTTAAGTATTTTCAGGATTGTGTGAAAAATACGATGAACTCTTGCGTTTAATAAATTTATGTAAATTAAAATCACGCGATTTTAGCTGGGAACAAAGCAGCTTGAAACTAGTTGCATTCACGCTTTTTGTTCGAATAAAAACGAGTAGAGAATATTATGGATTATTTACTTACAAAAGTTACGTGTTGCTTTAGCTCTGTTAGAGTATACACCCAGAAATTCATTCAATATCGTAATACGTTTTTTTATAGTTATCTGTGATCGATTGAATGATGAATAAATTATTACTAATAATGGACATATTTTTTTTTAGGAAGAATTTTATTATTTTCAGTCATGTCGAAAAACAGAAAACTGATTCTTAGGAAATTGTAAAACTATTAATAGATTTCAATCCTTCAATATCCAATACTTTGTCTCCAGTAGCCTCAACTGTACCTAACCTCTCTGGACTCTATAACATCTTGTCAAATGAACATTGTATTTTATATTCTTTCTAATTTAATTTTTTAGATTAATAACCTTTTTTACATTTGTTTACATTTAGTTTAAGGTTACCTAAATCTTGTATACTCGTTGGCTGATCTATGTTCTATGGATCTATGTCATTTGTTATGTCAATTTTTATAGGAAAAACCGACCATTTTTGAGATTATATTGCATGTAAGTCGCACCACAAGAATAAGTTTACCTTGAAATCATTAAACCCTCTGAAAAGACTCTGTCTACCCTTTTATTTTTTATTACTTGGGATAGACAAAGATGTTCTAGTTTGTTCTATCAATCCGCAGTAAATCCTCAACGTTCATGTTGGGTATTATTTGCGTTTTCATTAGATGTCACCTTCATTAGATGGAGGCAGAATAAATTTAAATACTTGACTCATCAAATATTGATGATGTAGCCTAATTTTAGTTTTAATTTTTTAAATAATTTGTTAACCAAGGCAAATGGATTTTTTTTAGTGGTACAACATAAATAAATATGTATCTAATTCAAGATTATGGCAGATATTCTACCAACATTTCTAATAATAGTTTTTAATACTAATTTTCTTTCTAAATTCATAATTAAACGGATTCCTAAATGATTTCTTAAAAAAATAAAGAACTCTTGAATATTTCTACGTAAATAGGATTAAAAATTGTGAAGTGTTGTTATAGCCCATTATAATAAATCGTTTGTGTTTCTATTTATTGAGGAAAGGTCACTAAATAAAATGAAAAATATAATAAAATCGATATTATAATTGTAAGAAATTAAATATTTCATATTACAGGAACTAAAAGGGAAAATCTATTTTTTCTTACATACATATTTTATGTTTGTAATAAGAGTTCTATATACATTTTAAGTCAGCAATACAACGGTTTCAACGATTATTTTTTATCCAATAATGTTAAAAATCTGATGTGTTCAACACATGACTTTCCTATCTATTTATTACAGGCTTTTTCCGGTGCAACCTATTGTAGCATCTCTGTAAATGTTTAGAGGATAGAGAAATTTAAATTTTACACTTTTCCTCCAATTTTTCCATTACGGTCCATTTTACGGTAAATCAAAATGAATATCTTGGGATGTTAAATCTAGAATAACGTTTATGAAGCACTGAAAAAAATTAAAACAAAAAATACCAAGGGGCCTGATAAAATTTCTGCTTTCATTCTAAATGACTGTGCATTTATATTCTCTAAACCTCTAAAAACATTATTTAACTTATCATTACAAACTAATAAATTTCCCGATGTATTGAAATAATAAAAAGTCGTTCCTATCTTCAAAAAAGAAAATAAAAATGAAATAGAAAATTATAGATCTATATCAATAATAAACAAGTTTTCTAAAGTTTTGGAGTTTTGCCTATACAAACCAATGTATTCTCATTTTAGTGGGCAATTAACACCTTATCAACACGGTTTTGTAAAAAATAGATCCACAACTACAAACCTATTTTGCATAACACAGTTTATATCAGACACTCGCTCGCAGGTGGACGTGATCTACAATGATTTTTCTAAAGCGTTTGATAAACTTGATCATAACATTCTTGTTAGCAAGTTAGAAAGTTTAAATTTTTCTGAAAAACAGATAGCATTATGTAAATCCTATCTTTCAAATCGTCACTTACAAGTTAAGGGTGTCGTGGTGAAAAGTCCGTACGGCCACTTCTGGAGTACCGAAAGGGCTCAGTGTTGGGGCCTTTATTTTTTATTATTTTTATCAACGACATTATTGCGGACCTAAAAGTAAATAGTTTACTCTATGCAGATGATCTTAAACTTAACTACAAAATTAATAATGTATCTGACACTGAGAAAATGCAAACTGACTTAAACAAAGTTAACGAATGGTGTGTAAAAAATCGACTCCTATTAAACCCATCTAAATGTTATGTCGTGAGTTATTCCTTAAAATAAAGTATTATTAGAGCTAATTATTTGCTTGATGTTACATCGATACCTAGAGCAGACTTAATCAAAGATCTTGGGGTATAGTTTGACTCAAAAAAATATTTTTCGGAACATATGCAAAAGAAAACGTGTGAATCATGAATCATGAAGTCCTTAGGATTCGTCAATCGCAATTCAAAATTTTTTTATAGAAATACGAGTAATTACTATTATTGTGTTCAATACAAATATAAATATATTATTTATAGTTCTTGATTATTTATCGGGTGTAAAAAAAATAGCGTATGTAACTCTCCGGTAATTGGATGCCAATCTGTTGGATAGTGTAATAAAAAAAACTCATATTTATAGAGAATTGCGACAATTATGATATACCTTGTTGCTGTGTTGCCAATAGCTTTTAAAAAATTTCACTTATTTAGGTTTTAGAGTATGTTTACAAGTTGATTTTCAAAACAGTGATTATTGTCTATTATTTCTACATACAAAATGCAAAAAAACTAAATAGTCGTTGTAAGTAGTTTCATTAATACAGTATTTTGAACGAGATTGTGATAATGATGAACCACTATTACCTTCAGCTATTGTAAAGTGTATGAGAATTAAGCTAAAAATTATAGAAATGTATTAGAAATATTAAATTGAGGATGTCCACAAGGAGGAGTTCTATCCCCACTAATGTGGAGCCTAATCATAGACGAACTTCTATGCAGATTGACTGACCTCGGCATACCCTGTCAAGGTTATGCCGACAACATAGTCATATTTGCTAGTGGCAAGTTTAGTAATATCCTGAGTGATATAGTCCAATGAGGACTAGAATATACCAAAAGATGGTGCCGTGAAGTGGGACTTAGTATAAACCCTACAAAAACAACACTAGTAGCCTTTTCAAGGAAAGAATGGAAAAATGAAGTCAAATATCTAGGCCTAACCCTGGACAACAAACTTCTCTGGAACACACATGAGAAGGAAGTAGTAAATACCACAAAAGCCCTAATGGTATACAGAAACATTGCAGGTAATTGATGGGGATGTAACCCAAACATACTGCGATGGATGTATACTGCAATAGTGAGACCAATCATCACTTACGGGGCTATAGTCTGGAGTAACAGAACTAGTTTAGCTACTACAAGAGCTAATATCTCAAAAGTACAAAGACTAGCCTGTGTTTTCATTACTGGTGCAATGAGAACCTGTTCTACGGCCGCAATGGAGGTGATCTTAAACCTCACCCCTCTACATTTGATGATAGAGAATATGGCAGAAAGGAGACGATATAGAATAATGAGGAACGGAGTAATCAGACGAAAGTCTACTTGCTTCAGGACTAAAGATACCTGGGACATGCCCCAGGATGAAATGCTAAAGAAGTACAGTTTTGTGAAAAACTTCAAAACCACAGAGCTGGGCTGCAAGAAAGAATGGATCCAAGAATACATCGCGCTTGCAATCGAAAAACGTGCTATTCACTGGTATACGGACGGTTCCAAAACCATAGAAGGAACTGGAATAGGAGTGTATGGGCCGAGAACCAAGCACTCCGAAAGCTTGGGAAAATATCCAAGCATCTTCCAGGCGAGAAGTGTATCCAGTTTAACATCGAAAGAAACTATTATAGACAAGAGATTATCATCATGTCCGAGAGTCAAGCAGCCATCAATGCGCTGAGCTCTTACGTAATCAGCTCAAAAATGGTCTGGAGATGCCTAGAACAATTGAATGAGCTAGGGGAGAAAAATAGAGTTACTCTCACTTGGGTCCCGGGACATAACGAGCCGTTCTGCGGTATCAGCAGTAACATAATATTGGGAGATATTAAAAAAGAATTGGGCAGTAGAAGAACCGATAATTGGAACAATCTCTTGGGGCTGAGACAGGCCAAGATACTTTTGGGTGAATATAACCAGAAAAGATCGGAATCCTGCATCTGCCTGAGCAAGAACAGACTACGTATTGTAACAGGGATCCCTTCCGGGCATTGCCGACTAAAAGGACACCTAAGTAAACTGATAGTAGTAGAGGATAGTGAGTGCAGATTCTGTGAGGAGGAGGACGAAACCTCCATTCACATCCTAACTGAATGTGTAGCACTCCAGAATCCAAGGGCACTATATCTAGGAGGATATCAAATAGAAGAGGGATATTTACCTAACTTGAAGCCACTTCAAATCCTATCTTCCTTGAAGAAATAGGATTGGAAGGGTCGCTATAGGCATTGAGACATTTCCTTAGTGCATTGGCGACAGAAGGGGGCACAATAGATCTTTTAGGTCGCAGTGTATTAACACCCCATTCTCAACATAACATAAGTAGTTTCATTAATACAGTATTTTGAACGAGTTTGTGATAATGATGAACCACTATTACCTTCAGCTGTTGTTACGTTTAAAATTCTTTATTTACAAATTTACAGTATATCTACAATTTCACACAAAAATTAAAACAATTCGACACTAGGCCTAGTAGTCCGGCGGGAGCGCACTAATAAGTCGTCTAGTTTAAGAGCAAATAAATATCAGAGTGTAACTAAATGGGACCTTAATATCATCATTCAGTATACATTTCTACATAAGAAATCAAGAATGACGACATTTTTCATTGGTCGAGATAAAATTTACGTAGAAAAAATGAAGAAAATTGAGCTTTTCAATGTTTTTTCTTTGTTGTCCTGCGATTCGATTTCTAAGAAAGATATATTCACCGTTTTAGAATCATCTGAATGCTCTTATTTTTATCTAAACAATAGCAGTTAAAAACTTTTTTTTTTTGGAAAATAAAATGAGAAAAAAAATAAAAACTTTTTAGTTCAATCATTTTGCGAATTTTCCAATTTGTTTACACCCCTCCATCTCTCTTTTTTGTATAATCAACCGCTACTTTTTTTTACACCAAAAACTGCGGAATTTCTTCGTCTTTATTTTTGTTCGATTATGTATATGTCTACATAAAGTATTTTTGATGATACATCATTTAGAGAGATGCGCGCTCTATAAGTATCAACAGAGTAAAGTATTCCCCGCAAACCCGCCTGCTTCATCAACTGTTTGTTTATTGTGCAAGTCAAGTACATAGGATAGCAAGTGTTATGCATCGTGTTCTGATTTATGCGTTATTTTTCTATACGGCTTAATAAATAATCGATAATAAATAAAAAAAACTATAGACTATAGTGATTGTGATAAGTTAGTAAAAGTGAAATACAAGTTTTTAATTGGTGTAAGTATTTTTAAAAAATAAGGAAAAAGTAAACTGAGTAAATTTTGTTTTTAGAATATAGGAAGGTTCCTAAACTGAACAATATGAATAATTGGTGTCTAATCTGTCGAAATAACTTTGACGAATCGAGTGAATTATACGTAAAAAAACCTAGACTTAGTGGTATAAGTTCAATTTTAAATGCTGCACATGAACGAAATGATCAAATTAGCGCTAAAATTCTACTTTTAGAATCTGAAATATTACAAAGCACAGGAACATTTAGTTATCATTATTCATGCAGAAAAACATTTTGCAGTCAAAATAATATTAAAAATAAAAAACTGTTAACCCCTTCGTCAAGCACAAGTAATATTTCTTATAGTAACAGAAATACTGACATTTTATTTAATATTAAAAGGGACTGCTTAATATGCGGAAAAAGTGGAACGGTAAAAAAATTAGGACTAACAAAAATTTGTACTGGAACAGGTAAAACTACTAGAAATAAAATTTTACAAGCTGCAAAGGATCGTCAGGATACTTTAATACGAGGCAGAATTGAATTTTATACAGATTTATTTGCAGCCGATGCTAAGTATCATAAAATATGTTATATAAAATATATAAATAAAAGACATAAAACGCAAACACCACACTAAACAAATTAATATTGAAGAAGAAACCTTCCAGACGCTATGTTCTGAAATTGATGATCTTATAATTGTTAATAAAAACTCTGTAACACTAGAAAATCTAACTAATCGTTATAATGAAATCCGAAGAGGAAAAAACCTCGAAAATATTACAACAGAAAACCTACGTAAAAAACTAGAATTTCATTTTAAAAATAAAATACTTTTCAAATCTGAATTAGGAAAGGAGACAATTGTTTATTCAAAAGATAATAAAATTATTGATTTTATTCCTATATCAGGAAATGCCAACCTGGATTCTTCTAGTAGTAATAGTGAAATTGATGATATACAAATTGACGAAAGTGAACTTTCAGTACTTCATAAAGCAGCGGCAATATTAAGAAAAAAAATCAATCATCACATAAATCAGCCATCTTCATCCAAACAAACGTATTTAGGCCCTGACGCGATAAATGAACAGAAATGTCAAAAAGAAATACCGAATGAATTATTTCAATTCATTACATGGATTTTATATGAGAAAGAGCTAAGAAATGTTTCAGATGAGAATTCATTCAATCTTAAAGTTATGTCCATTTGTTCTAATATTTTAAATAGTTTTGACAAAAATAAAAATTATACTAGTTTCGGATTCAGTTTTTCCCTTTATATGTATCAGACTGTAAGAAGCAAAAAATTAATAAATCTTTTACATCAGTTTGGTTATGGGTGTTCCTATGATGAAATACGAACATTTTTAACATCCCTCGCTGTTGAGCACTTAAATGAGGAAAATTTTATACCACCAGGAATTGAGCCAGTTGAAAACCAAAACTTTATTCACGCTAGCATTGACAATTTTGATTTAAATGAGGAGACTATTGATGGAAAATGTACTACACATGCATTAGCAATGGTTCTTTTTCAAAAAAAATCTGAAGTTCCGAGAGGTTCATCCGTTGAAAGAACAAAAAAACGTTCTTTAGGAGAAACAGATCTCAGCAATAAAATCCTCATTTACAGAAAACCATCAACCCGACCAGAGCCACCTCGATCAGATAAAAATTCAGTTTGCGCAATTAATGACAATTTTGTCAAAAAATCGTTTTCCATCGACAATTTATGGCAGCTTTTACAGTGTGTTAAAAAAAGGGAAACGGTAACAACGTGGAATGAATTTAATAATATATTATCTGAAAATAATTTATATGTATCGAATACATATTATCTACCATTTTTAAATGCCCCTCCCACTGATTTTGATACAATCTTCACAGGTCTTGTTAAATTGGTAAAGATAGCAGAAACGCTAAATCAAAATCATATTGTAGTGACAGCAGACCTTTCAATTTATAGTAAAGCACAAGAAATTCTTTGGAATAAACCTGCACAATTACATGATAAAGTTACTATGCAACTAGGCGGTATGCATTTGACAATGGCGTTTATCGCAAGTATTGGCTGTATTTTTGCTGATGGGGGCCTTTCTAGCATTTTAGTAGAATCTGAAGTTTATGCTGAAATGTCTTGTACCCAACTTCTTCAAGGCAAACAATATGATCGAGGAATAAGAGCTCTCATTTTAGTAGCAGACACTTTAAGTCGATTGTTTTACAAATCAATGATGGAGTGGCTAAAAGAAACTAATTACGAATCAGTATTTAGCGAACACTTTGTTAATCTTCTCAATGAATTAGAAAATGTCATTTTAACTGATGCTTCTACTTTTGATAGAAAAATAGTTAAGACTATAATGGAATCTTCAGAAGAATTGGAAACCTGTATTAATTCTTTTAAAAAATATGGATGTGAAAATAATCCTACTTTCAAATACTGGTGTTTGTTTTTAGACTCAGTTGATATTCTAATGGCTTTAATCAGATCAGAACGCAATGCAGATTTTAATTTGCACTTAGAAACCGTCAAACAAGCATTACCATTTTTTAAAGCAGGAGGACGTCTTAACTATGCTAAGTACGTACCTGTATACCTGCTAGATATGCAGAAATTAAAAAGAGATCATAGAAACATGTACGAATATTTAAATATAGGAAATTTTGTAGTAAAAAGAACAAATAATAAACCATTTAATTGTGTTGCTTCTGATATGGCTTTAGAACAAACTATAAATAGAGATTGCAAGAGTTCTGGAGGGGTAATTGGATTTTCAAGACAGGAAGGTACTTTAAATCGATGGCTAATTACAAGACATTTAGTCGGAGAATATGCCAATAAATTAGAACTATTGATATATAATCAAACACAATTTAAATATGGTCATTCACAAAGAGTACGAGATGAAAACGATGTAATGAAAATGAAAAATTTGATTGAAAATTCATGGGTGAACCCGTTTGATATAACCGAAACATCAAATGATCTAGTGAATATTGCGACTGGAAAAATAGCATCAACGGATGTTAAGGATTCCCTTATGTCTTTTAAGTGGGAAGCCCACTTGAAAATGAAAACATTTATAAAGGACCGCTTAACCGAAAATGAAACAGTCAGTTTTTGGAAAACAGTACCACGATTTTCTTTAAAAACTTTCAATAATGATAAAATTAACTACAAGAACTCCAGTAAAGGGAAAAATATAAATCCTGAATTTATGTTTAGAAGAATAATCAGTGCCGCTCAATTTCAAAATATGGATTTTATTGATATACTATCTCATGAATTAACTCCAGTCCCTCTTGCTTTATTCAATGATGATGGAACAATGAGAAAAACTCCCAAATCGGATCTAGCAAACAAACTGCATTCTTATTGCGAAGCATCATTACAGGTTCCTGAAAATTTCAGCTCTTATGTTTTAGACGGAATGGCAATTCTTCATTCTTTGAATGCGAAATCTTTCAAAACATTCGATAATTTAGCAGATGTGGTCCTAAATAGAATTTTACGCATTTTCCAGGAAAACCCTTCATGTATCAGTATTTCTTTAATATTTGACAGATATGATATTGAAAACTCCATAAAAAACATTGAAAGACAAAGACGAGGACAAACTACAATAGGAACATTTAGCATAGTCGGCAGTAGACAAGTCCCAAATTATAAAACATTTTTAAAGTCGTGTGCAAATAAGAAGTCACTTATACAATATATTTCAAAATGTTTAACTGAAGCTTCTAAACAGTTTCCTGCAGGAAAAGAGCTCTATATTGCAGGAGGTTTTCAAAATGGAGAAGAATGTTTTAAAGTAAGTCATTAAAATCACCTGTATCCAATTTATGAGTTTTTAATATTCTTACAGATAAGCAACACAGATGTTATAAAAGAGGAAACTTTGAAATGTAATCATGAAGAGGCAGACACTCGTATTATTTTCCATTTGACAAATTCTCTTAATAAAAACCGTACAGTGGTTATAAAGTCGGATGATACCGATGTATTGGTTTTATTACTTTATTATTATTGGAACAATGAAATTATGAAAACTTGTGAAATTTTTATGGAAACTGGCCACATCGTGAACAACGTCAATAAAAAAAATACATTCCCGTACATCAAATAGCAGAAAATTTAGGAAAGCCAGTTTCAGACAGTTTACCAGCTTTTCACTGTCTCACTGGTTGTGACACGACCAGTTCTTTTTATAAAATAGGAAAGAAATCAGGTTTTCAAATTTTGTTAAAATCATGTAATAACATTGACCTTCCAGCTTTTGGAAAATGTGAAATTGATGATAGTGTTTCCATAGCTAGGAAATTTGTTAGTAAACTTTATAAACAAGAACGATGTGACAACCTTAACGAGATAAGGAGAACATTGACACAAACCACAAAAAAGTCTGCACAAGAAATTCCGCCTACAGAGGATGCATTTTATTTTCACGTTTTAAGGTAGGTACACTTACTAAAAAATATTAAAAGTATGTATTATTTATTACTTTTTACAGATGTTATTATCAAACACATATATGGCTAAATAGTCACGTCGGAATTGTAAAATTATTTAATTTGATGGATTATGGATGGAAAAAAGATGATAATTATATTGTTCCGAAATTAATGTCATCTCCGGCAGTTCCAAGCAATATTAGGAAAATTATTTCACTAAATTGTAGTGAGAAGAAATGTGACACTAAAAAATGTGTATGTTTAGTGGAGGGAGTATTTTGTACAGAAGAGTGCAAATGTTGTTCGAATTGCTCAAATAAGCAAATAATTGGAGACATTGTAGAAGATTATGATTTTGTTTAGTTTTCTTGTCTGTTACATAATAACATTAAAAATAATAAAGGTGATGATAATAATAATAAAATGATAATAATATTAGTATTAATAATAAAAATTAAATAATAATTCATTAATTTTTACAAATATTTTTATGTTAATATAGAAGTTATAATTAATAAAATCTAATTACTTTTAAACCTTTAAACACACAAATAATGTGGCTTGCAAATAAACAAAACTGATTAAAAAACAAGCAATAGAACCTGGCCCGCATAGAGAAGATGCCAACACTACATGTAATGATTATGGAAGAAGGTACCTTTCTTCTCTAAGCGATGTTTCGATCTATTTCCGGCCGCTCGAGATAGATTTAAGTCGAATTCACCTGTTTAAAGGGTTGTAGTTTACAAATGACTTTACGTATAGCCCTATATAATCGAGCAAAAATGATGACGAATAAATTCCGCAGTTTTTGGTGTAAAAAAAAGTGGCAGTTGATTATGCAAAAAAAAGAGTTTGATAGGTAAAAAGTATTGGAAGATTCGCCAAATTTTTTAAATTAAAAGTTATTGTTATTTTTTTTTCCATAATTTATTAAAAAAAAAAATGTTTTTAACTGCTATTGTTTAGAGAAAAAAGAGAGCTTTTATATTATTCTAAAACGGTAATTATATCTTTCTTAGAAATCAAATCGCAGCGCAACAAAGTAAAAAAATTGAAAAGTTCAATTTTTTTCATTTTTTGTATGTAAATTTTATCTCGACCAATGAAAAATGTCGTCATTCTTGATTTCATATGTAAAAATGTATACTGAATAATGATATAAAGGTCGCATTTGGTTACACCTTTGAATTTTTTTTTTAACGATTATTACACGCCGTCCGCCGGTCTATAGGCTTCGTGCGGGCCCAGCTGTTGTAAAGTGTATGAGAAGTAAGCTAAAAATTATAGAAATATTAAATTGATTTGTTGTCTGTTTTAGCGTGTTACAGAAACCCTAAACCTAAATATTTCTACTGTCAACTATCAAACGTGTAATTATAAAACTTCACGATATTGCTGTAAAAAAGTTGCTTTTAAGAAATTATAGAATTGCAGAAGAAGCAACTTTATATCAGTTCATTTACTTTGATAAAAAATGTATTTTTTAAAATGGAACAATAAATAACCCCTAGCAAACTGATGACAAAAGAGTGTTAAAACTACAAATATCGATGGCAAGAGGTGTCACTAAATTTGAAATAAATAAAAGTATCAGCAATCATTATTTTTCTGCATTTCTTGACTTAAAGTACAAAAACTTGTTTATTTCTCTTATTATATTGAAGAATAATGGTAGATACGCTGTTATTATAGCAAATCTTACAAAGGCAATTAAATTGGAAAATCTAACTATTTTAGAAAACAGAATGGTCAATAAAAATCATCATGTTTTTCACATTCTCAAGTTGTACCAAAAATGTCTTTTTCTTTTTAATTGCAAAAATAACCTTTAAAATAAATTTAAAACGTTACAAGATTTGCTATAATAACATTATACCTACTATTAAATATTTTATATGATGTTGACCTAGAAAATTTATAATTCTTTCTGAGCTTTTAGTTTTAGTCTGATTTTTGTGAATTTTTCAGGAAATACCAATAAAACTTACGATGGAGAAACCTTGAATTTTTTGTACATCTTCAAAAAGTATTTATTTTGAAAATGTTTAAAAGAAATTAAAAAAAAACATTTACGCATTATTCTGTACTAAATCTGTGAAAATTTACTGTTTTTTCTGTTAGTAAATATCGAGTTAAATGGATTCCCTACCTTTTTTTTCTTAAACTTCTTCGTAGAGTACTGCCTTATCATACACAAATTTAAAGTCCCCTACATCAAAGGCGTCATATCAGAAGGGCGTATGAACCAACAGGTAACTTTTTCAGGATACGCCTTTCTGATATTATAATTTGACACAATTGGTTCATACGCCAAAGTAAAACTAATAATAGGATGTTAAAATGTATGAAACCATAAGCCCTTCTGATATATCAAGGAGATTGATTAAATAAACCCACATAACCGAAAATCCTAAAAACGTCAATGCCTGGCTCTTACGCCTTTCTGATATAATGGCCTCGATATTTTCGAGACACATGATATCGCAAAATATTCCCAATAGCGCACTTATAAATAAAATTTTATAATAGAAAATACCTAAAACAATCTCAAATATAATTTCTAAGTGAAATATGATATTAGTTTAAGATATTTTCTAAGCTAATTCTGGATCCATTTTAGTAAAGACGGTGTTTAGTTCTTCTACAATATTTATACCACTTACAGTTTTATTTTCCGTGACTATCTGCAATATGTTTACAGCATTTTTGTTCAGATGTTTATTATGCATAAAGGAATTCAATAGTTATATACATTTAAAATTAATTATTCCTATTAAGACAACCAAAAAAAACTTCCTACATATTTGGAGTATTCTGACGATTAGACAACACTGCAAAGTCGTAACTTCATAAATGATTTATTACGTGCATCGCAGTGGCAGCTTGTCGTAATTTAAAATGGGTGTTCACTTTTTCCAATAATTTTATCATTTGTAAGTTCGGATCAAAACTTTGTACAAGAGTCAATATGGCTGTTTTTTTATTATTTGAGTTTGTATTAAGTGTAGTTATTATTATCAAAATCATACTGTTTTCAAGCACTACAACTATTAATAAATGAATATTTTAGTTAGTGTAATATTTGTTTTGTTTTTAATACATTGAAAACCATCTATAAACATTATTAGTTAGTAAACTGACTTTTCTTCATAATTTGAGATTATTTTTAAATATATATGAGGTTATGTAGAAAGCTTGACATTGATTTTCGTGTAAAAAATTTAATATGAAACTTTACCTACCATTTTTAAGTTTTTATTGTAAGTTTAATCTTTTTCACAATTTGTCAAAGATGACAAATAAAAAATATATTTTTTAAATACCTTTTATTGGCAAATAAAATAAGAACTAAAATGTTTTAAATGTTTATTTTATAAGATCAGTCCCATCACAATACATAATATTACACAGACACAAACTAGAATAAAGATATATAATGCCTGGCATTCTAAATGATACACTTCGCAATTTAACAGAACCTCTTAACCCTCATTTTCAAACAGATTTTTTTCACAATCAATAGGCCTCCTTATAGAGCTTGATTTTTACTAAAAATTTCATGTTAATATCGCTTTTTATTTTTGATTTTTTTTTTCATTTCAACCCCTCTTAAATCCCCCATATTTAATCAGATTTTTTTTTTATAATTAAAGGGCTTCTCCTTTTAGAGATTGATGTTTGCTAAAAATTTCAAGTTTATATCATTTTTCGTTTTTCAGTTAGAATATTTTTTTAAATTTTAACCTTCCCTAACTCCCCAATATATTTATATTTTTTTCAGTATTAATAGGCTTTATCTTCTTAAAAAGCTTCATTTTTACTAAAAATTTCATGTTGATATCGCTTTTCGTTTTTAATTTAGGATTTTTTTAATTTCAACCCATCTTAACCCCCTATTTTTAATCAGATTTGTTAAAAATCAATAGGCTTTGTCTCCTTATAGAGCTTGATATTTGCTTAAAATTTCCGAATTTATATCATTTCTCGTTTTTGACTTATCGTGCAGACAAAAAACGTGACATCAAACAGACAGACAAAGTAAACCTATAATACTCTTCACAAAATACTGTATGAAGAGTAGAAAAAGTATGAGGTAAAATAAACAATTTAAAAAGATCAACAATAATATTGAACTTCTTTTATCAAAGTATATCAAAAGTTTGAAATAGCAGCACATAATTGAACACAGAACACAGAAATCTGTGAACTAAACTAGTGAGAAACATATCGTAAAATGTTATCACACTCTTCATATGACCCTTTCTAAGTGTATTTCACAGCACATTCCAAAGTATTCTTGCACTCACTAATGTCCCACCCTCGTGGCTGCTTTTGCATGTCTAAGTTTACTAAAAAATAATGTGTTTTAATAAATAGAATAATAGTAATTTTGTTTAAATAGGTAAATCGGCTTCATCTGTATTTTCAAATTATTGTTTAATTGTAGATAGTATATTGTTTTGATATGTACTTATAGGATTGATTAGCCAGAGCATGTAGATATGTGGGATACGACTTGTTAAGTGCCTAATCAAAATCACAATTTATGTTTGATACTTATTTCGAGACATTCTTTATTACCAACTGTAAACTGATTTACCAATAGCCTTATTTTTATTTAATACCTGTAGTGATTCAAATTACCATAACATCTAATATTTTTGAAAATACTAAATTATACAAACAAGGCAATAAAAAAAGTCATTAAAATAAAAGATTTCTGCAACAAACGATCTTGGTTAGAGGGTAACACAATTGATAATTGCAGGCAAACATAACTTTATATAGGTAAACTATTTAAATGTACATACCATTTCTTAGGTAAAATTTCTCATCGAGTATATTAAATTAACCGGTTAATCCATTTTTCCGATTCAGACTTTTAAAGTGAAAGACCATTTATCTCTTTATCTTTATCAAATTTGTATTGTACTTTTCCATTTCCATAATGATGTCAAGTAGTTACCTCATCAGAACAATAAAATTTTTCCTTTTAGCGGGTTTTGTGGAAAAAAAAATTGTGAATTGTACTAGACTGGCAACACTGGTTTGGCAACCTTATTTGTGAGCGGCGTGCCAACTAATGTGTTCTTTAACAGTTTGAAGAATCTGTTGGCGTGTTTTCTTCTCTTTTTAGCTATATACATTCACCATATCGTCTCACTCGTGTTAGGCTCACTCATCATAATGCGCGACAGACACAGTATACTTAGGTATACTGTGCCACAGAGATGCAATCAGCCAGAGGACAGTGATGTACCAAAAAATATAGATTAACACGTATATGAAAATAAAAATATTAAAATTAAATTTATATTTTTATGTTATTTATGTAATTTTAAAATAATGTGTTTTTATGAAATTTAACTGGGTGTTCACTGCACAAATGAACCAATGGAGAAACCGCCCCTGGTGCACCGGTATTTGTATTAAAAATATAACCAACCTCTATGATGTTTCTAATAAGAAAACAAAGTAATTTTAATTCAAAACAAGATACATGATTGTAACAAAATTTCTTTTAAAGCAATACCCTAAAATCTTCTTTAAATATTTACATAAATTTAAACAGAACGTTACGAAGAGGCTCAGTTATGCTATCACGTAAATACCACCGTAGAGAATTGAAAAAGGACAACGTGTACGAAATCATTTAGAAAAAGCACAGTTCTTTGCCAAGTATCTCGAGAAATATTTCAAGCAGATAAATCTTAGGCAGACGCAACCCTCTTGAAGCAGTTTAGTAAGAAAACAAAGAAATAACGTCTGTAATATCAAATGAAGTAAACGTCAAGAGTGATGTCCGGAACGGTTGGAAATTCTACTGATAACTGGAGATTTATTGAACAATAAAAAAAGCACCTATAGTTGATGCAAAAAATTAAGAAAATTTAATATTATGTAGTCTAAGTAAATTTTTAGAATCTACATACTAATTATTATCATTTTTTGTATTTGGCATATGTTTTTTTTTTACTACTAACATGAGAAATCACCATTATTTACTCCATTCCTCTAATGAGAAGTAATATTTCTCACCCTAGGTAAATAATGATAATAAAAAAAAAACCTAGGTAAATAATGAATCTAAATTTCATTAGTTTCATTTTGTTAATTTGACAACTAAACTCCCAGACTACTTGATATTTTGAAATATTTGAAAAATAAGTAGGAAATAACTAAAGCTGGGTTTATCAAATCTAATCAAATCAAATATGATAATATATATCAGTGTAAACAGTAAAAATATATATTAACTAGGAAATTCAACACCGGCTTTAAAAATTATTAATTAATACCAATAAATCCATGTCATTAAAATATCAAAATTGCAATGGGTTATTTCCTAGAATCATACCAAAATTTGACACATGCAAAATTTTTACATAAATAAAGCCAGTCTGATTAGAAACACGCTCCAGTCTGCTTGATATTTCGAAATATTTAACAAATTGTTAGGAAATTACTTATGTCAAAATTAAAATTGCTAATATATTAATGTTAGTAGTAAAAAAAATTCTATATATACCTCGGCTGAGAAAGCTATTATTTACCTCGCACATTATATCCCTCGGCGCTACGCGCCTCAGGATATAAAAGTGCTCGGTAAATAATAGCTCACTTCTCACCCTAGGTATATAATGTACTATTAGTTACTATTTGGTTGATATGTAGATCCAAAAATATATATACTACTAATATAATAAGAATTATATTATATTATTCTAAGTCCCTGTACTATTTGATTTATCGATATGTTTTGGTATTAGTACAGGATCCGAAGTAAGGTCGACCTTCACCCATCTGTTTAACCGATGAAAGTTTTGTTTCATTAAATAAAATAGGATTATAAATATACTGCAAATGGATTTCCTAAAAAAATACGGTTACAGCCATTTTTTACTTTCCTTTCTGTATACAGACAACGAAAGTATAGGAATTATGATAAAAGTTGCTTGTGATGTCATTCTCTATTATTTTGGTTCTATACATGATTTCCCTAAAGTAGGCCATATTCGAGATATTTGAGGAAAAGTGAAAATTTTTAATTTTGATTTAACTCAAAAACGAATAAAGAGAAAAACACATGCGGTGAACTGAATAAATTTTGAGCATATGCGGAATACTTTACAGGGTGTCGTTTTTTTACTTTAAGAAAATAAATAGTCTGGACCGTATTTTCTTAGGCAACTCATTTGCAGTATATTTATAAACATATTTTATTTATTAAAAAAAAACTTTCATCTGTTAAACATATGGGTGAAAGTCGACCTTACTTCGGATCTTAGACCATATTAGGAAAAGGTAATATGAGAAAATGCACACAGCCGATTGTTGATATTATTTTTTTAGCGTTTTCGAGCCACACTTGAAGTGATCACAATAAAGGCGCTGATTTATGGTTATTACCTATGATATGGATTTCGAGTGTTTTAGGTTACTTGAAATTAAAGACTTAATATAATTTGCGAGAATTTAATATATTGTGAATTCTGGGTGCTAATTGACAAGCATGTAAGGCGAGATTTATCACTGAATAAGCTTTTTCTTTAGTATTTGAGTGTTTAGATAAATGCCTTTAATATTTACTGGTATTTAATTGTTGATTAGATTATAAAAATAACTGTTATGAATACTGATATCTGGAGCGAACAATCGCGCGTTTATTCCCTTTTGTTCATTGCACTACTCAGAATTCGACCTTCGGGATCAAGTTCTACTAGCTGGAGCGAGTATGTCGCGAGTAATTATCCCTTCATACTCATTGCACAACTCAGTACTAGTAGAACTGTGAGGCGTATCTCAAGTTGTGTCCCTTTATGCCTTTACGTATTGATAATGAAATAGACCAAACAGTAATGAGTACATTGCGTGTTGTATCCCTTTGTACTTGGCAATTGTTCGAATAATTGTTAAGATAATAAATAATTACTAAAGTAATGTTCATGGACACACGAATAATTTCTTCTTTATAGGAAAACCCGACTATGCGCATTAAAATGGACAGCACTTCGACCATCAATCAAACTATCCTGACACTTGTTATTTTTTTATTGTTTGGTAATTATATAAATATTTTTAATTAGTCTTTTGACCTTTGTTTACTTGAATAAATTTTGTCTGTCCTAACTTATCTTTCTCTCTCTCTCTTTTTTACCTCTTACATTATATTATTCCAGGTGCTTCATAAACTAACTCTATAGAGCTATCAGTACTTCAAAAACAATATCAAGCCAAGCCGAGCGCAGTATTTAGTTGGATGGGTAACCATCTTAATGAAAGTACGTCTGAACAAACTGATTGTGTAGTTGCATACCACAGCGGACAGGCGTTATATCAATGAGTACGAGGAATAGCGTAGGGTGTGCCATGTTTCGGATGAGATGTAAAGCTGTCGGTGCTGAGCACGGTTTGTAGACTGAAATGGTGGCGTTATCAGGTTGCTAGAGACGGGTGTGTGTGGTCACAGAATGAAAAATCGAGACGTACATTATTTTAAAAAAATCTAATATATTATTAATATTTTATGGTGTTTATATTTTTATTTTTGGACTATTTTCCAGTATTAGAGTTTTTATAATATCGGTAGTTTAATTTTGTGAAAGAGAAACTACAAAACAGCAAGGTAAAATAATGTAATGATTTTCATAAAATTTCAAATAAATTACTTTTTATTTGTATTATAATAATAATGTTTATTTACCAGAAATATATACATTCAGATACAATAAAATACGATAGGAAATAAAATGTAAATAAACAAGAAATGTATCAACAAATACGACAAAATAATAATAAATAAAACATATAAATATAACAATATAATAGTAACAATTTTAAAATATGAAGCAAAGACAATTAAAAATTGAATCTTAGGAAATACAATATTATTAATATAAATAAAAATTATATAAATACAATCATATACACTTTTGATATTATATTAAATAAAATTTATTAACAATATACCTCGACATACCTTAAAACATTACTTCTATATACACGAAAAAAGACTTTAACGTTTACAATATACTTTTCCTACGACCACTTAGGAAAGTGACACATATCACACTATATAGTCCTATGAAAAGTGCCCTATATCACACGCGTATGAATAAGAATTTACTTTCCACCCGAGTGAGAATATGTTATTTTCCGCAGTAGTTGTCACAAAATGTCAAACACCTAATTTCTATTTTGATCCATGTAATGTCCATATTAATACTAAAATCGATGTGATTGTTAAATTATTGAAATTGTTGTAAATTAGATCCTAGATATTTATCTTTAACAATTATTATTAAAATAATTTTAAAATAATGCTCTTTATTCTGGTTAAATACATAACCAAT
Organism: Psylliodes chrysocephalus; assembly: GCA_927349885.1. Taxonomy (NCBI): domain Eukaryota; kingdom Metazoa; phylum Arthropoda; class Insecta; order Coleoptera; family Chrysomelidae; genus Psylliodes; species Psylliodes chrysocephalus. The sequence continues at coordinate 71,890,034 of OV651818.1, forward strand.
TAGATCATTCAATTGACACAAGGGCTATTAGCTCAGGTGGTTAGGACGACGAACTTATCAACTTTGCCATTTTTCGACCGCGTTCAAATCCTGGCGGGGCAAAATTTTTTTTTTGTTTTTTTTTGTTTAGAAAATATGAAAATTGACTAAATACGATTATTGTTGATTATTTTTTTAAATACATTTTAATTATTATAGTAATAGTAACCTTGGTTTTACATTTTTTGTGGTCATAGGAAAAATATTGTACATCACTTGTGTGAAAAGTGATTTTCCACACTCGTAATGTAATATACTATTCCAATTATTTAATTTTTACTTTTTTTTAAATTTGATTATATTACGGAAAAAATTATTTAATAAAATGTCAAAAGTGTTTAAGATTGTATTTATATAATTTTTATTTATATGAATAATAGTGTATTTCCTAAGTTTTAAGTTTTGTCTTCGCTTCATATTTTCAAATTCTTACTCTTATACTATTACATTTATGATTTATTTATTATTATTTTGTCGTATTTTTTGTCACACACAATCTGTCATTGTATTTTGTACAGTGAGCAGATTCAGTGACACATTTTTTGATTATTTACATTTTATGTCCTATTGTATTTTATTGTATATGAATATATATATTTCTGATAAATAAACATTATTTGTATTAAAAAGACAAATATTATTGTGTGAATGGTTTATTTTAAACATTTTGGGTTAGAGTACGTATACTGAACTCGGACCACATTTTGTTTATACCCTAAAATAATTTGAAATTTTAGAATGCCCGGAACAAGCTGTTAAAATTTCATATTATTTCAGGGTGTGAACAAAATGTGGTCCGGGTTCATTTAAAATTCTATAGAAATCATTATATAAATTTTCCTTGCTTTTTGAAGCTCCTCTTTCAAAAAATCAAATTACCGATGTAAAAACTCTACCACTAGAAGCTAGTTCCAAAATAAAAATATAAACTCAATATTAGATTTTTAAAAATTAATTCACAAACCTAAGTAGAATATTTTCTTTCAACTCTCTTTTTCGTTCCGTGATGTCACTCCGTTCTTAGCAAAGGGGATGATGCCACCGTACTGTCTACAAACCATGGATCCCGTGTTCATGGATGTTGGACTAATTGAAGATCCCTACCTCTAGTTGGAACATTAGAGGATTCGGCAAAATTTCTGTTAGTTGGGGGTAGCGTGCTCCCCAGCCACGGTGTATAAACCTCGTAGTTAGAAATAGTGTTACCTTCTTTTTGATTTTTAAGATGTATATTGTACTTAAGAGGTAATTTAGTTCACATTGCTGGTACTGCGTGGATTCATAAAATGACCAGGACAAATGAAATCAGAGTAGCTTGTCCGGTTCGCGGGCGAAAGTCTACTTTACGATAAAATGAAAGATATTATAATACGATAACGACAAAAATGTTGAACGCCACCAAGTTTTTGAGTAACTTAGAAAACTTATCTGATTTGATATGTCCTGTTTAATTGAGTCAGTCTCTAGTACTTAAAGTTATCTGTATGAGTTCTGGCAAATAAAAGAAAGTGAGAAAATTTAATACATTTAATAAAAAAAGTAAAAAGAATAAATTTGCATATAATAAATTAATAGTTAAGTGATTAAATGTGAAAATATGAATAAATGAATGAATAAAATTTCTAGTACGCGGTACTTCCCTTTTGTATGTCGTGTCGTGGACAATCCGCCTTTAGGTACTTAGATACTTGAAGAAACTAGGTAACTCGTAACATCTCTTAACATCTAGAAGCAACTACGTAACTCGGACTTTTTGTTTCTTAGAGCTTCTAGGAGCAACTACGTAACTCGGGACTTCTTGACTTCTTAGAGCTAAGAGCTTCCTGGAGCTTCTTGGAGCTACTACAGGTTTAGAAATAAAAAGAACCTCAGTAACAGTAAAAGTACATATGCATGCCAGTTTAGAAATCTAACGGACTTATGCAAAAACGGGACAAATAGTAAATTTAAATCGTCTGAACAGAATATAAAATATCACAATAAATATTAAAGTTACATCATCTGAACAGAATATAAAATGTTTATAAGGCCAAAATAAGTTAAGAGCCATAGATTTCCGTTTAAACTGTATTTCTAGACTGACTTGTAATTCAATTATTTAGTTGCCTCCCCGCGTATATATCAAAGTATCAAAGAAAGTTTAAAAATATTGTTAGGGCATCTATATTCTATATAAAATAAAATATAAATAATCAGCATGATGGTAACAAAAAAAAAAGCAAATGGCCGATCCTTTCGGTTTTCCAACGAAATCCAGCAAAATGTTTAAATATAAGGGGAAAGAAACATTACCTGACAATTATCCCAACGTTAACACACAATAAACACATAAAAGACAAGATAATTATGGAAAACTACTAGCAGCTAATTTATCGGCACAAGCTACTACGTTGAACTCGATACACCAAAAGACCGGTTGAATCCAAACGAGTCGGTTTTATGACGACGTGGTTGCCCAAAGAAACACTAGGTTCCGTGCGCAAACCATATTTTCCAAATTTCGAGGAAGCGAGCGGAGATCGTTTACGTTTTGTTACGAGGGGTTATGGAGAAGTTGTTGTTAAAAATAAATTTGAAATTTATTTAAAATTAATTTCACGTAACAGTAGGCCGACAACGTTAACGAAATTAATAAAAAAAAGTGTTACAATTTATCAATTTATAAAGGATACAGAAAAATACACCAAAAGTCCTACACCGAAAAACTCAACTGTTCGTCCTTATGATATAAACTACTATTTTAAAATGAGCTTTAAGCTTCCAAAAACTGATCGAAAATTTACATTTAACGTATTTTTCATTGATTTATATTATATATCGTTTAAATGAAATAACCCAACTCAAAAATTAAACTTTCCCAAATAAATATCAATTTTTTTTGTTAAATATCATGTATGAGAGAAAACATCCACTTAGAACAAAAAACGTCTAAGATCATGATACAGATAAGTCTTTGACATACAACAACTGGCTCGAAACTATACTAGCACTGAACAGCAAGGCAACGGGAAGTAATTATCCCAAGGAAATTGCAGATCTTAAATCCAGAAACGGGTAGGCGAGAAACAACAGTATCTTGAATAAACTTACGCAGAAAGTTAAAAGAGAAAGAGGATATTTAGAAATATATTTTCCCGCCGCTCGGTTAGAGCTAACTTAAAGGGAAATTACTAAGATATAATTGAAACAAACATAAATTAATCCTAAATGGAGTAAATTTAGAAATTAACACCAGTTACATTACAATTAAGTTTTCAGGTCATTTCAAATGATGTAGGTATTAGCATTTAAAAAACAAATCAAGCAACAGAGGTTTGGTTCCATCAATAACTGTTTTCCTGTATATTTTCGAGAGTAATTTATTGGTACTATCATGAATTGAATTTTTTAAAAATGATCGATATTCAAGCTTACCACAAAAATATATTTATTAAGAGATTATATAATGAGGATTAGGATAAAGTTGCACGTTTCAATAAGACTACCATGATGCCCTCAGAATAATAAAATAGATTGTTTTTCTAATTCGAAACATCTGTGCGTGATATAATAAAATAGAAACTGTTCGTTAAAGTTCCAATTACTTACATTATAAGTATAACCCCCAACTCTATTACCTTGTCGTAGGTACCTGGCAGTGGCGTAGTTACAGGGGGCAATTGCCCCCTCCGTCCCCTGAGAATTGGCGCTCATATGGCGCCAATGATCCTCCGTTTTGATTAAAAATTTTAAACTTTTTAAAAAGAGAAGTGATAACTGCTAAAATATTAATAATATTGCCAAAATAACAATAACAAATAATGTAATCAGTCCTAATAATTTATAGGCAGTAACATCTTTATTACAGCGCTACTCAGCGGAAAGTAATCGTGCCGATACAGGCGCCGCGTGACAATTGACATATCAAAAAAATTTGATGTGTCCAACACATGACTTTGCTGTATAGTTATTACAGGCTGTTTCAGTTTATTTCGTACAAGCTATTGTATCACCCCTGTAAATTTTTGGAAGATGAACTAAATACATACATTTTTCTTGAAGGAAGGTTTCTGAAATATGTAAGCTTGTACTCTGTATCCGCAGATTCATTTTATCTCGACGCCGACGGGCTAAATAATTTTAACATAAGGATGTCTTGGCCAAGCATATGACGGTGCCATTTATATGTCAGCACATATAAAAAATAGACTAGAATAAAACATAGCATTATTAAATATATAAATTATTAAATTGTTGAAATATACAATGTATCATATTTAAAGTAACAAAATTCATGGTAACTTCTGGTATCACCGGATTTTCTTGATATTCCAAAATATGCCCTTCAGATAGCAAGCATGTCATTGTAACAACCATCTAAATTTAATATAATTCTGATAATTATTACAAAAGTTATTAAAATCTAAGATACCCTGTATATTTATATAAACTCAAAAGTGTCTTGCAAGTCCACATTTCATAAAAATGCCGTGAAAATATAATTATTTTTTTCTAATTTTACCATATAAGTGACATTTTTTGTAATCACAGTCAAAGTGTCAAAAAGATCTACATTACGTCACCAGTTCCGAAAAGAAAATAAATAAAAATAAATCTTTTTTGGTTTTAAAATCAACTTATACATTATTATTAAAAGTTTATAATTAAGACTTATCATAATAGAATTTGGTTAAACTTACTTAAATAATGTTGTTTTGGTCCTTATTTTCCATTCTAAGTAATCACAAAATAATTAAAACCCCATACACGAAAAAATACCTCACTTTCTTCTTGAAAACTAAATAACTTTAGCAAGCAATATAAACACACTAAAAGTCGTTGAGGATAGACTAATATGATTTTCTATTTGTCAAGAAAATGAATGAAGTTATGAATAAGCAACTAACAATACAAGAAAGTAATATTGGTTGCCAATTTTATAAATATTAATCAAATCAAAATTAGAAAAAAATACCGTTTTGTGTAACTCATGATGCGGGACCTCGAACATATTCATTCGTTATAGTCTAATCAACAAGTTCAAAAGCGTGTTTTTGGGACATACTATTACGAAAATCATGTTTAATAGCTCATTCGATTCGGAATAATGTCTAGATAAATGTGTAAAGAATAATTTTACAGTGCATAAAAAATTGCAAAAGTTATAAACAATTAAACACTTCAAAAATATGGTGTTTGGTTTTTCGCCTATAGTTTGTAGACTATAAATATTTTTGGATCTTTCAAAAAAGATCCTTAAAGAGGAGGAAATTTGCTATAAATAAGTTTCGACTCCCGGAACTGTACCTCCATACCTCCGTAACTGATTTCATAAATAGCGATTATGAGAATTTACACTATAACAAAACTGGCAGGTACCAGTTGTTCTTTAAAGTTATGTTTAAAATATTTATCAGTTTTTAAAAATTCGCGCCAATCAAAAATTAAACGCTCCTGTATAATTTTTGACCGTAAATAACAAATACAATTCTTATTTTATCTGAATAAGCAATAAATCCTAAAAATACTTTAAACTTAGAGAAAAAGATCAGAACAATATATTTATCACACAAGATCTCAATAAAGACGATCAACAAATCAATAAATTTCTGGAGAACTCAAAAAAAGCGAAAGATGCGTGACAAAAAACTAGAGCAATTTAAGATAAACTGGGAGTAAACGGAAAGTTTTATTCCTACGAGTTTTATAAAAACAAACAGCGATACTTATTTTGGGAAGAAAAAGAAGAAAATTCGTTGACAAAAAAAGGCTACGGATAAGGAGAATGCTGGAAAAAAGGACATACAGTTAAAAAACATAAATACTTGAATTTACTTACTGTGACATTCTTTTATATCTTTATCATTTAACTAGGTATACTTTAAAATACATTATAAGTGCATATTAAAACCATTTTTACTTTCCTATCTGTATACAGATATAAGGAAAGTATAGGAATCATGATTTTTTTCGACCTCGAGTTTTCGACGGATTTTTACGTTTTGAGGTCCCCTGAATCCGTTTTGACTATTTTCGCGATGATGTCTGTCTGTCTGTCTGTCTGTCTGTGTGTGTGTGTGTGTGTGTGTGTGTGTGTGTGTGTGTGTGTGTGTGTGTGTGTGTGTGTGTGTGTGTGTGTGTGTGTGTGTGTGTGTGTGTGTGTGTGTGTGTGTGTGTGTGTGTGTGTGTGTGTGTGTGTGTGTGTGTGTGTGTGTGTGTGTGTGTGTGTGTGTGTGTGTGTGTGTGTGTGTGTGTGTGTGTGTGTGTGTGTGTGTGTGTGTGTGTGTGTGTGTGTGTGTGTGTGTGTGTGTGTGTGTGTGTGTGTGTGTGTGTGTGTGTGTGTGTGTGTGTGTGTGTGTGTGTGTGTGTGTGTGTGTGTGTGTGTGTGTGTGTGTGTGTGTGTGTGTGTGTGTGTGTGTGTGTGTGTGTGTGTGTGTGTGTGTGTGTGTGTGTGTGTGTGTGTGTGTGTGTGTGTGTGTGTGTGTGTGTGTGTGTGTGTGTGTGTGTGTGTGTGTGTGTGTGTGTGTGTGTGTGTGTGTGTGTGTGTGTGTGTGTGTGTGTGTGTGTGTGTGTGTGTGTGTGTGTGTGTGTGTGTGTGTGTGTGTGTGTGTGTGTGTGTGTGTGTGTGTGTGTGTGTGTGTGTGTGTGTGTGTGTGTGTGTGTGTGTGTGTGTGTGTGTGTGTGTGTGTGTGTGTGTGTGTGTGTGTGTGTGTGTGTGTGTGTGTGTGTGTGTGTGTGTGTGTGTGTGTGTGTGTGTGTGTGTGTGTGTGTGTGTGTGTGTGTGTGTGTGTGTGTGTGTGTGTGTGTGTGTGTGTGTGTGTGTGTGTGTGTGTGTGTGTGTGTGTGTGTGTGTGTGTGTGTGTGTGTGTGTGTGTGTGTGTGTGTGTGTGTGTGTGTGTGTGTGTGTGTGTGTGTGTGTGTGTGTGTGTGTGTGTGTGTGTGTGTGTGTGTGTGTGTGTGTGTGTGTGTGTGTGTGTGTGTGTGTGTGTGTGTGTGTGTGTGTGTGTGTGTGTGTGTGTGTGTGTGTGTGTGTGTGTGTGTGTGTGTGTGTGTGTGTGTGTGTGTGTGTGTGTGTGTGTGTGTGTGTGTGTGTGTGTGTGTGTGTGTGTGTGTGTGTGTGTGTGTGTGTGTGTGTGTGTGTGTGTGTGTGTGTGTGTGTGTGTGTGTGTGTGTGTGTGTGTGTGTGTGTGTGTGTGTGTGTGTGTGTGTGTGTGTGTGTGTGTGTGTGTGTGTGTGTGTGTGTGTGTGTGTGTGTGTGTGTGTGTGTGTGTGTGTGTGTGTGTGTGTGTGTGTGTGTGTGTGTGTGTGTGTGTGTGTGTGTGTGTGTGTGTGTGTGTGTGTGTGTGTGTGTGTGTGTGTGTGTGTGTGTGTGTGTGTGTGTGTGTGTGTGTGTGTGTGTGTGTGTGTGTGTGTGTGTGTGTGTGTGTGTGTGTGTGTGTGTGTGTGTGTGTGTGTGTGTGTGTGTGTGTGTGTGTGTGTGTGTGTGTGTGTGTGTGTGTGTGTGTGTGTGTGTGTGTGTGTGTGTGTGTGTGTGTGTGTGTGTGTGTGTGTGTGTGTGTGTGTGTGTGTGTGTGTGTGTGTGTGTGTGTGTGTGTGTGTGTGTGTGTGTGTGTGTGTGTGTGTGTGTGTGTGTGTCTGTATAACGCATAACTCATGAACCGATACACAAAAAAACACCAAATTTTAAACTTAAGCTTTGTTTCAGCTGATTAGATTTTGGGCAGAGTCGGAACATCTGGGGGGGTACTTTATAGGTGGTCATTTTTATATTTTATGGAATATATCTGTTATTTACGTTTAGAGAAGAAAATTCTTCAAATAAAAGTTACTTCTAATATAATTATCTATAATTTTTGTTCTATGCAAAATTTTCCTAAAATGGTCCGTATTCGAGAAATTTGACAAAATGTAAAAAAATAATTTTTTATAAAAATTGTTTAAATAAAAGTTGTTTGTAACATAATTCTCTATAATTTTTATTTTATACATGATTTCTCTAAAATGGACCGTATTCGAGATATTTGAGAAAATGTGTAAATTTCGAATTTTGAAGAAAACTCAAAAACGGATAAAGGAAAAAACATTAAATTTTAAACTTAAGTTTTATTTCGACCTGAGGTGAACTGATTAGATTTTGGACAGAGTCGGAACATTTGGGGGGGTACTTTATTGGTGGTCATTTTTATATTTTATGGAATATATTCGTTATTTACGTTTGGAGAAGAAAATTCTTTAAATAAAAGTTACTTACAATATTATTATCTATAATTTTTTTTCTATGTCAAATTTTCCTGAAATGGTCCGTATTCGAGAAATTTGACAAAATGTGCAAAATTCTGATTTTTATGAAAATTGTTGAACTAAAAGTTGTTTGCGATATCGATCTCTATATTTTTTGTTTTTAAATGACTTTTCTAAAATGGACCGTAATGGAAAAATTGGAGGAAAAGTGCTAAATTTAAATTTTTCAATATTTTCGTTTTCAATGAATATCTATAGAAAAATGTTTCGAGGTAGATGTATGTGGAAAATGTATATATTTAGTTTATCCTCTAAACATTTTTAGAGATGCTGCAATAGGTTAACTAGATAGGAAAGTCATGTGTTGGACACATCAGATTTTTACCTTTATAACTGAATTTAAACGCAAATAAAATATAAAATCAATATCTTAGTAACTTCGTTATAAAAAATATTTTTGCAATGTGCTTCAGAACAGCACAATAAAAACCGACCATGTGCGAGTCGGACTCGCACATGAAGGGATCCGCAACATTGTACAAGATTTAATGCTATGTAGGTATAGTACAAGCAAAAGATTTAGTGTGACTTTAAAGCTTTAAAGCCAGCCGGCAACATACAAAAAAAACTAAGGCGACTGATACATCACCTTTAAATTAGTAGAGGAGCATTCAAGAAATTGAGTATACTTATTTTATTTTTACTTCCCTCGATAAAAGGGAAGTATTGTAATCCTGAAAATTTAGATTTTTACGTTTTCAGTTCCCTAGATTACGAAAAACATGTTTTCCCCATTCCGTCGGCCTGTCTGACGTCTGGCGCAATAGCTCAAAAACGTCTTAAGAGAAAAACTTCACATTTTGTATGCAGGTAAGGCTTCCTCTTGACTCAAAACCGGTTATACTTCCGGTAAGATATATACAAGGTGAGCAGTAAAAAAACATTTATTTTTAAAAGTCAACAGATTTCGACTAAAATTGGTCTCTGATAAAATTGGTAGAAATCTGATCAAAGATAACAGATCATAAATTACTTTTAAAAAATTCAAAATGGCTTCCCTGTTTTTACAAGTTATACAGGGTGTTTTTAAATAGTATGCTAATATTGTAGGGTGTGATTTCTCAGGTCATTTTATAAAGAAAAGTTCATATGAATTTATATCCGCAACGGCTTCAATTTTTTGTTACAAGGAGTTGAAAATTTGTTTTTTTAAAGCGATATTTTTTAATATCTCTGAAAATAGTTTAGATATAATTTTTAATTTTGGCATGTGTTAGTATGATATAAAACCACATATTTTGGTTAGAAAATGTATTTTATTGCTCTACCAGTGACGTCTCTGCAAACATGTCATTTGATATTTTCTACAAAAAAAGTAGTACGCCACCGAAATATCAAAATAAGGAGGACATCTCAATCCAGTATGTCCATGGTATTCAGCAATACTATCTATGGCGTATACTTTTTTAAATCGTTTCGTCCGTAAACTTTAAGAAGTTCTTATTTCTTATAGCTGTCTTGAAAATACAAATCATTGTCCATTAGAAAATTTTGTATATCCGCTTTCGCCATCGTATAAAATGTACTCCTAAACAATCTGCGTCTTCACTAACTCGTCGGCAGTTAAAACAATTCTTACTGAATTCAGTGCAGGTGGTCAGAAATACAACCGGCAGGAGCGGACTAGGTTTGAGAATCAATTGTCACGGTCTTTTTATAACGAATGTTAACTAACTTTTATAAAATTAACTTAGTTCGTTGTACATTCTTTTTCTGATTTTTAGGATGTGAGATAAAGAGGAAGTTGCGAAAAAAATCATGCAACTAAGCACATCCGAAGCTAGTCAAATTTTCTTGTATTTACGCCTTATATTTGGAATTATCTCAAAAGGAAAGAGTTAGACGTATCTAAATATTACGTTTAATATTATAAATCAAAACAAGATGTTGATGTTGCTTGAACAGCATTTTCTTGAGTTGTTTGAATCCTCTTATTGGGTGATACGAATAAAAATATGATGTGTTCAACACATGACTTTCCTATCTTGTTATTACAGGCTTTTTCCGGTTATTTTGTACAACCTATATTGCAGCACCTCTGTAAATGTTTAGAGGATAAACTAATATATATATATATATATATATATATATATATATATTTTCCACATACTTCTAACTCGTAACATTTTTTATATATATTCATTGCCAGCGAAAATACTGAAAATTTAAAATTTTACACTTTTCCTCTAATTTTTCCATTACGGTCCATTTTAGAGAAATCATGTATAAAACAAAACTTATAGAATTCAATACTGCAAACAATTTTTAGGTTAACAATTTTCTTAAAAATCAGAGTTTTGCACATTTTGTCAAATTTCTCGATTACGGACCATTTTAGGAAAATTTTATATGGAACAAGAATTTTATGAAATATATCCGTTATTTACGATTGAAGAAGAAAATTATTTAAATAAAAGTTACTTCTAATATTATTCTTTATAATTTTTATTACATACAAAATTTTCCTAAGAGAAGATTGTTAAACTAAAAGTTGTTTGCAATATCGAACTCTATAAGTTTTGTTTTATACCTGATTTCTCTAAAATGTACCGTAATGGAAAAATTGGAGGAAAATGTAAAATTTTAAGTTTTCAGTGTTTGCGTTGGCAATGAATATATCTATATATATAAAAAAAATTGTTTCGAGTTAGAAGTATGTGGAAAATGTATATATTTAATATTTATCCTCTAAACATTTACAGAGATGCTGCAATATAGGTTGTACAAAATAACCGGAAAAAGTCTCTAATAATTAGATAGGTAAGTCATGTATTGGACACATCATTTTGAATTTTTAAAAAGTAATTTATGATCTGTTATCTTTGATTAGATACCTACAAATTTTATCAGAAACCAATTTTAGTCAAAATCTACTGACTTTTAAAAATAAATGTTTTTTTTAACTGCTAACCCTGTATATATCTAACCAGAAGTATAACCTATTTTAAGCCAAGAGGAAACCTTACCTGCATACATTATTTGAAGTTTTTCTCTTAAGACGTTTTTGAGCTATCACGCCAACAGACAGACGTCAGACAACAGATGGCGGACGGCAGACAGACCGACGGAATGGGAAAAACATGTTTTTAGTAATCTAGGGACACGAAAACGTGAAAATCTAAATTTTCGCGATTACAATACTTCTCTTTTATCGAGGGAAGTAAAAATAAAATAAGTATACTCAATCTCTTGAATGCTCCTCTACTAATTTAATTTTCTTTGTATGTTTCCGGCTGGCTTTAAAGTCACACTATATTTCTTGCTTGTACTATACTTTTTAAATTATTAAGACCGATCAAAAAAAAGCCAAAAAACACCTTTCTAGTAGGGAAGCCCCTTTAATTTTTAATTTATTTTTATTATTTGTTATAGCGGAAACAAAAATACACATTCTTTAAAAATTTTAACTGTCTACCTACTACGTATAATGAAATACAAACAACTGAAGCTTAGTCCTGTTGGTTACCCTTCGAAAACGGAACACTACAAATGAACATACTCAAAAGTAAATACTTAGAACAAATAATATATAGGTTAGCAATTATATGAGTATCTGAAATCATTCATATCTACCACGTGATATCCTACATATTACAAAAAAAATACACTTTAAAAGCGCCTTAAAAAACACCTATCTGAAGTGCCTCGTGAAACGATTTATGAGTTATTTGAATGCCCATACCGCTAAAATATTTCTACAAATTCCTTTGGAATATGATCATATTACTTTTTAGTTTTAGTTTACTGTGTTACATATTATAGTTTGTATATTTTTAATATTTATTATTTGTTTGTTATTTAACTCATACAAAGACTCGGTTCTTACCGAGTATTCATAAATAATTATTTATTAATTATTTCTTTAAATAAACTCTCAATTCTAAATATAACATAAAAAAATTTGACAGTTAAATATTTTTAATACAAATAATTTACAGTTTCTAAAACCATTTAGTTTTGATAAATCTTGAATTTAAAAACTATTTTTAAAAATTGTGGTTATTCAAAAATTAAAAGTTACTCTTAAATATTTATAAAAATTCAAACGTGTTTTGCAAATTAACTGTCAACTTCATACAAATACAACGAATATATGAAATATTTTTTGGAAATCTACATTATAACAAAATCTGCATGCAACTGTTGTTCTTTGTAGATACAACAAAAACAGTGAATTTGTAAAAATCAAAATGAAGTTTAATTTAAAACATATACTGCACTTTTAATCCCTTGTAAAATTCGCACCACTCAAAAATTAAACACCCCTGTAAAATGCTCAGGCAATACCTTGATCAAAAGTAAAACAAAGCCTACAAAACATATTCTAAAGAAATGTTGAAAAATAAACAAATTTTAATATAAATAATTTACAGTTCAAAAAAAAACAATTTAGAACAGGTAGTTCAATAATTTTGAATTTGAAAATCACTTTTAAATATTTATGTAAACTCAAAAATTAAAGTGTCTGTCTGCACAAAACATTTTTATGAGAATGTACACAATAACAAATAACTGTTATTTTTAAATAAAACAAGAAGAAATGAGAAACATCCAATCAAAATTTCATTTAAAACATGTATTGCACTTGAAATCCCTTTAAAAATTCGCGCCCTTCAAAAATTAAACACCCCTGTCAAATTATCAGCCAATACCTTAATAAAAAGTAAAACACAGCCTACAAAACATATTCTAAAAAATGTTGAAAAATAAACTAATTTTTATATAAATAATTTACAGTTCATAAAAAACAATTTAGATAATCTACTGTAGTTCAATAATCTTGAATTTGAAAATCACTTTTAAACATTTATGTAAACTCAAAAATTAAAGTGTCTGTCTGTATAAAACATTTCTATGAGAATGTACACAATAACAAATAACTGTTAATTTTAAATTAATCAAGAAGAAATGAGACACATCGAATCAAAGTTTCATTTAAAACATGTATCACACTTGAAATCCCTATAAAAATTCGCGCCCTTCAAAAATTAAACACCCCTGTGAAACTATCGGCCAATACCTTGATAAAAAGTAGAACAAAGCCTACAAAACATGTTCTAAAAAATGTTGAAAGATAAACAATTTTAATACAAATAATATATAGATCATAAAAATAATTAAATCGGGTAGCAGTAGTTCAATAATCTTGAATTTAAAAATCACTTTTTGAAAGTGTCTCTCAAATCAACATTCATAAAAATACAGCAAAAATATAAAACATTTTTTTTTAGATTTTACACAATAAGAATTACCTGTTGTTCTTTTCAAATAAAACAAAAAATAAATAAGATTTTTGAAACACTCAAACAAATTTTTGTTTAAAACATGTATCGCACTTAAAAAATCTTCTTTAAAAATTTATTTTACTTAAAAATTAAACAAGCCTGAAAAATTCCAACTAAACTCGATAAAAAAAATAGACAAAGGCATGCTACATAAAATATTCTATTTAACAAGATAAAATCATCGTGTTGTCGCGTTTAATACATAATTCATTAAAAATTCCCTACCTGTTTCAGCCTCGGAACAATGCCTGGGGCGCTACATGGTATATTTGGTCTGGAAGTCGGGATGGTTATGTTTTTGGTACGCGCATACTTGTGGTAAAAACGTCGGCGTCGGCGTAGGATACGGCGTCGACGTCCGAACGGAGGGGCGTTCGCATACTACACTAGAAAAAAAGGGCTATTATTGGGGCTGACAGGTGGAGTTTTGCTATCAGGCAGTTTAAAGTTTTATCATGTTGTAAATATGTTTCAGAAAAATAATAATTCAAATTTAGTTAGATCAAATATTAAGGTATAATCGTAGATCAGAATATACGTTGGATAAAGCACATCACAAATGTAAACAAACGTTTATCTTATGCATAGGCGTTACATTTAAGGGATATACTGTAAAGAGAAAACTTAATAATGCTATATCAATCGCTAATTGAGTCTGCTTTAAGATATAGCATAGTAATATAATATCTGGTGCTTTTCATAGCAATTTATATGCTCTCCAAGTTACTCAGATTACAATTATAATATATTTAGTGAAAAAAATAACCTCTATCTCACAGAATTTCTTTATAAGGAAATAAACATTTTTAAAATTAATATAATTAATAATAATAATAAATTTATTCACTTTAAAAATCGAATTACAATTTTAACTTATATTTAACAGAAAAAAAATTGTCTATGTGAATAAATAGTGGTTCCACTAAAGGCGAACCTTGTGCGTGGGATACTTTGAGAATTATATTCTACATAGCATTTCTTTTTTTTACTATTTTTTTCTTTTATTTATTATAGAGACAAATTAGCTACAGCATTGAATAGTTTATAAATAATTATTGTATACATAAATAATTGGATAATTGCAGGTAAGTTCGTTTTAGATTTTAGTTATATTTAAATTAATAAAGTTATGAAATTTTTGTCGTTGCTTAGTTAATATCCATTGTTGTAATTTAGACCTATAAAGAGCTATAGAATTTAGGTTTTTAAATTCCACCGGAAGTGCGTTAAATATTTTAGGACCGAGATATACAAAACTTCTTTGCCCTAGAGTCTTTTCCATTCTAGGTACGGTGATCACATGATTTTTATAACGCGTTGGGTATAAATGTTGTACCGGAGTGCTAAGGAAAATATGCTTCTTCTGAAATATTGCTACACGTAGGTAAAAAAGTTGTCTCAAATCCAAAACTTCTGCTTCTACAAATAAACGTTCTGTTGGGTAAGTATAGTTTTTATTATAAATAATTTTTAAAATCCATTTTTGTATTATTTGTAAATGTTTAATATGGATATCTGCCGCACCTCCCCAAGCGATAATACCATAGGTTAGATGAGTCTGTATTAATGCATAATAGAGCATCTTTAAGTGGGGGATATCCAAAAAACATTTTAAAAATTTAAATTTTGCTAAATGGAATCTAATTTTCTTTATAACACTACTAATGTGTGCATTCCACTTTAAATTACAATCTATTATAATTCCCAAGTATTTAGTTGTTTTTGACATTTTTATACAAACATTTTCATTGTTGTAATTTATATTAATTGAATCATATTCAGGTAAATTTGAATCGTAACTAGTAAATGGAAGAAATGTTGTTTTATTAAAATTAATTGTTAACAATTTGTTGATTGATTCTTATCAATGTTTAATCAGAGTTCAAAATAACAAAAATATCAAATAAAACTAGATCAACTATTAACAAAGACTTTTATTTACAAATATAAAAAAGCCATCCTACGTTATTTTTTGGCCTAGTTTAACAACTTTATCGCACTTGAAATTAAAATTATAATCAAACTAAACAAATTTAAAAAATGTATCCAACGTAATAGTGACACTTTTATTAAAATATTAAACTTCGAATCAAAAAAAATATATCGATACTGTTAATCATAAAATCCCCTATTTTTATTTTTTTTTTCTTGATGATAATATGTAATTTTGCTATTAATCCTTAGCATAAAAAAATTAAATAATCTGTTTGGTTTATAATTGTACTTTCTCGCTAATATTATTTATTTAATTAGATACTACCCAGTTGGAAAAGCCTGTTCTGACATGCATACGGACTGAGAGCTGCCTAGGCATATTAGAACTAAAAACTTTTCTTACTTAAAAATTAAAAACAAAGTTTAAAAAATGCATGAGTTGCATAAAAGGAAATTTAATTTTAAATCCAGTATAATACATTGTAATAACCCAAGTAACAATTTGATATTTTATAAAAGCTGAAAAAATGTTTACAGAACCAAATTTATAAAATAGAATATTAGCTAAGAACATTTCCGGAACATTCTTTCAACAGTAATAAACACAAAATGGGCGCAGTATTACAGAACTATTTGGTTCTTTTGTAAATTCTATAAGATTTGTTGAATGCAGTTACCGAACAGTTACTACACATTTACACATACTTTAAACAAATGTTTTTTTAAACTTTTATAACTGTTTTATAAATTTTAAATTTTAAGGTTAGGTTGCATATCAAAATCAGTAACATTTTAGTTTTTTAAATGTATCTGGTGAAAACAAATTAATTCTATATTTGTCATAAAAGTAAATTCAAGGCGATATTAGTAAAATGGCAGTATCTACTTAAGAGATATCTATAACGCGGTTTAGACATAATGTATGACCTACAATAAAGTCGTTTTTGGATGCGCAGCAAAAATTACTGTTAATTATATAGCACATACAATACTAAATTTTTAAGCGCCTCGAGTTTGATTCATATTTCTAATACTTTTTCAGTGTGAAACAAAAATTAAATTTATGCAATTTGATTTTTTTTAGTAATAAGATTATGCTAATATTACTAATAATTAAAATCTTTAATTAACATTGGTTTTGTCTTAAATACTAGTAAAACCGACAGTAGATTTAGCTTTAAAACTGTCTTAGGTTTTTGTTAAATATGGCGGCTATTCAGAGGTATTAGAAAGTTATTTTAAGACTGAATCATAATTATAAAATATTATTGTAGTAAAAACAGCTGTAATACAATAATTAAGTTGTATTACTCATTTCTACAAAACAACTTCATCATGGTTTGTTGTATAATAGTTTCATATTGCTGCACTATATGACAAAATATAACATAACCTTACTAAATCATTTCCGATTTAAGTATTTGAGAATTGAAATGATTAGATTTGTTTCTACAGCTTTATAGAGCAAGCATAATTTTTAATATTACGAGAATAAGCAAGTTTAACATGGACATCGCCAAAAATATGGCTTTCTTTTAGTATTGGGGCATGATTATTCAGAACATACCTAATTATTATCTGGCTGAATGATAGTTTTTTTTTGAGTGTCTAGACAAACCAGCAAAATGTTTTACTAATATTTTTTACTGTTCTCTGAAAAGCAGGTACCACTTATTTTTAATATTTCTTTACTATTTAAATCTGACATTTTCAGACCATACACTCACATATAATTGGTATGGGAAGTAGTTGAACGAACATAAAATACAAAATAATCTGGCGTAGGTACTACCAAATGTAGTTGCTTTATTTTTTTTTATAAATATTTTTAAAGTGATAATACTATTCTTAACTAAAATAATTGCTATACAGTTTTCTGATTTGTAATAGTGTATTTCGACAATATATTACAGTTATTTTAGAGTTTTCATCAGAAGCAAATTGCTATTGATGCGGAATTATCTCACACTAATATTTATATAACTATTTTTTAAAGCGTTATTATGAGGTTAAGAAACAGTTATATTTGTATAACCAAAAAGTTCTAAAGGTAATCCAGAACAATAATATAGAATAACTATAAAGCAATTTTATTTTATAAGCTGAAATATTGTATAGAACAGTTGTATAAATGTTTACGTAACAATTTTATAGTTATCGTGAAAACTATTTTATAATTTTGCTGTAAGAATATTGTAAAAACTAATTTATATAACAATTTAGTTTCAGAGAACAAAATGGTGATTTCTGCAACTGTAATACAATAAATTAGCATTCCAGACACAGCAATATAATATCAATAAAATATAATAGTCTTATAAACTAAAAATTATAAAGCTACTTTGTTAGTTGGGAATTGGCATTATTATTTAAAAATTTAAAGAATTTACCAAAAATTTTAAAATAAACTCACGGATTACAATAACGTCAACAATTAGGGTATTAATCTAGTCAATGGCTTACATTGAACTAGAGAATTCAAGGTAGAACGTTGGCATTCTAACAAGTAAAAGTATAACGTAAATTTTGAGTTTATATAGAGAGACTAGAAAGAAAGAATAGACTCGAGTGAGGACTGAGGTGCATAACTCCTGCCGAAGTCGAGAACTCTCGTGTTTGGGACCCTTAGTCCTAAAACAAAGTAATGTGTAAAGTAAAGTATTTGTGCAGCGATTTGTGAGCTATAGGTAAATATCTTTAACTTATCTTTAAAGTGTTTTGTTTGACATAATTAACTGAGTTACATATAAATGCCAATTTTACATTTTCGTCCCGATTATTATACTTACCTTACATATATTTTATATTACCATGTAGTTAAAGTTTCCACTGCTATTTTAGTTGTTAATAAGACCAAACTATATAATTTAATAAAATTTTTATCCATTTGGCATAAATCTTTATTAAAAAATTGGGTATACGTTGATTTAAAGGATTTAGGCGGTCAAAATTCAAATTTCAAAAATGAAATTAAAAATTCCTAAAAAAGATCCCAGAGCCAAAGGAATGTCCCACGAATAATAATTTTCCATCCTCGCTTATAAACTTTTCTTCGTGCACGGGCATGTGTAGTTGAATCTTAGTCGTCCCAAGAAGTACACGTTATTGTTCTCAGCGTCCTCAGTGTAATCCCAGTATATATACCAATCAGTATTGGCACTCTGAGGCGGCACGTTTGATCTTTAAAAGTAGAAATTTTAGTTGACACTTGACGTTTTCGGGATATGAAAAGTTTTCTTTACACGGACTTGGTATACATGGTTAGTTGAATTTTTGTTCTGCTGCTTTTCAAATTTGTGTGTATGAGGGAGATGTGAGATACCTTAATAGACAACGGTTGAACAACTTAATTACTTTGAAGAAGAAAATAGATTAGATATCAGGGCAGTCTTCGCAAATGTAAGAAGGACAGAACCGTTTTAAATTTTTTTATATATGTGAAATATTACTTTTTGGTGAAAAGTATAATTACTTTTAGTTCAAAATATAACGTTAGTTTGTCAAGGGAAATATATAACACACAAGGTTAGAGTAACAAAATAGAGGTATTGCTTTATTTCTTAACTCTAATCTAAAACTTTTCTAGTATATTGTAAAAATTTATTCTATACGTTATTTAGGTACTGCAAAATCTATAGGAAAGTATGTAGTTTTAAATTTAAAAATTTGTAACGGAGACATATTTAGTGTAGTTTTTTTACAAATATATACTCAGTGACTTGTTTTTGTGAATGAGTTCAAGTATGGCAGACTAAAATCGTTATTTTTTATTATGAATTAATTTGAATTTATTTTAAAATGGGAACTATATGTATATGGTTTTCGCAGTTTTTACACTTGTGATAAAAATATCAAAGTTATGTATATTGGCCATTTACTACACACAGCAAATTCATAGACACAATACATATTACTATTTGACATTCTTGTAAAACCACTAATTTAAAATTGACTTTAAACTAAGTGACTACACACAGAATTGTTTGAAAGCAGCCATAAGGTATAATTTATTTATTGGATACTATAAAAAAAATTAATAGTAGTTACATGTAGAGTTAAGTAACAAGAAATTTAAGACCAAAAACAAAACAAACCTTTATATCTAGTGAACTTAATTTAGTACAGTCCTCAACTTTCTTAGGCTAACATTAAAGATATCTATTTGGATCTCGCTAAGAAACTCATTGGTAACAGCCATCATCTTGTTAAAAAGAGATATACTACTTGGATCTAAATCAAATAATTTATTGTTACTTGGGTTTCTTAGATTAATCTTTGCCGCATTAACATTTATATAATCAATCAATTCACAATCTTTGTACTTAAAATAGAGTACAAAATATATCACAGCCTGTTGCTTTCTTCTTTGTAAAAGAGATTTAATCTTAAAACTATTGAGCATAGTTTTATACGAGATCTTAGGTATAAGGGTACAAGTATTTTTTATGACATAAAGGTACTGTAAACATATTTTGTACTTGTACTTTTTCAATATGATCAATTTGTGTGGCTTCCACGGGCATCCATATTTGTGAAACATACTCAAGATGGAGTCTTACTAAGGCATTATATAATCTGATTTCGGTGGTAATCCTAAATTTGTTTGTATTTCTGATTTAAGAACCTAATGCTTTTTTAGTTATGTGTAAAAAATGGTTATTGAATTTTAAATTAGACTGAAAGACTACTCCCAAATCCTTTACCTCATATTAACGATTTAATGTGACATCACAGGTTTTATTTCTAATGTAAAACATTGAGAGGCTATGGATCCTTACAACTTAAAATATGCATACGTTTGTAATTGTTAAATAGACGGATAAAAAGTGTTGATTTTTATTTACAACTATAATAAGAACCCATTAAAAAGATTAAGAGCAATAGAACATTTCAACAAATTTCTATAGGTACACATATTTTTGATACCTGATAATCAATAAATAATATATTTTTTGGAGTAGCAACAGGTTTATTAATACACAACTATTATTTTGTTACAAATACTTATAATATTTATAATTAACATAATAGTTGATATAAGTCCTTTAAAAATAATATATTTTGATTTAATTGTTGAATTTATACATGAGCAATTTTCCTTGTAGCGTTGTTTACATTTTGCAGAGAAATATTGTATTCTGCTTTTAGCTGATAAATCATGTACATGTAAATGGGTTGAATGTAGACAATCTTAATGTTTTTGCTACTATTGCTGGCTAGAAATGGACACCAACAGAAAAAAAGGAAGCACAAAGCACTAGATGTTTTTATCACTTATACACGTACAATTTACAACCATTCAAGTAACTAGCATGTTGGAAATACTTCACGAAAACATATTAAACATAAATCAGTCGAAGGCAATGTATTTTCTTTTTATAACACACCTTTTTAGCTTGATTACTTTTAGTACTCTATTTATTCCAATGTCCTCAAATAAAACGAGCAATAATAAGGATAAAACACACACTGAAGTGTATTTGGGGTATTTTTTATCTAAATCCACTATCAAAATAACAAATTTTCCGTTTTTAAGCTGTGAATGTATTACAAAAACTACTGAAAACTACTTCGATAAAATGTAAACAAAAGTTTATATTTGTGTACGAAATATGGGTTGCCTGCGCATGGTAGCGAGTTTTTAACCGGATTTATGACAAGTGATAGGTTATATCCCGAAAACGTCAGCGCAGTAAAAGCTGCGCGTCTTTTTCCCGCCCAGGGAGTGTCATGGGCCTGGTGTAATCGTTTAAACATAGAGAAATTTGTGTTGTCCAGCTAATATTTTAAAATTATTTTGATAGATTTAAATAACTCAGGTAAGAATCAATATTTCTTGATATCTTTAAATGATTTTTAACTATATTTTATACTATTTGTTGAACTTCAAAAAAAGGTTGTTTTTAATGAAGTTTTTACTTAAATTTTTATGTTTATGAGATATTTTGTTAAATTATCGTATCTTCTCGGGCATTTGAGTGTGGATAGGTGTGAGTGACCAAATTAAAGTAAAATATTATTTTTAATTTCGATATAATATTTTTATCATTAATTAAGCTCCATTATAATTTTTTATCGGTGTATTATACCGGCTATCCATCTCATAAGTTAGAGTCACAAAATTTTACTCTCCGAATTTCAAAGGACCAACAGTTATTGTCGCTTCTCTATGGTTGTTATTCTCGGCTATTTCATTAATAAAAAATGTTATATTCCACCCCGATATTGGTATCTCCAATTTGAACTTTATGACGTCATCCTCCAGAAATGTATACATCAATACATATATTTACGAATAAATATTTATTTTATTAATTTAACACGATTTATTTATTGAATATAGGTGATTAACCCTTTGCTTCGGATGCCACATACGTGTCTTTTTTGTTCACGAGATGTGAGGTTGTCGCCTTTTTATGAAACTTAATTGCTACAACAATCCTGTCTCTAATACTTTTAATATTATCCAATAATTTTTAATAACTCCCAATAGCAACTAATAACTACTAATTACTGTTAATAACTCCCAATAGCAACTAATAACTACTAATTACTGTTAATAACTTCTAATAACTCCTAATAACTCCTAATAAATCCTAATAACTCCTAATAACTCCTAATAACTCCTAATAACTCCTAATAACTCCCAATAACTCCTAATAACTCCTAATAACTCCTAATGACTTCTTATAACTCCTAATAACTAACTCATAATAATTCTTAATAACTCCTGATAACTTCCAATAACTCATATTGTCTTTTAATAACTTCTAATTTATCCTAATAACTCCTTGTAACTTCTAATAACTCCTCATAACTCATCATAACCTCTATAAACATAATCAGTTTTTATAACTTCTTATAACTTCTAACTCCTAACTCCTAATAACTCCTAGTTACCCATAATAACTCATAATAACTTAATAACTCATAAAAACTTCTAATAATTCATAGTAAATCCATATTACTTATATTTACTTCCTCATGACTTCTAATAACTCCTAACTCCTAATAACTTTTAATATATCCCAATAACTCATATTAACTCCTAATAACTCCTAATAACTTATAATAACTCCTAATAACTTATAATAACTCCTAATAACTCCCAATAACTCCTAATAACTCCTAATAATTCCTAATAATTCCTAACAACTTTCAATCATGGGCGTCGTTACACAATTCTATAGGAGGGGGCAAAATTTTGAAAAAATTTAAATTTTTTATTTGTTAAAAAACAGAGAAAATGAAAAATGACAAATTAACAAAAGTTTCTAATAAATAAAGTAACTCAACAAAAAAGACAAAAACTAAAATAAAAAAACAAGAAACTTAAAATATATATTTTTTAAACAGGAAAACAAAAAACTCACTCAAACACGTCGACGAACACTAGGAAAACGCAAATTTTTAATTTCTTCTTCCTCTACCTACAATAACCGATAAAAGAAAACATGATTTGTTTTTAGTTTTTTGCGATTATTTTTCGATGTCGCTCATCATGCAAAGCGCAGTCAGCCTATTTTCATTCATTATTCGCTCTGTACGTGACAGCAGCGCGAACTATTTTATGAACTAACGGACAATATTTGCGTATACTGACTATACAATTTTTAATGGAATTTCTAATTACGAGAAAATGTATGATATGTTGCCTAAGCCTAATAAGTTGTCATTGACGAAAAGGTTAAATAATGTGAAAATAAAAATATTACCATTATATAATAACGTAGTATCAAAAATAATTGGTAAATTTGCGGTTGTAATTCATATTTTCTTAATTTTTAGTTTTAAAATTGGTTTCCTTTCAATAAGTCACAAATTTGCACTTCAGCCACATACAATATTTAAAGGCAGAAATCTAATTCTTGCTCAACATTTAAGAGTTAAGGGATGTTGAACAACATTGTAAAATAATAATTTATTGTTCATTTAAAACTTTTCAATTTTCTGATATCTACTATTTCCAGTATTACTGTTATTATTACAAAAATAAAGGTTTTTCTTCTTATTGTACAGCTATCCATTTATTTTTTTGATTTAATTTCCATTTTGCTACTGAAAATTTATATAATTTACACTGTTTTTTCTGCTAGTATTTTTACAATTTACAACACAGCAACTGTTATTGCTTTATCGCCTTGGAAAAATTTCGCTTGTGTTTAATTTTGTAGGTTTTATTGTTTTTCGTGGTTTTTAGTAGCATTGCTGCATTTCGTCAACTAGTGTCAAAGTCATAATAAAAACATCTTTTAATTCACTTGTCTCATTTACACAGAATATTTCATTTCTGTGCTAATTTCACGTAGTAATACGTCAATGCGCGTGCGACTATATACTTAATTTAGTACTAAAAATTGGTATCGTTGCAAAAGGAAAAAAATATTATTAGCTCTAAATTTAGTATTAAATTAATAACTTAATTTAGGGCTAAATTTTAGTACTTAATTTAGTATTGTGACATACAGCCATTACGCGTTGTAAAGTCGTAAAAGCCAGGGAGGGGCAACTGCCCCCCCCCCACCCCTAAACGACGCCCATGCTGCCAATAACTCCTAATAATTTCTAATAACTAATAATAACTTCCAATAAATCATAATAACTTCTCATAACTCTTAATAACTTCTAATAACATAATAATTTCTAATAACTCCTAATAGCTCATATTAGCTCATATTAGCTCATATTAGCTCATATCAACTCCTAATAACGCCTCATAACTTCTAATAACACCTAATAACTCCTAATAACTTGATAGGAAGAAAGTTTTAAATATACAAATATAAAAAAAAATTGGCGACTAGTCAATTTGAAATTTTGGTGAAAAAGTTATCTCATTCGCCATAATCTAAATTTTTTACCGACTTCAAAAAAAGGTTCTCAATTCATTGGAATATTTTTTAATTTTTTTTCATGTATGTTCATCGATAATTATTTACCTCGTTATCCGATTTTTATAATTCTATAATTTTTGTTAGAAAGGGGTTACCTTAGGAGTGGTCCCATATAAATTAGGTCAAGATCTAATAATAGGGTATAAGAAAAAATTATCAAACTCTTTATTTTTTGATGTATGTTCAGCGATAATTATTTACCACGGATAATCCGATTTTTGTGATTCTTCTTTTGTTAGAAACAGGGTTCCTCAGGGGTGGTCAGATATTTGGTCAAGATCTGATGATAGGATCTAGGAGAAAATGAGCAACTAAATTTGTAATGGCATCTGCACGATTTTGGAGTTGGTTTGTTAATAGCTATTTATGAAACCAGTAACGAAATACTTTATTTTATATAACGAGTAAATATTTGCGTTACAAGCAGAGCGAGGTTCCGTAACATGAACGAGTTACATAAAACGGCATTTTGTAATGTGTTGCAATATTTTGTCTAATTTTTATTTATAAAATTGTGTTTAGGTAAAAAATTACTGACATCTAGACAACCAATATTACTACTTTCTTGTATTGTTAATTGCATATGATTAACTGCATTCTTTTATTGAAAAATATAAAATAATATTAATTTATTCTCAACAACTTGTTGTAATGTGTTTATATTACTTATTATAGTTATTTAGATTTCAAGAAAGTGGGTTATTTTTCTTTTCGCAACTGGTGACATAATAAATTTTTTGAAACCAGTTTCATTATGCAACTGGTTGCGTAACATAGATTATTTTGACACTGCGATTACAAAAAATGTCACTTTATATGTCAAAATTAGAAAAAATTACTTGTCATTTTTTATATATATTCAGCAATAATTCTTTACGTTGTCCAATTTCTATGATTTTTTGTTTGTTAGAAAGGGGATACCTCGGGGGTAGTCCCATATATATTTGGTTGGTCAAGATCTGATGATGGGATCTATGAGAAAATCAAAAAGCTCAATTTGTGATAACATCTGCACTATTTTGGAATCGGTTTTTTAAAATTACTTTTAGAACTTGTTTAAATCACTTTTCTGAGTGTATCCGCTCAGATCCCAGAGGTGGTCTGCCGTCGTTGTTCATACATCACGCAATCTGATGGAACTGAGAGCTGAGAGCTCGGAATGCCGTATTAACGGTCCTGATAGGGAACTTTTAGAGTGAGTCCTCATTGTTCCCGTCATCCTGCCACGCTTTTAAGTGCCATGGGTCGATAGGTCTAAAACATGCATTCATGATGTTTTATAGTTTTTTTTATATTGATAAGAATAGTTTCCTCAATATATTTTTTGGTTCGCAATATTGCATGTTTTTTATATAATGCCGGATAAAACTAACAGCGCAGGATTTAGGTCGATATATTTGCCGTCTGTTGCCTTTGCTCTTATTATACAGAGTAATTAATGTATATAAATTAATTTGTTTAGGATATTATGCTTCGGGGTAAAATTATCCCTTTATGTTGTGGCAAAATGACTCCAGGGACCATTTTACCTTTACTTAGTCATCTAAATAAGCGAAGAAAACTTCGGTAGAAAACACGACAACAATTTGACTTCAATTCAATGCGACTTGTCTTAGAAAATATGTCTTGTAAAAGAGCCGCTATGCTTTATAATTAAAATAATGTAAAGTGAGCCATTTCACTATTCAGTCATGGTTTAATCCTCCAAGTCCCTCTCTGTCTTATTTGGCCTTTGAGGCTCATACATAATTAAACATATGTGACGACTAAGGCGGAGGAGCTTTCGATTACTATTCGAGAAAGAACGGGATAATGTTTCTAGTATATTCCAAATATAACGAGATATTTCTAGTTTGGCGGAGGAGCGTTCAGGAACCTTCACCATAATTTTAAATTTGTATATAAATATTGGTAGAGGATCAACGCGGAAGGAGTTGTATATAGATACTTGAGAATAAAGTATTGGACTGTGAAAATAAATAGTGAATAGTTTAGAGACATTCGAAATATACAGGGTGTCTGTAAAAGGTCTTTACAAAATCATACCACTTATTCCT
Source organism: Psylliodes chrysocephalus (assembly GCA_927349885.1). Taxonomy (NCBI): domain Eukaryota; kingdom Metazoa; phylum Arthropoda; class Insecta; order Coleoptera; family Chrysomelidae; genus Psylliodes; species Psylliodes chrysocephalus. Next base: position 71,916,524 of record OV651818.1, read on the forward strand.
TAGACCAAAATAAGTCGATTTAAGTAAAATTACCTCAGTACAAAGTTGCTTCGTTTGGGCTCCAGAGGGCCTTGAAGTTACAATTTTTAAATCGTTTTTCCCATATAAATTTAAAACGGCATATGCGATTTTGTTGAAATTTGGTATATTGGTAGAGTTTTATGTGGCAAAAAAATGGTATTAAAATTTTGTCCGATAATAATACATAGGCGTAGAACTTGATTTTTTAAATAATTGCACCTTAAAAAATTCTACGCCAATGGAAGAAAAGGAGTTTGAGTATGAAATTTAGATTGCGCAACTCATTTACTTTAAAAAAGATACTCTTGATAAGACTCGATTACTCTCATGGTTTTGACGAAATTTGCATTTTAGTAATTTTAGAACATAAACAATAATTATTAAAATACAAACTTTGTCAAAACCATGAGAGTAAATCGAGTGTTATCAAGGGTACTTTTTTGTAGTAAATGAGTACCCAATCCAAATTTCATACTCAAACCCCTTTTTTGCCATTGGCGTAGAATTTTTAAAGGTGCAATTATTTAAAAAATCAAGTTCTACGCCTATGTATTATTATCGGACAAAATTTTATACGATGAAAAACATAAAAATGTACTTTTTTCATATCTTCTTCAACACCTCTAATCGAGACTTTTAACAAAAATACTCGATTCTTGCCATGTACGATTTTTGAGGAATATTAATTATTTGCCTGCAATACGTATACAAAAACATTTATTGTTGGTTTCCATAGTTTCATCTAAATAAAAATATTGTCAAGTGTTAACACCTAATCTTTTGTTAATGATTGAAAGTGTTCTATCTGACTCAATAATTAAAAAAACAAATGCGTGGTTTATTAATATGGCTGTACAATATACCAATGCAGAATATACCGATATGTTACTGACATTAGGATTTTGTGAAGGAAATGCTCGAGAGAGTGTCAGGGTGTACTCTGAAAGGTTTCCAAATCGTCGTGTACCTAGCCACCCAACTTTTGCTGCTGTTGAGAGACGTCTTCGGGAGACCGGTTCCTTTGCTCCCAACACTGTTGATAATGGAAGAGAACGTTTTGTAAGGATTCCTGAAGTTGAAGAAGACATTTTAGAACGTGTTGAAGAAGATCCAGAATTAAGCACCAGACGAATTGGAAGGAACTAGGAGTAAGTAAAGATGTCGTTCATAAAGTGCTTAGAGAACAATTGCTATATCCATACCATAAGAAGCCAGTACAAGAATTATTAGTCCATGATCCTCAAATTCGTTTGGGTTTTTGTCGATTTGTTAATATGCAAAGAGAAAGAGATCCAAACTTTGTCAAGAAGGTTCTCTTTACCGATGAAGCGGGTTTTACAAGAAGAGGTATAACTAATACCCATAATGAACATGTTTATGCCGTTGAAAATCCGCATGCAATAAAGGTAAACCATTTTCAGCACGAATTCAAAATTAATGTGTGGGCTGAAATAATTGGTAATTTCTTTGTTGGTCCTGACATACTTCCATAAAGATTAACTGGAGAAAATTATTTGGATTTTCTACAAAATACGTTGCCAGAATTGTTAGAAGATTTACCTCTCCAACTTCAGAGAGATATGTGGTTTATGCAAGATGGAGCTTCACCACATTTTTCTTTAAACGTTAGAAACCACTTGAATGAACAATATCCACACAAATGGATAGGCAGAGGTAATGACGCACCTGTAAACTGGCCACCACGTTCCCCAGACCTAACACCGATGGATTCCTTTTTATGGGGACATCTGAAATCCACAGTTTACAGGGAACCTGTAGAAAATGAGGAACAACTCTGGAAACGTATTCAAGATGCAATAAACAATCTTAGAGGTGATGAAGAAGTTATGGAAAGGATACATTTTAATTTTCTTCGACGTATAAATCTTTGTATGTGTGAAAATGGTGAACATTTTGAACAATTTTTGTAAAATCTCTATTTTGATTATGTTGTAAATAAATATGTTTGTGAAACCTATACACTCTAAATTATTAAAACAGAAATTTAGCGAAAACCATGAGAGTAATAGAGTCTTATCAGGAGTACCTTTTTTAAAGTAAATGAGTTGCGCAATCTAAATTTCATACTCAAACTCCTTTTCTTTCATTGGCGTAGAATTTTTAAAGGTGCAATTATTTAAAAAATCAAGTTCTACGCCTATGTATTATTATCGGACAAAATTTTAATACCATTTTTTTGCCACATCAAACTCTACCAATATACCAAATTTCAGCAAAATCGCATATGCCGTTTTAAATTTATATTGGAAAAACCATTTAAAAATTTTAACTTCAAGGCCCTCTGGAGCCCAAACGAAGCAACTTTGTACTAAGGTAATTTTACTTAAATCGACTTATTTTGGTCTAAGAAATATGTGGTATGTTTTTGTAAAGACCTTTTACAGACACCCTGTATATAAATTAGAATAGTATTGTTTTAAAATAAATGTTTAAATAAATTATTAATAAATATACTGTTTTAAAATAAACAAACATCACAATAATAAAATAAAATTAGACTATTTTATTAACAATCTTTCTCTATGTAGTTTTAAAATGTACCTAAGAAGAAAGATGTCAGAAAATCATAGTTTGCAGCTAAAAGGTTATTCGAAAAGCGTTGGTAGATTCACTACAACATTGTCCAAATAATAATTGGAGACTTTCTTAAAGGAGTATGTTTTAGATATTTAAGACAGACTCGACTGTTGGGCATGAAGAATAAAATAACATTTTTCAAATGGCCTACGACCTTAAGAAGAGGAATAGTGTTAGCCACAGGTTTTCTACAAATAAAAATTCATCTGGAATGGTTTAGTCACCTCAGGTGACCTCAGCTGCCAAAGCAAGAGGTTTTAAAAAAGAAGCAGTCGCAAACTATTTTTCTCGTTTAGATGAAATAACAAGTAAAAATAACATTACTCAAACGAAAATGTACAATATGGGAGAGTCATGTATCCCAACGGCCTCTAGTTAGCCGCCCAAAATTTTTTCACATAAATGGCGAAAGCAAGACGTGTTCTCCATATTATGGAACAATTTGCCTATACAATACATCTGGATATTTGAGACACCTTTATTCTGTTCTTGAATCATTTTGAATAACATTTCCAGTGTTCAGTTGAAAATAAGGCCCTTCTGTTGCTGAAGGACATTTAAGCCACAAGTCTGTCCAAGCTATAAAAATATTGTAGAGAAAATAAGATTATGACGCTGTCGTTTTCTCCACATTGAACACACGAGTTATAATGGCCTGTTTTAATGAAGAAGTTTTATTATGGCTTAAAACAAATAACATTGCTATAAAAGCTGCCACTTACCAACGGACTCAATGACAAATGGGCATCTATTCTTTACGAACATATTCCAAGATTGGTAGTATTCCCTTTCATGAATAAAGAATTCCTGTTCCACAAAGAGGTAGTTCGTTGCTTCCAAGTACATCTGGAACAACCTTATCTATAAATAAAATAAAAACTCGTGATATATCTTCATCAGACGAGTTAGAGGAATCCGAAGTAGACGATCTTTACATTTAAAGAAAATGGAACTTTATGCATTGTGCCATCAAACCCGAAAGTTGTTGCTTCAATTTATAAAGTTTACAGTATTAGCCCCGCAGTCTTCAAACCGAAAGTTTCTGTTACGAAGCATTTAAATTCATCACAGTAAGAAGATGTAACTCTCCATCTGATATATATATACACTACCTCAGGCACCTCAACAGAAGAAGAATTCAAGATTTTCTCAAGAACTGCTTTTACCTCCACCAAACTATTATTTAGTAAAAGAATAAACTAAATATACACAGGAAAAAAATAGAAATAAGAGTCAGAGCCAAAAACCGAAATAGAGAGAGATAGAGCTACTCTCCAATTTAATGGGATTTAAAGGGATTTTTTTTAAATGGATTCCATAGGTGGTGACTGATCATTTAACTATTATGTTGTCATCAGGTGATTTTAACAGTTACGCTTTACGTGTCAACTAGTATTAACTGATTGAGCCTCTGTTATTTTATTTGTTTGGTGTTAGACTTATTTTTACAATAAAATAGACTTAGAAAGTGATACATTTATAAAAATTTCGTACGCCATATCAATCCAGATGGTCGGTGCCATCACCTTTTCCAAAAAACTTAGGTACCTACATTCATTGTAAAAGTTAGTAACTTTACTAACAATTCATTCATGGAAGAGCAGGTTATCTTATTGCTCCGACATAATAGAAACTGAACTCTGTCTTTTGGCTATATATTTTGTTCTGCTCTTAAATTGTAAAAATTCTTTTGAACCAATAAAAATATTATTATTATTATGAAACATTTTTTTTGTCACTCGCTTGAAAGAAACGTGGCGAAGACAACAATCTCAAAAGCGGTATGTGGCGTCATGTAAACAAAATATCCGATAAGATATCGGACTAAAATGAATATCTCAAAATAAATTTATTTAATATGTATTTAATTTTTCATGTAGGTAATGAAGCAAACATTACGTTTGTCTCTTCAGCCTTTTTGGATAGCATAAGAATAGTGTTAAAAGATTTTTTTTAACTGGAAATTTTTGATATATCTTGTAATTACTTCGTATATGATTCACAACACAAAACTACAAATTTGCAATTTGATTATATGAAACACCTTAAAAGTATAAAAAAATTATAATAATGATAATAATAAAAAAAGCTTGGTAAAGAACCGAAAAAACAAAATACAGAGAAATATAAGTTCAACAATACCGGAAACCCACGTGGCCTGATAACCATCAAAAACCCATCGAAAGGGCCAGATTTGACGTAAAAGGAACTAAACTGAACTGTCAGTCCCGTCAGAAATGTCACTGGCGTTCATTTGGGGACTGATAATATTTATATTATATTTCGCGGAGAGTGGGCCTGCCGATTGTTTTTTATGCCGTGCCCCTACTTCCTATTTACAAATTTGGGGATTGTAACTGTCACTTGAAGGAAGTTGAAGGCAGGGGTGATATTTTTACGTTGCCGTATCTCATTATCTAAAATTGGTATGTTTCGGGATTCTTTATAAATACCTATGCACAGTAATTGAGCTACTGAATTTATTCGATTTGGCTGTTACACACTATATATATATCCGTTCTATAGTAACTGCACTGAGCATTAATTACATAAATAGTAATACAATTTGACTAAGCCATAGCTAGGTAAATGAACAAAAAAAGTAATTTAAATATCTTAACCCTTAACTGGTGACGTGGTGCCACTGGCGACCCCAGAGAATATCCGAGACCGCATTACTCCTAGACGCATGCGCGAATCTAGACCGCCGCTTCAGTACCATAGATAAATTAATAAATGTTTTATTAATTTATCTATGTTCAGTACCTTCAAGTTGATCAGTTGTGAATGTGATGCTAACAAATTCACGTCGGTTGTCTGCATTATATTCGCAATATAGGTAAGTAAAGCCAACGTGGAGTCTCTCGTGACCCCGTGTCACCAGTTGCGTATTTTTTTTCTGCTAATGTGGGTGGTATCTTTTTCTCAGAATAATGTCGAGTAAACCTAAAGTAGTTCGTATGGAGACTAGAATTTTGAAAATACACTACTAAGGTGGTCCGAGGAAATCGAAAATGAACATGACGCAAATTATAGAGGACCCCGGTGAACATAGTGATTGCTTGGACGAAGAAAGAAACTTAGAAGATATCGTACAGAGTGAAGATACGGCTACTGACACAAGTTACTCTAGCGATGATGATGATGAGCTACCAGAAGAAACTACGGATTCAGAAAATAACCGAGCTTATTATGGGAAAAATAGATTCAAGCGGAACAGAAGCCCACAATATTGTTAGGTTTCTCCCAGGACTAAGGGGACCCATGAGAAATTTGAACAATGCAGATCCATATAGTATTTGGAAGCATTTGTTTAATGATGAAATGATAGAGGAGGTCGTAAATAGGACAAATGAAAAATGGAGCAGAGAACGGACAAAATACAAGAGAGAAAATAAACCTGAAATAAACGACATAGATATAATTGAACTGAAAGCTTTCTTCGGCCTACTTTATTACTCCGGGGCCTTCAAATCAAATCACGAGCACTTAGATGCTATGTTTGCGACGGATGGAACTGGTCGCGACATATTCAGAAACACAATGTCGCTCAAAAGATTTTTGACCATTTTATCTCATTTGAGATTTGACAATGCTGATGGCAGAATCATGAGAGTACTTGGAGACAAAGCTGCAGCGATATCCGGCCTATTTAACTGTGTAGGCCATTATGTGTGTATTGATGAGATGCTGGTAGGTTTCAGGGGCAGATGCCCCTTTCGTATGTATATTCCCAATAAACCGAATAAGTACGAGTTGAAAATTATGATCTTAGCTGACGCACGAACATCATATTTGTATAATGCATACTTACATATTTACTGGAAAAAACAGTGATGGCCGCGGACTTCTTGATGCCGAGAGAAAATTAGCTGTGCCAACGCAATCAGTGTTGCAGTTACGAAAACCAATTTACGGAACTAATAGAAACATTACTGCCGATAATTGGTTTTCATCCTATGAATTGGTTCAATCTCTAAAAACACACATTTTGATATACGTTGGGGCAGTCAGAAAGAACAAGCGAATGATACCTCCAGAGTTTCAACCCAATTTAGCTAGAACAGAAAAGTCTGCTTTATATGGATTTACTGCTGATATGACCTTATTGTCGTACGTTCCAAAAAAACGGAAAGCAACCATCATGATATCGTCTATGCACCACACCGTCAATACTGATCAAGAAATCCAAAGATTATAGCGTTCTATAATTTGACTAAGGGTGGTGGCGTTGATAGTCTAGACCAGCGCTGTTCCAACTACAGCACTAGTAGAAGGACAAGAAGTGGTTCGAACCCTATGTCTACCTCGAGAATTAAGACTCTCTGTTAGCAAAATATAACAGAAACCTCTAACTGAAATTAGAAACGTAGCTGAGGAAGTCAACAATAAAAGAAGACGTTGCGGAAAATGTCCTAAAGGAGCTGATAAAAAGACAAGTACATTGTGTAAATTATGTAATGTAGCAATATGTGCAAATTGCACAGAAAAAATTTGCAAAGATTGCGTTAATAATTAGAATGTTCATATGTTGTGATTTTTTCATTAAATATTTTTTCTGCCATCTTCTTTTTACTTTTTATTAAAGTACGGTGTTCATTTTAATTTTTTGTATGTTTTATATTTCTATGAATTTTTTTTAATTGCTTTTTCAATAAAACGATAACATTTACAAAATACTTATCTTTTTTCTTAGCATAACACTTTAAGCACAAAACAAATTATTGTTTTATAAAATATTAATAAATTTATACTATGTTAACTGACAGATGATAAATAATGAGAAAGTCTCAAAAAATTACGAATTACGTGTTTTTTCTTCTTTTTTGAGAATTTTTTCTTGGGTACTCAGGGCCCCCACGTCACTAGCTACGTAACAAATAAACCGCGTCACCAGTTAAGGGTTAAATAACTCGCATCTCCTTAAAGACGGTCCTGTCGCAACTGGTTCCTCTGAATGTTCGTGATATATTTTATAACAGTTGGCCAACCTGGCCAGACATTTCATGTGTCAAAACTGTCATAGCGTCATTCGTAACGTCAAATTTCATTTACGTCACACGGTCACACAAGTTTATTGACGTTAAAAAGTATTTTCTTCGGTTCATAATTTAAAATAAAATATTTTATGAGATAATAGATATTAATTTTAGTAATAAGAGCAGAATTAAAAATATCGTTGAGTTAGTCAAATTGAAGGTGCTAGTATTCATGACAAATTTAAGTGACGAAATATTTCGTAAACTTTTAACTGTTTTCTCTACAATGACGTGCATTAGTGACGTATTTATGGGATAATTTGAAGGTACTTATTTACAAATATGTCACAAATAGGAAGTTAATTACCGCAAATAAGACAATACTGGAAATTACCAATTTTCAGTGATTAATTTCCACTTTTACGTAACAGTGTTTTACTTTTCAGTCTCCAGTTTGAACCGAAGCTCTCAAAATGCCACCAGCTGAAGAAGTCCGCAGAAGATCTCATTCGGATTACATTTTTGGCAAAGTTCTAGGCGAGGGAAGTTTTAGCACAGTTTATTTAGCAAAAGATGTACATACAAGTAAAGAACATGCAAGTAAGTCAATAAAAACTATGAACAATTTTTTTTTAAAGGGTGCATATCAATGTTTAAAGACAAAATTTTTATAAAGAAGCTACGTGCAACTCCCTAAAGATTACAAGGATTTTTTTACCTATTTTTAAGAATCTAATGAGTATTTTCGTTACAAATACAATCCTGTGTAATTGATTTATTTGAAACCTCACATTATAAATATAAAGACTTACCACTACTTTATTCACAAATAACAATGTTTACAAAACAATAACAATACCTACAATTAAAATAGATACTTACCTACTTCCAGGTACTTTAATAACAAAAAAGTCGAAAGTTTATGATAAAATGAGTTGAGTGCTTTACCAGATACTAAGAATATAATTTATATAGGATAATTATCTATTAGTACAGGTCCCTTCAACAGGATTTTTATAAATATAAGTAGGTATATTTGAGGGTATATTGCAGTTAATTTTGGTCAGATTTTCATAGTATCAATTTTCGAAAATCAATAAAAAGTGTTGTTATGAACAACATCTTTATTTATATTAATGTTTACTGTGCCTTTTCTAAATAAAATAATAAAAATATGAAACTTTGTACCCTTGAAACTCGTTAAAAATATTGTATAATTGGTTTTAACAATTTTGAAGGTTTTATAACCATATCATTTTGAAAAGATACAACAGATAGAATTTGTAAACAGTTTTTTTAAACCTGAAATTTGTCATGTGATAAGCAATCATTTCAAAAATATATTTGGTAAACAAAAACATAGTATATTACTGATACAAAATCTTAATCATTTGAGTGACTGCACAGGTACAAAAATTACAGTTCTTAAAATTGTCATTATGAGCAATGCATTTCAAACATTTTAACTTTTTTTGTCTTTTTCTAAATTCTGTGCAAAATGCTTTTAAAACTGTTTATATAAATAAATATCTTGCAAAAAAATGTGTATCCTTTTGAAAACAAATATAAATTTTATTCAAACAAGTTTCTTGTTTTATATCTTATACTATCCCCCAAATGGTCCAAAGTATTGCTGTTAGGTTACTGTTACCAATCATTTTATTTTACACAAATTGGGAGATAGCCATATTCACAACTCTAGAAAAAGTTAGATTATGTTCCACAGCAATATTTTTGTTTTGCTTCTTTCACAATCCTGGTCCATTTTATTTGGTTTTGTGTTTTCCTCTTTCAATTGATTTACATCTTAGGCACTTTCTGTATATATTTTTTTATTTTTCTGATTTTTGTTTGTTTCTGCATTCCTACATGATAGACCTTTTGAATCAGTTGTTAATTAATGACTTTGATTGGTGTTCAGCAGCACCTATTCATTTATAAAAAATGGCATACAGAAATCTACATTCACTTATAGTCATCCATCTTAAAATTATATTATTTACAATTATTGACACAATCTGTGTTGGATTCTAAAGATGACAGAGCAGCAATCTCTAGATTGCAAATTAAGGGTTATAGTCAGGGCACATTAGTAGACATTAGGCAAACCAGTTAGATTAAACTATAAAATATTATGTTTCAGTTAAGGTGGTGGAAAAAGCCCATGTCATTAGAGAGAAAAAAACTGAATCTGTGATGCGAGAGAAAGAAGTCCTCAGAATTCTTGGGAATTCATGTCCTTATTTTGTCCGTTTATATTGGACATTTCAAGACACTGATCGTTTATATTTCGTTTTGAGCTATGCGAAGAATGGTGATGTACTAGGACAAATTGAAAAACATGGCCGTCTGAGTATAGATTGCACTCGATATTATTTAGCAGAACTGATTTTAGGTACAGTATAGAAATATACAAGCTATTTTTTATAAATAATATATTTAAATTTTAGGATTAGAGCATTTACATAGTAAGAATATCATTCATAGAGATTTAAAACCTGAGAATCTTTTGTTCGATGAAAATTGGCACATTCTCATAACAGATTTTGGTAGCGCAAAGATTTTGACATCTGAAAATGGACATAACAATGAAAGCAGTACTATTGATGTACCCGAGAAGGAGTACCCTTACAAGAGAAGAAACAGCTTTGTTGGTACTGCTCAGTTTGTCAGTCCTGAAATGCTCACAGAAACACATAGTAGTTATGCATCTGATCTTTGGGCTTTGGGGTGTATTGCCTTTCAAATGGCCTCTGGGCATATGCCATTTACAGGTACGTAATTGGTTTCTGTAAAATATAATTTTCTGTTATAGTGTAGACAGTCAGTTGAAATGCCAAAAAAAAAGCCACTTGTGGAGACATATAAGTGTAAATAACATATTCCATAAAGTAGAAAAACGACCTATAAAGTACCCCCAGATGTTACGACTATGCCCAAAATTTAATAAGTTTACTGCAGCATGGATTAAATTTAAAATTTGGTGTTTTTCTCTTTATACGTTTTTAAGTTATTTTCAAAATTCTAAATTTGCACATTTTCTCAAATTTCTCGAATATGGTCCATTTTCGAGAAATTATTTATAAGACAAGAATTGTAGAGAGTGACATCATAAACAATTTTTATTTGAACTATTTTCTTAAAAATTAGAATTTTCCACTTTTTGTTAATTTCTCCGAATACGGACCATTTTTGGAAAATTAGGTATGGTACATCAATTACAGAGAAAAATATTACAAGCAACTTTTTTTTGAAGAATTTTCTTCTCCAAGCGTAAATAACAGATATATTTGGTAAAATAGAAAAATGACCCCTTATAAAGTACCCCCCCCCCCCCAGACGTTCCGACTATACTCAAAATCTAATCAGCTTGGATTAAAGTTTAAAAGTTGGTATTTTTCTCTGTATCCCTTCATGAGTTATTGATTATACACACAGGCGCACACACAGACATAATCGCGAAAATAGTAAAAACGGTTTCAGGGAACCCCAAAATGTAAAAATCTATCGAAAACTCGAGGTCGGAAAAAATCATATTTATACAGACAGGAAAGTAAACACACTATTTCTTATGTAATTATTCCTTTGGCAATTTTAATTAACTGTTATTTCTCTGAAGAAGTCTCTCCAGATTATATTTTCAAACTGATAAGGATATTCTTATATTTAAAAAATGAAATCCAAACTCGTCTGACAACTACAATCCAATATCTATTCCCACTTTCTTTAAAATTATAGTTAGAGATTTATGAGCAAATTCTCTTGCATTACCACTGGTTTGTATTTATTATGAACAGGTTAACAAGTAATATTAACTATTGTCTCCAATCTAAAAGAGGGACAGTTAATTGGAGTAACATTGTGGGATCTCAATAAAGCATTTGATTGTGTCAATCATGGTATCATCATAGAAAGTGCAGTTACTATAGATTCCGAGGTACCTACTGCATTGAAGTCCTTTAAATCCTATTTATATGAGACAAAACAAGCCACATATAGTTTGAGCAGATCTCAAAACTGTACATAGATAAGTTTATTTTAATTTTATTGTATTAATTTAAGTTTAAATCTAATTATTTTATCTAGTTTGATTTATTAAAATTTCGCTTAGTGCCCTGTCCTGACTCGTCGTAAATGAATATGTACAAAACATGATTTAATAAACTTATCTATATTATATCTAAATTTCTATTTCTTCTATAATAATAATAAAAATAGAGCAAAAAAACTTCTACATATCAAATTGGATGAAAGAACTAATGGATGAATAAAAATGTTTTCCTAACTTATCATGGCACTTTGTTATTTTCAACAATGTTTATGTTTCCTGGTAGTAATAATTCCAATCATATTTTTACTAAAAATAGCACCTGCCTACTTAAGTTATGTCAACAAAATAATACTGTTATTTTTTATGATTATTTCAATAAGTGGAATTTGTCTCATTGTTTATTTATACCTGTTTTCCTGAATAGGTAAATTGTTTATTACAAAACAATATTTGTAATGGGTCTAGTGTTTATTACATATTTTTGATGAATTTATTAGAATTTACAGGCATATTTGAGATTTGTTTTGAATTGTGTATGTGTCACAAATAAATGTACTTATTGCCTAAATAAAAATAAAATAAAAGTCATGAAATATCTCAAGTAGCTATGTAGCACTGTTACACAAAAACACTTAATTGATTTTGTTTATGTATTCCCAGTTTTTCCAACTTTAAATTAAATTCTTTTGTGGTAACATCTATGTTATGTTTTTATTTTAATTTTTAGGCGGCAGCGAATATTTGATATTCCAAAAGATCCTCAAGTTGGAATACACTTTTCCAGAAGACTTCCCTAGAGAAATAAAAGCTTTAGTAGAAAAATTAATAGTCCTAGAACCACAAAAAAGACTTGGAACCTCAGATGAAAGAAAGTATTCTAGCATAAGACAACACCCGTTTTTCACCGTGCTCAATTGGGACGACTTGGGTCCCCCTCCCAAAATTTCCGAAGACTGCAATCAGACTCCTAGCCAAGAGATTCCCGACCACTTGGAGCCGGGTCTAGACGAGGAGAAGGCTTCTAGACTGCATTTGGATTTGCTTAGTCCGAGTCCGATTATTACTAGAAAGAAATCGCCGCCTAATAGAAAAATCACAGATTTAACTGATGCTGAAATCCAGGAACGACTGGAAGCTCAGAAAAGTAATATATATCATAGTTTCGTTGAGGATAATTTGATATTGAAACAGGGTTTTATTGATAAGAAGAAGGGTCTGTTTGCGAGAAGGAGAATGTTCCTTTTGACGTTGGGGCCTCACTTGTATTACGTCGATCCCGTTACTATGACTTTGAAAGGGGAGATACCCTGGAGCAGAGATATTAAAACTGAAGCTAAAAATTTTAAGACATTTTTTGTGTATACGGTAAGTTTTGTTTTAATCCATTTTAATTAGGTACTGTTGATTGTAATTTAAGATATTAAAGTTTAGGTTGACCACTTAATCAAAAATCAGAGAATTTTAGTTAAATTAATCAGAAATAAAAGAAGATTTATTTGAAAGTGTCTATTTCCAAAAAATCAAATCGATGAAGTTGAATATTTTATATTGTAAAAGAGTAATTGTTGGAATCTTTAGTACACAGAGTGCTGAAATATGTAGATTATAAAACATTAATATTTCTGTGATCAGAATTGTTTTGATGTATTGAGTTTTGGTAATTGCAGGAGAGCATACTGAAAAGGTTATGGCTAAGATGCTGGTATGTCATGATCCCTAAGAAAGATTATAATGCTTTACCATTCAGGTCTTGCCTTTAGATTTTCGTTATTGTGACTTTTTGGGACTTCCTGGGGCGTGCAAGCACTGACTACAAAGGATGTGGACTGTATTTAAGGATTGGTATTTAAATGTTCCGGGAGGTGTGACTGAGTCAGTACTGAATAACAATTTTTTTCACGAGCATGTGTGTGGTTTACTGTGCTTTGAATGATACTATTCAATTTTGCTGTTCAACAACAAATCGTTCTTAAGGCAGCACCCTTTTGGCGAAATATTACCTTTCATACTAGATGATAGTAATTACTTTAAATTTAAATATATTAAACAAGTGAAGACTTAAAATATACAATATCGAGTTATTGCTTCATATGTAATGTAAACTTCTGACATCAGGTTTGAGCATGCCTTGTATCTCTACAGAAACGGTCCTCTTCAAACAGTGGGCGTATGGGGTAGGTAGACCCATTCTTTTTATTTTTTAAATATTTATGCACCCATTATGACAAAATAACCAAAATCGAAAAAAAAAAATATATGTTTTACTTTCCTCCTACATATAGGGGGATAGAGTGACAACCTTCTAGAAGTAAAATGGTCTACCAATGAATATCCATTCGGTTTCATACCATTTATGATTTGTTTTTTCTTTTAAATTCGACCGGCAACTTTTTCGGGAGGTAGGGGGAGAGTAACGGACATCGGATTGCGCCATATATTTTCGTCCTCAAAAAAATAATGTGAGAACTCTCGTATTGGAACTGGGTAATGGAGGGTAAGGGGGAGTCGTGAAATTCTCCAGACTTTTCGGGGTGCGACTTTTTTGGGTCTATATTCAGAAAAAAAAACTTTTTTTATTGCGTTTGGGAAGAGGTGGTAGTGGGGGGCCTCCTGAAAATAATTTTCTTATGATTCTTGGTTCTATATATGGGCTCCCTAGTGGGGGGCCTCCTGAAAATAATTTTCTTACGATTTTTGATTCTATATATAGGCTCCCTCTGGCCAAGGTGAGTGTGGGGATTGGGTGATTTGAAATTATTTCAGACGATGCCTATGGCCGCGTTATTAGTTTGTTGCTTTCCCTTACCATTTCGGCGTGACGGTAGAAGAGGAGGTGAGGTAAAAGTGGCGATCAAGTTATTTTTTGTGATCCTCTATCCGTCCATGTAATATATTTCATATCGGTCCCAATATAAGCCCAGCTCATGTTCATGTTGTAGATCTCACAGAGACAAACACAGTGATGCTAATAACTCAATTTCGGTAAAGCGTCGACACATCAAGTTATTGCTTCTTACCGCAGAGTTAGATTGTCCTAGAATAGACAAAAATGTAATTTTGAAAAATACTGATAATTTAATGAGTACATTTTCTAAATCTATGTTAAATTATGCCTAGTTGGCATAGGTCATCTAGAAAATCTGAGGCCATCATTGGCCCCAAATGACCTAGTAACAGTCTCGATATTCTAGTTGGAAACTGTGTACTCAATAACTTACATTTCTATGTAAAGAGGGGTGCAAAAAAAAATTATTAGATCTACAACTGCTTATACGACCATTTTCACAAGAACAAACAACACCATGATTGAAGAACTCTTTAACCTGGAACCCCACAAAACAAGACAAAAGAACTACTCTAAATCTCAGACGACCATACTCAATGGGGTTTGTTCAATACTTCACATACCAATGAATAATTTTTAACACCGTAGAACTTATTTCAAATAAAACTAAGTAGTATTTATTAAAATATGATTTATGAAAGTTGACTTATTGGATTAAACTATTCCCAAACCACATAAAAAAGCTGCTGACCATTTACAAACATAGCAAAAAAAGTCTGGCACCAGATATTTTATCTAAAATGTATAATTATGATATTGTAGGAAGATGAATGGGACTGTATTACATTAGTAATGTGGTAGTTTTTTAGTATTTTTGAAAAGAAGAAAAAATAAGCTTTTTTTCTAATATATCACTCAACCCAATTCATGATGGGGGCGGCACGCTAAACGCTGACATCACATAAATTTGACATGCCCTTTAAAAAATGAAGAATTCAATCCCATTCATCATTCTACAATTTCATAATTATGAATTCATTCATTTGAAAGAAAATACCTTGTTGCCAGGCTTTCACTACCCTATATGCATAACACAATGAAACATGTGTTACTGACGATACAGTGAAATACATTTTAAATTGAATTAGTAAATCCTTATACAGTCTGCGTATAGTACTTTATATGAGTAGTTCAGTTGTTTAGATTAGACAGAATACTATTCAGAATAGAAGAAATGTACAAAAAAAAACAGAGTACACAAAGAATTAGTGGGGTCAAGCCTAACATATGGAAGGGAAACATGATCCTAATAACAAACCAAAAAAAAGTGATGCCAACTGAAATGAATCATTTAAGAAAATCACAGGGAAAACAAGAGATAGAGCAGAAATGAAGAAATCAGAGACAGCACTAATCAAATAATAGATGAAAAGCAACTGATATGATTTGGCTATGTACAAAAAGTGGCACCAGAGATAATAACAAATGGTAACAGAAGTAAAAAGGTATGGTAAGTGAAAAACTGAAAGACCGAGAAAGAATTTGGAATATATAATAAATGAAAAAAAAAAAAAACAAAAAAGGGAAAAAACAGTATAAGAACTAAAACAAAAAGTACAATATAGAAAGAATGAAAAATAAAAGTTCAGAATCCAATTCCCCAAAACTGTAAAGACATACGGCAAAAAATAAAGTAGATTAAATGGGCTTCATCTTGCATACATTCGTTCACGTGTTATTTTGTGATGTCAAATTGGAGTCTCGTTGGTGGTAAATTTTCATGTGTATATTTTAGTGTTTTTTTGTTTAGCAATTTGCTGACATTGATCTGATTAATACTGCCCTTTTAAACGTAAAAGTCGTATCTGACAATACCACTAATAATGTTAAATATTTCAGAATCGTCAATTCTGTTTAAAAGTACAGTGGAGTTTGTAGAAATAACAATTATTTTTTGATTATAAAATATATTTTTCTGCTGTGCTATAGTCGAAAGTTTACAAAGAAGATATTACCTTTAATTTATCCAAAAATTAAATTAGATTGTTTTGGTATAAATGTGATATTGTTGTGTTAGTATCACTTATGAAATTTTGATATATTTTGTTATTCTACTGAAATTGTAAAAATGGAGTTTCCGTATAAATAAATAAATAAAAATGCAGATACGACTTCTATGTTTAGAAGTGTAGAGTATGATTCTGGAGAAAATGCTTGACAAGCATATTTTTACAGCTTCATGACTCTGTTTATAGCAACTGAACCTATACATATGAGTTCAATTATAAAACGTATTAATAATATGGGACGCCATTTAGAACAATTAAAGTGGCATTATGTTTTATTTTCGTTAAAAATATACTAAAATAGACATACTTTATGACGTTTTCGTATTTTTGCCTTACTACAGATTAGTTTTTTATGAAGTTGGGTAATTATGTTTATTTAAAAAATAGTTCTCATTCATTTTGTAACGAAGCGGCAACAGCACAAACGTTTAGGTTGGTTTGACAAGCGAAAAATGAACAAATTATTAAATTTTGGAATGTATGCTAAAATTGGTGCCATTCGTTTTTGGACATACACCCCTGTCACTCCTAATATCTGCATGTATTTAAATATTAACCCGTTTTATTTTTTCAGTAATTTATAACCAATGTTCAGTTAAACTAACAATAATTTTTTTACAGCCTAATAGAAAATACTATTTAGAAGATCCTGAAGGGTATGCCTTGGAATGGTGCAAAGCAATAGACGACTTGAAGAACTATTACTATCCAGATGAGACTTGATATAAATTAATTTTAGTGTAAATTTGCCCTTTTTTGTATTTCCACTATTTATTACTAAATTATTTCGCAAATCTAAGTTAATAGTTGAATTGTTATATTTTTGTCCCCTTTAATATATATATTGTGTATAAATTATTCTATATTATTATTAGAATACTATTTAATCTATTTATTTATCGTATAGCAAATTTCGAAAACAGTTTTGAAATAAAATTTATTTACAATTTCTTTGTTTTACTTAAGAACATTTTTACAATTTACACCAGAAGAGGGCTTTGCTGAAACAAAATGGCATTTTACCTAATTGCTTATTTAAACGATTTATTTCTAAATATATTTGTACATTAATAAAATTTAACTGCTAAATTGAATCAAAAAACGTTTTTCATTTATATTAAACTACATTGTCCAAGTTTTGGAATAAAAACTCAACCATTTAATAAGAATATACAGGGTGTTAAAAAAAAGTGTCAAAATGAAATGGTGAATAGTATGACCCAAAATAAGCAGAAAAGTCTTAATAAATATATGACCGCAAATTAACGGTTTCGGAGATACGGACCATTTTGTGTTTATAACAATTTTTTATTATAAAAAAACAATGATATTTATAAACAATCAATGACAACATAGAATTAAATGAGATGTTCAAATACTGACGTAGCGCTTCCCTCGCATTGCCATTTGCACGACCGTACATAAAATGCATGTCAGCTAATTCAATATTAGTGTAAACAGGCATAACGAAAATTTATAAAATTATTCACCCACAACAAAATAATAACTGCAAATAGTATCTATGAAAAAACATCGGTAAAAAGATAATCAAAAAATGATACAAAACACTCCGTATCTCTGAAACCATGCATTTGCGGACATATGTTTATTAAGACTTTTCTGCATATTTTGGCCCATACTACCCCCCGTTATATTTTGTGACACTTTTTTTTAACACCCTGTATATTACTCTCCTAGTATAACAGTCTCTTTTGTTGTTATTTTTGTCTAAAGAAGTGAAATACATACTGGGTCAAATAGAAATAACTATATTTTCCCATTAGATATATTTAAACTGTTAAAGAAGTCAAAAATATGACCATCAAATAATATGCCAAAATTTATTGGTAAGTATAACCAGTAATTTTTCATTGATAAATAATTTCTTGGAGATCGATACGAACTGGTGAGGTAACCTATAAATGGTTGTAGATTCTAGAGGAACTCCTATTCATTACAAAACAAATTAGCTATCCTATTCAGAAAAATTCTGGATACGGACCTGAACATTTTAAACTAAAATAGTCATATTGTCACTTTTTTAAATTTAGTAGTAGTCATTTATCTTCACAAAATATACAATTTAATTTATTGAAAACCTAATTTAATCAGGTACTTATATTTATAAAAAAGAATATTAAACATTTTAAAATTGGTTCATTCAACCAGGAACACCAACCTTTTCGTCTATTATAATTAAATTTACCAGATAATTAGAATGGTTGGCAGTACTGGTCACCAACTAACATGGCGCATGTTGGTTAGTTATTGTGACATTAGTATGCCCAAATGGTAGTTTTGGCTAAAATAATTTATTATTTTGAAAGATAACGCATGTGATTTTAAACGCGAGTGACTTTATTTGGTTTAAACATCAGATGGTAGCGAGATCTTGAAGGTAAGGTTATTTTTTTTATCTAGAAATATCCACCCACTCTTTCTACCTGCCTCATGAAACTTTAATTAAAAATCTAAATTAATTGTAACGGGTTTTTTGATACTTTATTTATAGAAATTGGATACTGGAAGCACAAAAAATTATCTATTTAAGTCTGCTGTCTTGGATTCTTCCACTGTCATTTATGATTATAAACTGTTTGTTGACAATTGGAACCAGTATACAAGTGTATTATTTATTCTTTTTATGTTGCGAAACCGGCTTTGAAATTCTTTTTTGTTGCACATATTATCGATACTTGATGAAGTTTATTTGTAAATAAATACGGCTGTTTTGTTTTTTGGGAAATGTAAGCAGTAGCTAAATAGATTCTACACATTTTTTAATGTCTAGTAACAACTGGTAACATGAATATTATGAAAATAATTTTAAAATGCAGAGTTGTAACACATTCTTTTTGAGAAATGAAATTCCTTTTGAAAGGTTGATTCAATTAGTTTGCATTTGCAGTTATTCCCTACATCTCCTTCTTTATTTAAGGTAAAGATTAAAATAATCCAATAACCAATAACCGAGGGGTCATCCACTAGTTGCATTACTGGTACAAATTCATTTGCATTACGCTGCAGTACTCTGTATTACGCTGCAGTCCTTTGCATTATGCTGCATTACCCTGAATTACCCTGCAGTATTCTCGCATTACTCTGAATTACGCTGAATTACTTTCGCATTACTCTGCATTACTTTCGCATTACTCTGCATTACACTGAATTACTTTGCATTAACTCATTTTTTTATGGAAGGGATGTAAAAACATCCTGGTTCTAGAAGCTATCGCGTAAGTAAGTACAAGTTATCTGTGTTCAATAAGAGTGTAAAAGAGAAGGTAAGTAATATTTTAAATGTTTTTTTATAATGTAAGTGGAAAATGAGACAAAATTAAAAATATCCATGTTCAGATAATATGAAAAGTATAATATTAAATTAAGGTATTAAATTTGCATAACTTGTGGCATTTTCAGGGTATATTACCGAATCACGTGTAGCATTATAACTAAATTCTCTTGTTAGCTCCGCTGGCTAATTAGTTAATTATAATTATTTGTATATGTATGGAATGTAATATTACTTTTTAAATAAATACAGGATCAATATATAAAAAATAGCCTATCTAGCAAGTCTCTTGATAAAGGTGTGATGAAGTTATCATGATGGTTTTTAAGAGAATAAAGTAAATTAAAAATAAAATAAAAAAATGTCTTTGTTTTAGATTTTGACCTTAGACATATTATCTTCTAAATGGTGTTCAAAAATATACTGATGGTAATTTTACCTACTATCTGTTTTTAATTTTTTGAGAAAATATTCCCTCGATAATTCCAAAACTTTCCAGTGCTAAAAGCACTTTTCATTTAAATTTTCAATAATTTATGTAACAAAAAAATTGGTAAATTAAAATTTACCATCATTCTGGTATCATTCTTCATCACTCCTTATAAGATATGCATTTTTGAATCACTTATGAGGAACTGTTTTTTTCCATCATTTTATTCTCTATCTCCCTATTCTGAAATAAACTGTAGATTTGCCTATATCTTATATTTTAACTCTTGTAGGTGACAAATTTGTCTTTCCAAGAGAGGAAAATAAAAGATTTGGAAACAACTCAACTTCTTGTGAAAATGAAATCCCTTCCACAGAGACAATAAGGGGAATTCTTGAAGAAGCTAAAGCTAATGCTGTAAAAGATTTAAAAAAATTAGGCATGTCACTTAGTTCTCAAGGAGAAATAGAAGCTCTTGAAGAAGTTTCAATAATAAAGACTGATATATTTGAAAATGAGAACACCATAACTGAGGAAATCAACAGCGGCAATGAAGGAAGAAATTGTGCAAGTGAAGATGAGCAAGAATTGGTTGAGGACCTTAAAAATTTCAAAAACATAAAAAAAAGTAATATTAAAGATTTTTCAAGTAACAAATCAAAAAATACTGATTCGTTTCTAAAAGTAAAGGTGGAAAATAAAATTTTAACTGTGAAAAAAAGTACCTTATGTTGGATGTTTTCCGATACTTCTGGGCGACTATCAAGTGATAGGTTATCAAGATTTAAAAGTACAGATAAATCTAAAACAAAGGATATAAATATAACTAAAAATCAGGGCAAAGACAGTGATAGTGAAACTTCTGACAGTTCTATTAGTTGCATTCTTGAAAGTGATACAGAAAGCGAGTCATTTGAATCAGGCAATGAAAAAGCCTTAGATATAAGTATCAAAAAAGAATATTATTATGCCGTCTATTATGATAACAATTGGTATATAGGCCGAGTTTTGGATTCGGTTGAAGAAAACAGAATATTTAAAATAAAATTTCTTAAAATGGAACTAGATACCTTCTTATGGCCTAAAGAAGAAGATATCCAAAATGTTGAACAACAATTTATATTTTATGGGCCTCTTAAACTTTTAAATAATGGACCCTTTTGTATTAAAAGAGCCGATAAATGCGCCATAGAAAAAAAATACAAAGTATTGAAGAAACAGTTTTCATTAAAGTAGTTTATATTAAAAAAACTTAAAAAATCTAAATAAAAAACTTCTTTGTTTTATTTGTGGGGTGAATTTAAAAAGATACCAAAAATATATTCAAGGGTCATACAAAAATTATCTAAAACAGAATTAAATAATGTTACCATTAGTACTCTCCCCACTCATAATACCTTCTCCACCAAAAGTTTTTTAACGGAGTTGTTAAATTTCCTCAGGGTAGAATAGATATTTTCTTAGTTAGGAGATCTTATAACTTTCATAAAGAATTTAATTTTCATGAAGAAGCACAAATGCTACATTTATGAATTAAATTATTATTAATTAATTGTGAAATAACAAATTTTGTACAACCAATATCATGTATACAATTTAAAATAGGCATATTATATTTTTTTCCATACTTGATGTCATGACTAACATACTTGACAATACCCTCCCTGTTGTGTGCATATGATTAATGCAGCATTAAAATGCCACATTTTGATTAATTCTGTTGTTTCTTTTTAGTTAACCCTGTATAATTAAATCAAGATTTAAACATATTTAACCTAAACTATTTTTGTTCTTAGACTTGCATCAGAAACCAGACCCAATCAGTTTCACAAAGCTGAACAAAACTCAATACTATGGCTAACATACTTTTGGAGCAAATCTTGCATTACAAAACATTACTCTGAATTACACTGCATTACTCTGAATTACGTGGTATTACTTTGAATTACATTGCATTAAAATCAACTACGCCACATTATCCTACATTACATTGTATTACGTCGAATTATTCTGCATTACATTGAATTACCTTGCATGATGTTCATGTGGTGCAAAAATGGATTTTGCGTATTATCTATAACAAAGATATTCAATATTCTAGTAACTCCTTGTACAAGGAATTAAAAGTTTTTGATTTAAGACAATTATATTTTTTTAAAATTCTTCAATTTATAAAAACAAAAAAAATTTTTTTGACATCACATGAACATCAGTATAATACACGACGAGTAGAATCTGTTTATTTTCCTCGTAGTGAAAAATCTATAGGACAACGTACATGCAATTATCTTGCACCAAGAATGTATATTTTAGTCCCAGAAGAGATACGAAATATACCGTCTTATAATGTATTCAAAAAACATCTAAGAAACTGGATTCTTCAAGAAGACCGAGAAGAATTTACTAATGTTATAAATAATTACCTATCGTAAACTATTATATTCATTATCCATACTTTTAATAACTGCACTGATTTTCCGATTAATTTCTTTAATTTCCTAAAATTTGTAATTTACTCACCCAATAATAGGACTTGTTCTTCTGATTACGACCTATTTCTCGATTATGTCCTCTATCTCGATTATGTCCTCTATCTCGATTATATCCTCTATCTCGATTACGACCTTTCTCTTGAGTGTAACTAATTCCCGATTTTGACCCTTTTCCAAGTATTACATTATATAAATAATTTAATTTAATTTTTAACATTTTGTCTAAGATACAAAGAAACTGATCCATTGGGCTTATTCATTATTCATTATTTATTAGGTCATATTATTATAGAATTAATTTTTGATTAAATTTTTTAGTAATACCTACCACGTACAAGCTGTCCATAACAGCTTCTGTGTAGTTCATGTTTATTTTGCTTATCTTTAAATGACATTTTTTATACATTATTTGTTTTATGTGAATAAACAACATTATTATTATTATTATTATTATTACATTGAATTACCTAAAAAAAGTTCGCATTAGCAAGCATTACGCAGAATGCAGAGGAAATTTGCATTACTGGTACAAATTTTCAACTAGTGGATGACCCCTCGCCAATAACGTATGTAATGTGATTGATTCTTTTGGTGATTCTGTTGTGTGCAGAGGACCTTTAAAATAGAAAATTATGAACAGGGAATTATTGATAAAAAATAAATTAATTTTACTTACCTACATAAATTAAACCAAAATACCTAAACTCTGGTGGGGTAATCCTACTGTTGAGTTTTCCAATATCAGTCAGAGGTAAACTTTTGTTTTTATATAAATCCTAAATAAAAAGGTCAAGAAATGTCAGTTATGAAAAACTTGACAGCTGTTTTACAGTGCTATTGTTTGAGATATGTTCCAAGCCATCCTTATACATTCAATGTGTAATGTTGGAGTAGCTGAGCTTAATTGTAATTGTCTACATGACCTACTCTAAAATTTATGGGAAACAATTTTGTAGCATGTTGCATTGTATAATAATTAAGGTAAAAAAATTAATTAGTTACCACTACTAACAGGTTTACTTCTTGTCATAGGTCCATTCTCAAGAGTACCAAATAACTCTTGCAAAAAAAATATCCTTAAGTAAGTCCACAATAAAGCATAGTCCAGTAATGGAGAGACAGCTATGTAACAGAAAGTGATAAAACTAGGAACAAAAACACAATCAAGACATCAGATAATTAATGAACACCAATAAAATAAAAAATTTAAAATCTAAATTTGAAGAATATTCAAAAACTGATTTTTTTTCAAGGCAATTAATTTTTCATTTGTCAAATGTTTGTTACCTTATAAGATTTAATTCTGTGCATTTTATCTATCAACAAAAATACATTTAATTTTTCTGATATGACGCCCTGAAAATCAGTTGATTTTGTAATGAAAATTAAGTAGGAAGTTATACAAAGTCCTAGAAATCCTTCAAAATGGCCTGCAATTTTTCCACATTCATTATAATCCCCGCCAACAATTCGAAAATCACTACAATGAATTAGAAAATCATCATAATCAATTTGCAAATATATAAATTACAGCAGTCATCCGAAAATCATGTGATTTCAGCAAACATTGCATTTTTGCAAAGAGTGGTTCACTCCTCAGAAATTCTATGAACTCATTGTTTTTTAAACAGTTGGATTATTATAATAAATTGTTTAACAAAATTAAATCTAGTTCTTCAATTAGAGTTTTTAAAACAATTTAATGGAACATATAGAAACATTGAAATAAGGAAATAATTTGTTTTTGGAGATTTCCTAACATAATTTGAGATGAAAGAAGCTATACTTATGCTAAATCTCACCCTTATATTTTATTTTTGTAATTTTTATAAATGCTTATTTAATATTTTTTATTATATTTTAATACTTTTTTTTTATTAGCTTGTATGAACATAGGTACTTTATGCTTCTTCAATAAAGTTATTAATATTATCTATATAAACTAAGTACTATTTCATTGCCACTTTTTCCCAATGCCAATATTCCATAAGACTGAAAAAGAATATGCACAATTCCCTACCTAATATATTTAATTAACTGATCGGATAAAAATAAAGATCTAAATCATTTTTTCTTAGAATGCTCAATGCTATTTAGCCAATTTAATTTTGAGTTTAAAGTCTATTCATGGGGAACCAATAGTTTGCTTTCTCTACTGACTCTTCTGATACATTGGTTAAATTGTAATAATTATCCCACAACGATTTAACGTTATTTAATTACTTAGAAATAAATTCATTTCAGTAGATTTCGTTCGTCTAGTACTTATAGGAGATACAATAATCATGATCCAAGATCAAGAACGGATCTTGCATTAAATAATATTAAAAACTTTTTTAACAAGAAAATGGTTAATTTGTCCTGAACACAGCAATAGATGTATACAGCACTAGTGAGAGCATTATCACTTATTGCAGTCTGAGGTAACAGAATTATTTTAGCAACAATGAGAGCTAATATCTTAAAGGTACAAAGATTAGCCTGTGAGCCTGTGCATCATTGGTGCAATGAGAACCTGCTCTACACCTAGAATAGAGTTGATCTCAATCGTCACACCTCTGCATTTAATTGTAGAGAGCATGGCAAAAAGGACAAGAAATAGAATGATGAGGAACGAAGTAATCAGATGGAAGTCTATTAATTAGCTTCAGGACCAATACCTGGGATATGCTTGTGCATGTGCCAAAGCTGTTTCCAGGTGCACCATATTGTTGCCATATTAATATCATTTGTGACATTGACTTAGTTTTGATGTGTGTGCCATTTTTTTGGTATTTATTTTCTTTTATTTTTGTATAGTCTTATAAAATAAATAATCGTTCAAGAGGCAGGCATTTTATTTATGCGTCATCCTTCAATGCTTATTTGTAGTTAAAATAAAAAATTTAATACATCTGATCAGCCTAGTCTCATTAACAACATATAATCCTCCTTAATATTTATTGGTTAAATTTAATTCATTAAATGTTAAAGTGCAACAATTTTGTCTAAGGCATAAGGTTTATTTTAATTTTTTGTAAATAATATAACTTTGTCCACGACCACTTAATAATAAATCAATATTCTACCTCCTAACTAAAAGCATATAGTACCCATATATCACGGAGTGAATTATGATAATTCACGCTTTTGTAATTCTGGCATATTCCGGTAGATAACTAAAGATAGGCGATACTTTTCATAACGATATTTTCTAGATCGAAAAATCGAAAATCGAAAAATTGAAAAAAGAAAAATACAATAGTTAGTTACCTATGTTTAATAAAAACTTTCCATTCTACACTTAACTTTTATTTAATAAAGAAACCATAATGGTTGTGGACAAAGTATAGTATTAGACTCGCAATTTATGGCCATTATTCACTCGGGTGACTAATGGCTACCATAAATTGCTCGTTTAATAATATACTATCTTCATTCAAAATTTAATCTACGAAGTGCGTATATACCATATTATATGCCGCGGCCTTATTTATATTATAGAAACTTGTAAGGGGTTTTCTCGCCACAGAGAAAACGGTTCCTTACGAATGGCGCTGGTTACGGGCGGTTCTCGAGCGCAAGATTTTTGATTATGGTTTACTGGGTTTACTCCACAAACTCTCGAAACGGCGTCGAAAGTACTCGGGTAGCTACAGATGGAGATGAAAAATTCCAGGGGTCAAAGGTCACTTAGACACAGGTAATAGTAGGCTACAAGTAACGGGCTTTAATCGTTGCTTGGGCTGGTACAGTATTTATCACTAGCTGAAATACAAGGGGGAAATAAAGTAAGGAATTAATAACCAGTAATACGGCAAGTTAACATTGACACATATATTGTTCTAAACTATTTACAACAAAAAAAAAGAAATAAATTAATGTACTTCAACGCCCACTCTCACGGTAATATGTACAAACCCTGAACAAAAATAAACAAACAAAACGGCCGGAAATGATTTCCGAATAGCCTCAATCAGACATAAAGAAAAAAATGAAATCAATAATTGTAGTTATCACGGTCGCAGCAAAAGTTTATTATTGAACTGTCTATTCGGTTGTTAAGCTAAAAATGTAACTTGCTATTTCGTTCAGGAGAAATATTAATTCGGTCGTAGGAAAAATTTACTATTAGACTATTTTTACGGACGCAGGAAAAATTAACTATTTAACAGTTTAATCGTTAAACAAACTAAAAATGCAACTTATTATTTTTCTACATGAATAAATAAAGTCTGACTTATCTGTCATAAGAAAAGGTTTATTACAGTAAAACCATGGAAACATGATTAAATCTTAACGAAAACTTTTTTTAGGCCGATCACATTTATTAAAATTTTCATTTTAACTACAAATAGGCATTGAAGGATGAGGTATAAATAACATGTCTACCTCTTGAACCTGTGCTACGTTCTCCAAATTAATTTACTGCACTCCTTTTTTCTGTGGACTATAATTGTTTAAGTTTGACCATAGGATTATGCTTTGATTTTTTGAAGTTATGTCATGATAATATTGTGGTTACTAGTTAATTGTTCCGACTTGCTTACTATTTTTTAAATCAAATGGAGACTAGAAGTCAAATCAGATCGGCTATCGCCCAAAATGTGTAATATTTTTTGTTTTTCTTTAACGAAATAAAATAAATTAATCATAAAAGAAAAATTTGCAAGACTTTTACTAACTACTGTCCAATAAATGTTTTATTAGCTTTTTCCAAGATTCGTTAGTAAAAATATAAAAGTTCCGTTCATGTATGTATACACCATTGTAATTAGCATTAACTAGTAAAAACTAGCATTTATTGAATTTCCAACTATCACTGTAACATATGTACGGAATTCTGTATAAATTTAACCCACGAATATTCACGAAATAATTATTACACTTTTGCTATCTTAAATATATAAATTGTTTCTTTATTTTCGTGCAATAATATGTACGATTTTAAATGATTGAAATAATTGCGAAGAATTAATCAATATGTACTGTTTACAATTATCCCAAACTAAATAATTTAAGTTTCAAGGCGTACGGTACGTGTGTACTGTGTGTATCTGAAAAGTTTACAATATGCGAAGTAAATGAATTTGTTTTCGGACATTTTGAAATAGATCGTTGCCAGTTGTCGGCTATAGAATAACAAACAGTTCTGCCATCGCTGGGATATACACACGAAAGTCCAGGGCAGGAGTGAAACGCCTTAAACCAGTTGCACATTACTGACATAATATATGACGCGACATTTTTGAATTAAGCTTTTCTATCGTTTTCAGTTGAATTACCAGACGACACTTATACACTAATTTATTTGTACTTGATACTAATTTATAAACATTTATCTAACTACTAATTTATGTGGACATTTACTATATCGAAATGTCCCGATTTCAACTGAACTCGTCCACTGCAACACATCCCATCCCATTTATATAAAATGTTGAAGGTTCTAAATGTTTCCACCAAATCCCTTGAGTAATAATACTATACAGAGTGTTCTATAAGTACGGTACATAACTTCAGGGGCGTATTCTGGTACTAAAATAAAGGTATTTTTATCATATACACTATACACTATGTCTCAAAAATGCTTCGTTACGGAAATACAGGGTGTGAAAGTTTCATAAAAAAAATACAATTTTTTTAATATTTCCAAAACTACTTGAGATATTTTAATTAAATTTTTGCAGCTTTTGAAAGTTAGCAACGTTGCATGTTTTACTGTAGATACAGTGGCTTTCGTTTAACCAGTGGCGTGCGGAGAAGGTAATAGCTGAAAAATATGGAAGGAAAAACGTGTTTCGCCGCTGTTTTTTTTTTCAATATTTAGTTTTTTGATTGTTCGATTTGAGCCATTTCAGCGTTAGTAAAGTTATTCATTTTAATGTCTGAAATACAGATAAATAAACAATTGGTGACTAGTAAAATGTCAAACAAGTACCTGGGAAAAATTGAAGATAACTTTTTTGTTGTACATTGTTCAAAGAGATTAAAAATAATAAAAAAGAATGAAAAAACTTACTGTCTTTGTTGCTTTTTCTTCCAAATCGAACACTAAAAACAGAACAGTGGTGTAACACGTTTTTCCTTCCATATTTTTCAGCGATTAGTTTGATTAAAATGTCTTAAGTGGTTTTGGAAATATTTAAAAAATTGTATTTTTTTTTATGAATCTTTCACACCCTGTATTTCGTAACAAGGCATTTTTGAGACAAAAATACCTTTATTTTAGCTCCAGAATACGCTCCTGAAGTTATGTACCGTACTTATGGCACCTTCCACCAAAAGTTGCAATTTAACATCGTCGAACATTATACGGTGTTCGCCATAGGCGTCCCATTTTCCATTATCGGAACATTAAGCTGGTTACAGGGGCCGACTTATTTCTTTAAATATTTTTGGTAATCCGATAAAGGCCCAAACAAGGCATAGAGGGACTTAAGGGATTAGAGTATGCCCATATCAGTCAAAAATGGATCGAATGACAGTAGCATTGAATTGATTGATATTTGATTTTGTTTTCGCAAAATATGACAATTTGTTGATATACATAGTTTTTTGATAAAAACTTAAGTAAAATAGTGTTTTTTATAAGATAACGACTTTTAATTTATTTTATAATGACTAGTGATTTTAAAGTTGATGAGGATCTGATCCTCGAAACCGGTCGTAATAAAATACTCTTGTGAGATCCTAAGGACCACCCTCGTTTGATTTACCTTTTTGGACTAGTGATTTTTTTTGTGGGTGAATTCAAGTCATGAAACAAAAAATTACAGAGATGTGATACTTAGCCGACGAAATCTCGTCGAGTTCGCGCATGACGTATTGTAGTGTGAAATATGGCTGATTAGCCATGAGCAGGTTAAAATTTATTTTCGCGCGCTGTTTTCGATCATCTGATACCTCAAATTCGTAAAAGCCATGCTTTCTCACCACAATACGTCACTGTGACGCAGTAATTGGCGTAATATATCTTCTTTTTATAGTATCATAAGTTCTATTATTACCGCAATGTGAAACTTGACTTTTCTATTGATTCAATTATATTTATTTAAAAATAAGACATGTGTTTGGTTTAGATAGGATTAAAAGTTATGTACATTGGCCTGTTTAAGTCTTATACAGCCTACTTTATTAACACAATATAAAAATATAATTTTGACATTGTTTTTTAAACTAAGTGACTATGCTACAGAGCTAGAAATTAGTTATTTGGATGCCAGGAACAATGAAAAAATGAAGGGTCTGAATCTAGTTCCATACACCTTAAATTAGGCATACGAATATTTATACTAGTATTGAATATATGGTTGAACAAAGTTTCGACGTACATTGTTGTCACATAAACACGCTACTGATATCACATCCGACTGAATTTACTAACGGATCAGTTCATATCAAATCAACCAGAGGTTTGTCAGACCATCTCACCAATTTTGACAAAATTTGGTACACTGATTCTCTATATGGATGGGATGAAAAATCCAAAATATATTTTTTTTAATTAATTTTCAAAAATCGAAAAATTTTGGTGCAAAACACCTTTACAAAAATTAGAATATCTTGAGGACCACTTATCGTAGATCGATGAGATATAAAAGTAATTCAATTACCTTTCCAACGATGTTTCACATGACCTATTTCATTTTCATCTATTTTTTTTTTATTTTGAAAAAAATTTTTTTTTAATTTTTTGAGAATTTTTTTTTTTTTATCAAAACAAGCCAAAACATTGTCACTTCTAATATGTACCTATTTTATGGTATATTTAGGTACCTACATATTTGTGAATATTTTTTTCAGACCTTTGATTCCCCTAATTTTAAATCTGGATCAGAAGAGTCGCTGGAAGTTCTTAATCAATCGCTTGTGCTCTTGGGGAGAATCTACCATCAAAAAGAAAAGACTTAACTAATTAGGAAGCAGAAAAAGTGAAGCTGGTGATCGAAAAAATTTTGGATACTGATGAACTCAAAATGTATGAACAAAAATATTTCTTGTAAAATTTAGTTAGTCTTAAGAAAATTACAAACATAGGGCCAAAAATGTTCATAATTTTCAGGTTTTCTTGTTTTTATTTTTTTTATACTGAACCCATGATTTCTTCATTTTGAAATTTGGCACATATTTTGCCAAAGCATTGATAAAAAAAATATAGTTATGTTTTCAAAAAAATCAAATGACTTTTTGAAAAAAATCAAAAAAAGTTTTTTCAAAATTTCAAAATAAAATTGGTCATATGACACACTGTTGGAAAGGTGTTTGAATTACCTTTACAACGAGCTATATCTTAATGATCTACGATAAGTAGTTCTCAAGATATTCTATTTTTGTGAAGTTGTGTTGGACAAAATAAAATAAACTACTGATCAGAAAAAAATATTTTGGATTTTTCATCTCACCACCCATATAGAGAATTAGTGTACCAAATTTTATTAAAATCGGTGAAATGGTCTGCCATACCTCTTTTTATTTTGGTTGATTTGATATGAAATGACCGTAACCGGTGATGCGTGATTCATAAGAAAAACCTGATTTATAAGATAAACCTGAAAAAGATTAAAACAAACATCTTCTCATTTAGCTTAATTTTTAATACAAAAGTCCTGGGCCGGATTTAGATTTTTTAATTATGCATATTATTTCTAAGTTTTTAGAAAAAATTATTTAAAAAAAAGATGTTTATTTTAACGACATTCTATTGCTGCGTTTGAGAATCCACATCGGATGCATTTTTTACATCTCGAGCGTTTTTTTATCCACATCGGACACATCTGTCCCATTACATTTACGTATACTGAATCACGTGATCAAAGATTTTTTACATCTCAGATGCATCCGATGTGGATTCTCAAACGCGGCATTAATAGCATTTTGCTAATATATCTTCAAATAAAACAAGCAACTGTAGTTACACGTAATACTAAGGAAAAAACTGATATCAATATCGCATACAAAAGAGTATTTTTGATCTAAATCCACTCTAGAAATGACAAATTCGCCCTTTTTTTAAGATGTTAAATGAAAAACTATTTCCTTAATAATGTAAACAAAGCCTATCGACGGCCATATTGGTTTATTTTGACAGGACGTGGGAATGCCTAATTATTTTTTTGTCCGATATTGAACTCGCATTAAATTTAAGTTCGGCACTGCTCTAAAAACAAAACAAATCCGAGGTCCAAGTCTGATGATATTTTACTCAAAAACATCAGTTTGTTTTTCACAATAATTTACGAAAATTCGACGTTATTGTTAAGCAGTTTGTCCGTCCAGTGGCAACACTTAATTACTGTGAGTCATCTTTTGCGACATACTCGTTACGTCACATGTTTGTTACGCTTTGAATTTTAAGTAAAATTATACAGAAGTCGAACGTTGGGGAGGTGAAAAAATAAATAAATGTAAAACCGGTTTTAGGATTAAAAGTAATATTATGGTTGATAAAACGCCTACGCGGATCTTGTTTAGCTCGAAATGTGAAAGCATGACCTGGACCTTAACCCTCAGTCTTGATCTCGTTTTTATTATACTGTGCTCGCAAAAAGAATAATAAAATAATAATAGTCATATATTGAAACGATTTATAATAAGCGAAGTTTCGCCTATTACTCGTACAGCCGATTGCAAAAATGTTCAATAGCATTTAGTAGCCTGATAAACTTTGACAGATGTTTAGACTGTGAATAATTTGTAGTTCATTTCAATTAAATATCAAAATTTCAAGTTCTGTCAAAGATCTGGATGATAAATTTTGCGTCGATCCTGTCTTGTCAACATTGCCATCTTAAAACACAATTTTCATGGAGCCCCTTCTGGAGCCCAGTATGCAGGGCGGCCAAATTTTTTTTACGATGCTGTAAGACGTATGGTCATCTGCACACTGCACATAGTGTCATTCTTATATCTAGTGGTTGTCTGTTTTCTTTTTACAATGGTTATGTGAATATTGTTGCTTTAAGATGCCACTTTTCAATTTGCTGATTTTCTCCAAGATATATTAACTTATGTAGTTTTACTGTTACCCTTAACATTTAAATTCTGTTACATGAAATACTAAATGATCAATGTTTAATAAAAAAAAAACACACAAGGTGTTATACATAATCATAATCAAGTTCTGAGTTTTTTTTTCTTGATTATAATTACCAGTGGCGGCTCGTGGGCACTAGCGGCAGTGGGGCACACTGGAAAGGAATCCCGGGATTCGTTTTTCCCTTAGGAAAACAAGTTCTCCGCTTAATGAAAATTAAATATATTTCAAAACAAATTAAATATTACAAAATTGAAGATTAACTGCTAGGTACCGCTCCAGTTGTATAATATTTCTTATAGTTGAAGTCCATTCTTCTGGTTTTTGGCTAGCGAAGTGATCGATGACCAGA
The DNA here is from genome assembly GCA_927349885.1 of Psylliodes chrysocephalus. NCBI lineage: Eukaryota > Metazoa > Arthropoda > Insecta > Coleoptera > Chrysomelidae > Psylliodes > Psylliodes chrysocephalus. The sequence goes on from OV651818.1 coordinate 71,949,608, forward strand.
TTATTAAAATTTGGAATGGACCGAATAAGTTTTTTTTCGATGGATAACATGGCTAACGCGCACAATCTATCTTGGGACATAGTGTTTCTTAAAAATGTTTTAATACGGTTTAGTATCGAAAAACATCTTTCACTCTCCACTGTGGTCATGAAAATTGTACACAGGATAGTTAGCAGCTTCATGTAATTGTCAAATTGTTCTCAAAAAACATTTGTAATAACGGTACGGCCCCAGTGTATTGCACAAAGTCATCTCAGGTGTAAAGTATGAACAGTTCGTTTTTGAATTTTAAGCTGTTTACGTTTGGAAATAAACAGTTTTAACGTCCTCATTTGTTTATTATAGTTTGAATATTCGGTAAAAAATTTAAAATTATAGCATTTTAAATTTTAAGGTATATTAGTTAATTCAAGAAAATCAGAATTTTCGTCAATTTCGGATTTTAAAACATTCATAACAATTAAAGGGTTAAAAATACGATGATATGCGTAAGGACTTTTTTTATTTAAAATATCCTAAAGAATATAAAAAAAATTAATTCATTGCAAAAAATGCATTTTTTCTGGCTTAATTAATTTTTCGTTGTTTAAACAATAACATCAACAGATATCGAGTGTCATCTTACACTTTTATAATCAGGAAAGCCTTCCGGACATTTTAAAAAAAAATTACGAATTAAAACAATTTTGCAAACGAATGCGCCACTATGCCCTGCACTAATGGGTTTTACCACTGTTTGGTAAATCCAATAGATCAGTTGAGGACTGATCCCCCATGCTTTGTCGCATATCCTTCTGAGAGTCCAGAGGGATAATCTGGATTTGTTAATGGTTTTATCCAATTAGGGGTTCCAGGTGAGTTTCTTATCTAGGGTGATTCCCAGATATTTCACCTCCTCCGCAAAAGGAATGGTTTCCCCAGCCAAGGTAGGTTGTCGAAGCAAGCCATGTATGTAAGTCTTGTTTAGTGATTTTAAAAGATCAAAATAAATAATACATATTAAACTCAACAAACTTGTACATTATTTAGCTTTGCATTTGCATTTTCATTTATATAATTAGATTTTTGTAAATGACAAAGGAGTTCCTATAAATTATTGAGTTTTGGTTTTAACCTTCTGTTCTGAGCACGAACACTAAGGCCCGTATTTATAAACAGATCTCAGGTGAGTGCTACTCTCTCTGCGGTAATGCGTCTGTCACATATTCGGAAGGTCGTGGGTTCGAGCTCCACTGCCGCCTGACCTGCTATTGGTTTTTTTAGAGGTTTTCTCATAGCAATAGGCAATTGTTGGGTCAGTAATATCCTATAATATGCTTACCACCATTCCTTCCACCTCATCTCTTCAGACCTTGTGCCATCCAGTGCGACTGAAGAGGCCAGGAAAGTCTACAGCGACCTCCCAACAGGGAGAATGAAATACACATCATTTGTCCTTCTGCGACACGACTGCAGCTGAGATTTTTTTGTTGTCACACATATATACTTACAATGTATGCTCCTTTCTGGCATAAAAGCAGTTTTTAATCATCATAAAACTGTGATTTAATTTATTTTAAAGTATAATTTCATTTACACCGTCAGCGTGATAAAATTTTGGAAACGCTAGGTATACAATATATCTTAATATCCACTTTAAATGCTCCAGTACCACTACACATGTCTCACTGGCTAATTTTGAAAATTTCTTGATATATTTGTTTCTATTAATAACAGCAAATTTCTCATCACGAAACTCATTTTAATGAAATAGTGGAAACATTTGTTTCGTAATTTGTTTGGGCATTTCGTTGGAAAAAATGTTTAACGCTTTCTTGGCTTTTCTCTTATAAATTTTATTTTTTGTGTCTTGAAACTTTCAGTTTTGAAGTTTAAATAACACGTTAATTTGATAAAACGAGGAAATGAAAATTCGGTTGCCAAATTTTTCGTAATAAAACGCATTTTTTCTGGAAATTTAATATAGTGAATGGAAAATGTTTTGATTTGTAGCAAGTGCCGCACGCATTGCAGAAAAACAGTTTTAATATTCATAAATATTTGTTTCATTATGACACAAGGAAGTTGCGTTAGTATTTTATGGGTCTGTCAGAAGATCTAAAATTTCGTAACTTTTTTACCTAGTTTTTGAAATCTTGAAATACATGCAAGTTGCAAGATGCAAATCTGGTGAGTTTAGTGGATAAGCAAGGAAGCAATTATAATGTTAAATAATTTGCCCAATATTTTTCTTCATTGGTAGGTTTTAGATAAATAACATAAACCTAATATTTTCTGGTCCTTCGAGCCGGATCTTATTGATGCAGCTCCTTGTTTCTGACTAATCTCTCTATCTTTGGCAGACCTACAGCAGATTTGCTTGCATAAATATCGCTGTTCTTCGGTTATTTCATATTTGTTACTCCTCATTTCCATAGGCAAGGATCATTTTTATACTCGAAAGGATTAGAAAATGTTACATTTTAGAGAAATAAGATACACTTCACATTTATGACTGTTCTACAGGGTGTTCCGCATAAGTACCGATACAGAACAGGTGCGCGTTGGGCACCCCAAAATATGATGATTTAAAACAAGTTACTTCTAGGAGGGACGGCTATTATTATTTGCCGTGGCGCTTCATGAGTCTTAATTTGGGGGTGAGTCAGAATTAATTAAAATATTTTAAGGGGGGGTTTGAAGTAACCATGATGACAAAATAAGTTCTGTATAAGGGTGGGCTAACCCAAAATCACACCATAAAATATTTCAATTAATTACTACTCACCCCCCAAATAAAGATTTCATGAAGCACCTAAATAATTTACTAAATATAGATTTTTTAAGTTAAACGGTTGCAGAGATATTACATTTTTTCAAAATTTATGACCCCACTTTAAGCTTCCGTAACGCCTTAGGGGTATAACTTTGTATAGAGGTATATTGCGTTAAATCATCATATTTTTGGGTGCCCAACACGCACCTGTTCTGTGTCGGTACTTCTGCAGAACACCTTGTATCTTTCCAAACTGTAACCTCGACATACAATCTTAAAACCATGGAAAATACAACAAAACGTAACATACAATTCATTTAAAAATGCACAACAATGTATAAAACCCAAATCTAACATTCGTGTTTTTTAAAAACGATGACTGTATATCTTGGAAAAATTATGTTGATTTACACTTACCGTCACATCTTTTGGATAGTCTTGTACATGATTGTTCAAAAAATTATTTTTGAGGGTATCTAAGATGAGTTTTTAAAACCCTTAATCAGGTTCTGGAAAACTATATGCCCACTTAAAATATAGGAACATAAGATTTTTTTGTCAGGCTCATATATTTTTTTAAACTGCCAGAAAATGTAAATATTACTTTACTTTCTTGTTCGTACTTCAGGCGAGCCTGATTAAGGGTTAAAATAGCAGATTTTTTTAGTTTCTATTTGGTAATAATCTTAAGAGTCTACAGTTATCGAAATTAAACTGAAATTGCTCGTATTACGTTTAGACGTCGACATGACATACTCTTGATAACATGCTGAATTATTTGTTGAAATAAAGTATCGTGCAAGTTGTGGGTTATATGGCATTTCTTTCTTTCTCATGCGTAATCCTAACTCATCCCACATGTTTTCTATGGATGTAAGTCCGGAATTTTGACTGACCAATTTATTACCAGTATATAGTTTTCTTAATAAAAAGGTTCGAACTTCTTTGGCGATATGAAGAAGGGCAGTAACTATTGGAAAATAAAACTTTTGGCATAATTTTGGGTATAAGTCAATATATGGGTTTTGTTTAATGTACCGATAATCCTTCAGATGGCCCCCCTGAAGTACAAAGAGCTCAGTTCTTTTATTGGAACTGATGCATCCGCACAACATTACTGATCCCCCTCCAAAATATATGGTACCATGTTATCATGGAATTTTCATCCTGTCTGCGGACTCGAATACGACCGTTAGGACCACACAATCAAAAACGAGAATCATCTGAGAATAATACCTGTTGCCGTTCCTGCTAAGTTCTGTTTGATGTTTTCGTGAGTTCTGATACCCTTGCTGACTGCCAAGATCACTATCTCAGCGATTTCGAATTGTTTAAGTTAGGTAAATGTAAAGGATATTCTCCTTGAGAGCAGATCGCTGTAGGCTTACTGAGCCTCTTCAGCGGCACTGGAGGGATCAGGCGTCTGACGAGAGAGGTGGAAGAAATGGTGATAGATATCTGAGAGGATGTTACTGACCCAACATTTGCCTATTACTTTGAGAAAACCTCTGAAAAAACTCATAAATAACAGTTCAGGCGGCAGTGGAGATCGAACCCATAACCTTTCTAATGCGAGGCAAATGCGTTGTCGCAAAGCCACCTCGCTCTGAGTTTACGAGGATGGGATGAAAAGTTTCCGGCCTAACCTATAGTAGGCCCGATTTGCTTTCCTGTTCCAACGTGTCTGTGTAGCCTTGCTTGTCGTCAGTATACGCTCGAAGTTTAAAGTGAGTGCGTCAAGTAGTTTGTGTGCTGGGTATTTTAAAAGCTTATAAGATGCGCCACTTTTAAAAGATGGAAAAAACGAGATAAGAGCGGTGATAAAATATTTCCATATCAAAGGATTATCGCCGACGGAAATAAAAGCTGAACTAGATGCTACACTAGAGGAATCTGCTCCTTCATTTACCACAGTTAAAACCTGGGTAGCGGACTTTAAACGTGGTCGTACTAGCACTGACGGCAACTTCTGAAGAAATGGTGCAAACCGTTCACAAACTAATTCTAAAAGATCGCAGATTAAAATTGGAAGAGGTAGCTGAAGCTGTGGGCATATCAAAAGAGCGAGTTCACTATATTTTGTCTGAAGTTATAGGTATGAGAAAGCTATCTACCCGATGGGTGCCGCGTTTGCTCACGTCAGATCAGAAGCTCACGCGGCTAACCATTTCAGAGGAGAATTTGGCACTGTTTAGACGTGATCCAGGGGACTTTTTGCGTAGATTTATTACGGTTGATGAAACATGGGTTTATCATTATACCCCTGAAACTAAACAACAGTCCAAACAGTGGACGAACCAGTTCCAAAGAAGGCAAAGGCAGTACCGTCTGCTGGAAAGGTCATGGCAACGGTCTTTTGGGATGCTAAAGGGATACTCCTAATAGAATATCTCGAAAAGGGAAGAACAATAAATTCCGAGTACTACAGCGACTTACTGGACCAGCTTAAGCAGAATATAAGCGAAAAACGCCCTGATTTGGCAAAAAAGAAAATTCTGTTTCATCAGGACAATGCACCTTGCCACAAGTCCGTTCTTGTAATGGCTAAAATTCATCAGCTAGGCTTTGAACTGTTAAACCATCCTCCGTATTCTAATCCCTAACCCCGTCAGACATTTATTTGTTTCCAAACCTAAAAAAATTTTTTCTGCCAAAAAAAATGTTTACGGATTTAGAAGTAATTGTAGACACAGACTACAGTGACGGTATTAAATCGCTTGATCATCTTTGGGTCAAATGTATTACCCTACAAGGGGACTATGTAGAAAAATAAATTCTTATTCAGTCACTATTTTGTTGCGTTCTGTGTTAGGCCGGAAACTTTTCATCCCATCCTCGTAAGTAGGCCTTTTAATATACTGGCGCAGTAGATTTGCATACTGTCAAGCCGTGAAATGTGGATTTTGAATTACATTTCTTACTAAAATGTGCAGTTGTAATGCGTGCACGCCGTCAGTATGGCCTTCTTGTTACGTCTCTAAAATCCTAGGTATTCCAAGTTTTTGAAATGACAGATTTGCTCACACGAAGTTCAGTGAAAATTTAAGCTTACACGAAGAATATTTAAAGCTGAGTTTATATATTTCTATAAATAAATAATAATAGCTACCATTTAACAACGAAAAAAGAATGCTGCAATAAAAACTAATCAAAAATTGTTATCTTAATCGGTACACCTTTTCCTGTAGCACACTGGTTATCAAACGAAATTACGAATTTAATGACGCATGTCATCAACCTTATTGGTTTATGTTAGATAAACTGCTATTTATTTTCTATCATTAAGTAGTTAGGTACTATTGTGATGAAGTTCAATAGAACCATAAAAATAATAACAATGTTACCTGCACGAAAAATGTTCTAAGCTACTTGAGGGGTTATTCTGTCTAATTTTATTAGTTTTTTTATTTCCTTTTTTTATCTTTAGTGTATTTAAGGGTCTATTATATTCAAATTAGGAAATATTAGTCATAAGAATGAACAAGCATAAAATATGAAGTTAAACTATTTATACTCGACATAGTCTTAGTAATAGCATTAGTCTTAAACAGTCATAATACTTTTGCTCTTCGACTAAGTTTATGTAAATGGATAATATCAGGCATGCCCAAAAATCATAATCTTCTTTTTTTACTAGTATTCTTCTGTCATTAAATTGTATAGCTACTGATGAAATACGTAAGGGACCAATAAGAATATCGATACAGTCTGATTTCACTAGTTAGACTGTTAAAAGTCTATAAAAATATCGACATTGTTTTTTACTTGTCACCAACTCATGTCCAACTTTGTTTTTGTTTCTTTCTTTTAATATGCAAAAGATATTTTCCGTTCACAGTGCTAGAAATACATAGAACCAACACTTTGGGTAGGTATGTGTTGTTTTTCCAAAAAGTCTTCAATTTGTACAATACACTCATGCAGGATCGTAATATGCAGTTTCGTTCACTGAACCTTTTCCAATACGCTTTGCACAAGTGCATGTGAAAACTACAGAGAGTTAGCATTAGAGCGAGTAGCAAATGAATAATATGAACGTTGCCAGTTTATACGGCCCAACCGCGCTGTAATGTTCTCGAGCCGTATAAACTAGCATCGCTGATATTCGTTTCCTGTCCGCTCTAATGTCAACTCTGTAGTTTACACACGACTTGTGCAAAGAGTATTAAAAACGTAAGATCAGTACCACACAGCGTTTTATTGTCTCATTGTAGATGACCACATTTGATAGGTTTCGTTTACTTATAAAGATTAGGGTGTTTCATTTTGTAACTAAAAGAATTAAATGTAAAATTTTTGCAGACTTTGCTTACGTGACAGTGATGTAAAAGATATGAATGCAAAATTTCAAGAAGATTGGTCAATATTTAGAGGTTGTACACTTTGACCAGTTTTGTAAAAGTATGCAAAAATACGACTTTTTATTGTTAATTACTTTTATTGTTAAAACTATAAATTTCAAACTTAAAACTACACATTAAGATTATTAGGTAGTATTATTATTATATAGGAAAAACATGTCTTATATTATTCAACTTTGAACGATGCAATCCTTTGTTTAGTTCGCTTGTTGATAACTTTTCTATGATGCTCTATTACCCTCAGCAAAAATTGTTTTTGTTGTTCATCTTTGACCGTTATCATTCACTACCTTAAGAGCGTCCACTTGACTTCTTAGAGAATCACTGCAATATTCTGTCATGTTATGGATCCCAAACAACTTAAAGAACATTTTTGTTTTACTAGTATTTTCCTTCAACAACTAAGTTTTTACCGTCTAATCTTTTCGTTTCCTTTTTATTCGGAGGTTGGGTTTCTAAATGTTTAGTCATATTTTTCTTTTCAATCTGACTAATACGTTCATCCAAAAAAGCTAATCCTACGATTGTTTCTGACAGATATACCACAGGTGTCTCTTAGCAACAGTAAGAGAACTTTTTTTGACGTCTATCTGGGTAAATATTCAAAAGCTGCAGCATATCCAAATCATTTTTTGGAGCCCATCGACTTACAATTGATTAGTGCAACCCTTCTCATTCCTTTTAATTCTCGTTGAGGCATATTCAACTGTTTAGTGAAGAGAACAATTTTAAGTGCATAAATTGCTTTTGCCATCCACCTTGCTTGATGCAGAGCTCCTTACCAATGATATTGTCACCCAAATCGGTGCACTTCCAGAATAACTACTTCAGCCATCTGCTCACTGGTGCCTTTCTCGGCAACTTAAAATCTTTGCCAGTCACTAGAACTGCAACTCTATCTTCCAAAATTTTGACATTTCCATGGGCAACTGAGGGCAACAATTCACTATCCCAATGCAAGAGCAAAGGAGGAAAATTTTCAAAAACGTCTCCTCGATTTTCTTTTATTGACCACCCGAGCTCGGTAAACGTTGGATGTAAATACGAAAAATACGAAAATCGTGGCCAAGGCTCTTTGCAGTTGCTATAAAAAAAGTACTTGCTTGCTTAATAGAGAGTTGTTCTCGATCCCAAGTAGACGTGAGTGTTTGATCCAAAGGTTTTATTCTAGGTCTTGAACGTAATTTTTTTGCTGGAGTCCAAATTCGTCCTCTTTGCCACTAGGTGTGGATGATGATAATGATAAGTCTTCCAGTATCACTGTCTTATTCATTTGAGCTATAGCTCTGTAATGTGTATTCTTATATGAATCATTTTTGTCTTCTTTTGCACATTTAGTTCTAATTTTGGAGACGAAAACCTTGTCTACTCCAGTCATTGATGAACTCTTTATGATCCTAGAAATGGTTTATCTTCTTTCGATAAACTTGTAATTTTTATCATATTTTGCAGGGAAATGTCAAATAACTCGACAAGATCATCTTTCCAAATCTGCCGTTTCATGTTAGCTTTATCGGTGTTTCTAGATTTCTCTTTACCTAGATTTTGGAATTCTTTGTATAGTTTCTGTATACCAGCGCGTATATTCTCCTCTGTCTCAACAGGGATACTTGCTTTCCTCCAAACATCCTGTAGTTTAGTACTGGTAGATTTAGCAGCTTCCTAAAGTGTTTCTTTCATATCCGTCTGATGGTAAATAAAAACTAATAGTACTTGTTCCTTTGAAGGGAGCCGAGCTCCTAAAAACTCACCACTAGGTACCTTTTTTGGCAACCAAATTCCTCTTTTGGTTCCCATTTTAAAGCTCAATTACTTGCAAAAGATAAAAGCAATACATGTAAAGATTAAAGATCACAGAATACAAAACAAGTCAATGTTATAAATTTCACCAGTTTGTGATAAAAGTGATCAATGTGTTCTTCCCCTAAATATTATTCAATCTTTTTGAAATTTGGCATATATATATTTTTTTATCACTTAGACTCAGGGCATAGGTAAAGTCGTATGAAAATAAAATCTTTGGAAAAATGAAACATCCTAATAAAGATACTTAAAAAAATTTGAAAATGAAAAAGTAAAACTGATAGCAAATTCAACAGCTCGTTGTTGAATCTACAATTTTTAAAACCCTAATAAGCTACAAGCGAGCTTTGATTTTGCTTACAAAGTGCAGATAACTTCTTAATCTCGCTCAACCTCCATACATGTAGTTGAGTGAATTTAAAGCATCTGCAGATTCTATTAGAGAATGGAATCGACTATCGAGAATGTCCATTCCTTGCTGATGATAAATAATTCTTCAGAAATTATTTTAATAACCGAATTTGAACATTCTTACTCTTGAGATTGAAAAAATATTCTGTAATACTTGTATCTCATGTATTTTGCATGCATTTTCATTCTGTAACAAGTGTTAAAATGACATTCTTACACCGGCTGGTAGATAATCATGGATACAGAGATGTAAAGGTGGCGGCCTGTTTTTGACGTTTCCATCCACTAATTAGAATAACAAAGGTGTATTTCGAGACGAGTTTTATTTTAAATATACCTACCTAGTAAAAACGAGTGAACAATCAAGTAAATAAGATATGCAATTTGACAATACTCCGCCTAAAATTACAAATTATATAAATAAAATAAGTACGATGTACGGTTGCAGAAATAGTCTTTCGTCATCTTTAATGTGCGACCCTGTATTCAATTTTCACTTTGGAGTCTTGGAGAAAATACTTTGTTGGAATAAAAATTCGATACTCGTGGTTCCTCGCGCGTATTTTTTCCTGATTGTTTGTTTAAATTTTGGTCACCCTGTATAACTTCATTGTACAGCATTGTCAGCGAGTGACAAAACTAGTGTAAAAATCTACAAACTAAATAAAATAAAAAAGTGCAATAACGTATCAATAAAACTCGATCCGGCATCGCCGCGATCATAATCCTCTGCCGATGCCTGGCGTCGTCTTCGGCCGGCCTCGTCCGACCATCTCGCCGTCCGTTCGGTCCCTGTCGACGACGCCGACGCCGCGACGTCGCAACCGATGTCCGCGACGTCTCGACTCAGTAAGTAACCAGAAAGTGTTCGGCGCCGGTCACCAGCGTCCCCGCACACGTCACCTTTGAAAGGGCCCTCACCGCAATAAAAACATTGACGTACGTAACGGACGGGTGCCGATTCAGTGGAAATAATGCATTGCGGTTCGTCGTATAGGGTTGAAGGGCGGGACCGTACAGCAGCCCCCGTATGAAACCCCCGGCTTGGAAATGCCCGTGAGCACGGGGCCGCTAGGCGAACCACGCGCCAAGCGCTGCAAACTTTGCGACGGTAAATGCATTTTGTGCTGTTTACCCATCACTTGTTTCGTGTTGCTGTTCTTGTTGTCCTGCATTAATGTTTTAATGCGTGTTTTGTTTGTTGCTGTTTTTTGTTTTTTAAGTGTCCTGTGCGCTGGTAATGTTTTGTGGAGTTACTGCTTCCTAATCTAGTTCCGCAGACAAATCTCAGATAGGTGGAGATGTGGAGGGCATGCGTGCATCTAAAGGGTGGTTCTTTACATTATATATTTAACTTTATAAGTATACATAATTGTTAAATCGTTAAAAAGTTGGTAAAAAGTAGTAAAAAATTTTTTTAAGAGGTTCATTACAACAACTTATTAATTAAATATGACAAGGAATCATTTCACAAAAAAATCAAAGTAAAGAAAATCGCATCCATATACAAAGTTAATTATGTTTTTATTTTTATAAGAAAGGATACAAAACTGAAACAGTACATGAACTACATTATACAGGGTATTGCAACAGTAGCACGGTCTTTCATAATATTTACAAATAAAAAACTATACTATGATATAGTTTTTATATTTTCTGGAAAAAACTGTATTACAAATTGCAACAATAGAATTAAATAGATTATACAGTTTCAAAAAGTCTTTGAGTTATTAGTTTCCGGTTTTCACTGGACAACTTCAAAAAAGTTTTTTGACATATGTCATTTTTGTAGTACAACCTTCAGTTACACCGAAATTGATTATGATCTTTGGCAGATGTAAGGGAACTTTGTTATTTCTTATGGACCGCCCTGTATATTTTTAATTACTCAAAAAACGTATTGTTCCCCTTTTAGGAAAAGGTAACATTTGTTACTCTTTTTAGCTTTTATTTTATTATATTATGTAGCAAAAATAATAATGGTAATAATATTATTCATTTTATGAACTCATAGAGGTCCTTAAAAAACTGCACTATACAGCGTGTAACAGCCAATAGGAATAAATTCAGTAGCTTAATTATTGTGCATAAATATAAAAAATCCCGAAACACGTCAATTTCAGTTTATAAAATTACATCCTGCCGGGTCGGTAGTGTAGCGGTCTAACGCGCTTATATTCATTTATAGGCAAGTTTATGAGTCTGAGACTGCTGGGCTTCGAATCCCAGGCCAGACCATGTGGATTTTTAATTAAATTGCATGGTTCGGTTTAGGATTTGATGTGTGCCGTATTAATAGAAATTCATTTTCTGTTGATATGACATGCAGATTAAAAAATCGCCATGCATTACCGTCTCGATGATGGTGGGTGAGGTTTTCCGGGTTTTCCTTACCTGTAAGTCAAATGGCACCATCAATCATCTTTAAGTCGCCCCGGTGCGTCACGGCAAATAATAATAATAGCCGTCCCTTCCCCTACACAAGTCGTTCAGTCGACTTCAGGGGTTGAAATTCACTCGTAAGGGGGTGAATTAGGGAGAGTATTATTATTAGTATTATTATTATTATTAATATATGAAAATTTCACCCCTACCCTCAACCCCCTTCGAGCAACCCCCAAATTTGTAAATAGTAGGTAGGGGCTTATGATACTTCATTTGAAAGGTATTTTCATTCTCTATTTAAAAAATGCTGTGGTTTTTAAATTTATAGCAAAAAATAAAACTCTGACAGCAATTAATGTCTTGCGGTTGCAATCACGCAGCAAGTTACTGAGGCGTTTTAAACAAAATTAACTATGAAGAATGTTGGTAACTTTTGTCTTTTTTTTTTTTTGTTCGAAAAGGCAATTGAAATTGTTTTTGCTTGCTTTCTTATTATCAAGAACAAGCCCATTTTTCCTATTAACAAATTCAGGGTTTGCAAATGTCACTCGGGGTTGGGTGGGGGTGAAATTTTCACGTTGCGGTATGTTATTTTATAATATAAAATTGACTTGTTTCGAGATTTTTATAAATAAGCACTGATTGAGTTGAAGAGCAAAACTATGATTTCTATCAGAGATTTTGAACTCTGCCATTTGGCAAACTATTTCTATTTATATTTTTTTTTCTTTGTATTAGGTACTTAGTTTGGCCAATAAAAGCATTTATTATTATTATTATATTAATTGAGCTACCGAATTTATTCTGTTTGGCTGTTTCCCACTGTATACATCACTACATCACTAGTAGAGTCTATAATAAAATACTTTATAGCTTCTCAGTGCAGAGCATATTATGAAACAACACTAAACACTTTACAAGTAGCACAGAACATGCTAATAAAGATAATAGTTGTTAAAAAAAGATATTCACAACTGGCGTAATAGACTCAAAATATAACGATTTAACCCAAAACCCTTAGCTAAAATATAAATATATAGGTAATAAATTGGTTTATTTAAAAATTTAGGAGTGGAAACTTAGTACATTCTACGCCACTGTCGTAATCATCATAATATATTTTTTTAATTTTTAATTATTTGCTACGTAAATATTATCATGTTGTATCATTTCAATAGAGTCAGTGGTTTTCAAGATAATTTCTCTCAAATGTATTCGTATAGGGTTTCCTAAATGATTTTGCATCTCACGCGAGTTTTTTCGATTTCCCTACTAATAATTTAATGAAAGAAGATTTTTGTATTTCGTGTAAAGTCATTTTATTTATAAAATAACTACACGAAATACAACAATCTTTGAATAATCTGTGTATACCAGTGACGCATCCAGAGTTTAAAAATGGGGGATAGTGGTAATATTTAAGACTTTATTTCTAATCATTCATTCATTTTTAGTGATAAGTTTAATAATTATTAGTGCGCATCTATTGCCCCTTCGTAAATGCGCCCCTGGTGTATACAGCTACTAAACAAATTTTAATAATTTAATGCACAATATAAGAAAACATAATTGAAAGAGACATGAACTTAAATGATTGAAAAACCTTGTCATTAAACTTACGATTAAATCACTTGAACTTTAATCGCAACAACCAAAATAACACATTGTATTACTAATAAAATTAGCTTTCAAATGAAGAGTCATACGTAACAGTTCTTTATTCCGCTAGCGGGCGCTAAAATCAAAACAGTTATATTGCTAAATTTGCCATGAACTTACTGTTTTAATGATTTGCCACACAAGCTAAATTCCCGGAAATGGAAAGGGCATTGATATATGAAAGACGTTTATATGGGAATAGATGCTTTGGATTAAAATTAGATTTGTTTTAGAATTTTTTTTTAAATATAATAATTATTGTCAAATATCGGGTGGACTGTTTTCAATGGTGTATATATAGGGTGTTTCTAAATGTCATGTCAATATTTAAAAAGGTGATTCCTTGGCCTATTTTATGTTTAAAATGTAATATAAATATGTTATTTAAATTACTTTTTAGGATGCAGATTTTTTATATTTTTGGACGCCCCTGGACTTTTTCTATCCTGTTAGTACTTACTGTATAACAAACAAACAAACCTGCCAGGTTTAATCAAATCGTCAAAAAAGTAGGTATTTAAATTATCAATGAAAACCCAATGTTTAAAGTGTATCTTAAAAAAAAAAACAATTTAGGGCGTATGTTTATATGAAATAATATTACTAGCAAAAGAGGCCAAAGAATTACCCCATTCAATATTGACATAACATGTCTGTTTAAGTCGGAATCATATATAAACTTTTTTACTATTAATTTTAGTAAAAAACAGTGATTCTTTATAAAACTAAAATACAACTCTGATAGGTATATCAAATTTTGTTCAAAAATACTAATCTGGTACCTTTTTTTGACAATATCCGAAAATTGTTAAACGTTCTAATATGTAATTACATCCACCTAGTCTGATATACAGGGTGTCCGGAAAGTCAACGATAATACTGAAAGGGGTGATGGAACAACTCATAAGCTTTCAGAAAAACATAATATGACCTTAGTAAAAAATCGATGGTTTTCGAGATATTGCCACTTTAATAAAATTCGTTAAAATCGTGCCCTTAGATCAGATTTTCGAGAGTCACTCCTAAAAAAATGTATAATTCTTAGATTCTGATTTAGGTTTTGCAACTGTGAATAGCCATTTCATTAAACAAAGACCAACATTGAATCAAAAGTTCAAAATATTCAATAAGAAATCTTATTTTACAGAGAAATAATTTATTTTTATTTTCCATCACTCAAGTTTAACACCTCATACTGTACAAAAAAAAGGTCTACACTAACCAGGCTAGTGATTTGAAAAGTTTGCTCATTTAATGTACTTTTACTACCCATTGTTCTAATAAACAGTTTACTGTTATTGACTTACAGTGAAGGATATACCTAATTTACCTTATGAGAACATTCTAAAAATTAAACAAAATTAAGTCATGTTAATAAAAAATGTATTTAACTTAAGAAAAATAAAAAATCAAACAATATGTTCAAAGTGACCACCACCAACGCGAATGCAGGCGCGGCATCTTTTTAAAAAGGCCCTCTTTATCCATCTTGCATTTCTTGCCAAGTTTATCTTTTGGGCTGCGTCAGTTATTCGCTGACGTAATTCATCAATATTACTTATTGGTCTTGCATAAACCTTTTCTTTTATGAAATCCCAGTAAAAAAATCTGGTGGGTTTAGGTCTGGAGACTTGGGGGGCCATAAAATTGGACCAAGTCGGCCGATCCATATGTGGGGGTAGGTTTGATTTATATACGCACAGACTTGATGTGCATAATGTGCCAGGCAGCCAAAAGAAGCGGTAGGTGGGTTTGACAAAAATGTAAATAAGCTTGCCAGTTTAGATTTTCTGGTAATTCGAATGACCAATTACATGTCCGTTTAGAATACCAGTCCACAGGTTTACTTTGAAACGGTACTGGGACCTTTCTTCTCGAATGGAGTAGGGATTCTCCAACGCATAAGAATACAAATTGTGCATGTTCATAAAGTCATCCTTTTTAAATGTACTCTCATCCGACCACAGTACATTGTTTATAAAGTTCGGGTCCTCTCTATTTTTTTGCAACATTCTGCGGCAAAACCGTACGCGTTCGTAGTCCCGAGGCAGCAAGGCTTGTACACGTTGCACGTGATATGGGTGATATTGATATCTCGTTTACTGTCGATTTGGGTATCCCTGTTCGTTTTTCTATTGTTCGCGCCAAAGTAGTTGGATCGTTTTCAATTTCTTCTAAAACTTGATCATCGTAATCAATGCGGGGTCTTCCCTCTCGAACGGGAGCATGAGGAATCCTGCCCTCCGAATATGCCCGATGAACATTGATAAACACACGATAATCAGGATATCGTGCCAAATTTGGATATCTCTTCCGATAAAGGTTAGCTGCCGCTAGACCATTTCCTCTGCATTCTCCATAAATGAGATTAATATTTCCATACTTCTGGGCGGTATACGGCAGCGGCATATTAAACAGTTCAATCACCAACACAAATAGTTCAATCAATACAAAGTCCACAGGAAAGTCAGGTCACTTCATTTGATCTCCAATACAATCAAATTCAAATCAAAAGGTAACACACAAGTCCAGATACTTACAAGCAAAAGTTATTGACCGTACAGTAAAAAAATAACTACAAAAATGTTTTTGCTTGTTGCTATGGCGATAACACTTGTTTCATGTCCTCCTGGTCTAGGCTGTTGATTTTTGTTTAATTTTTGGTAAGAGAAATAACTTTTTTTAACATGATTTAATTAATGTTATTAATGTTCTCATAAGGTAAATTAGGAATATCCTTCACTGTAAGTCAATAACAGTAAACTGTTTATTAGAACAATGGGTACTTTTTAAAAGTACATTAAATGAGCACACTTTTCAAATCACTAGCCAGGTTAGTGTAGACCTTTTTTTGTGTTAAACTTGAGTGATGGAAAATAAAGATAAATTATTTCTCTGTAAAATAAGATTTCTTATTGAATATTTTGAACTTTTGGTTCAATGTTGGTCTTTGTTTAATGAAATGGCTATTCACAGTTGCAAAACCTAAATCAGAATCTAAGAATTATACATTTTTTAGGAGTGACACTTGAAAATCTGATCCAAGGAGACGATTTTAACGAATTTTATTAAAGTGGCAATATCTCGAAAATAATCGATTTTTTACTAAGGTCATATTATGTTTTTCTGGAAGCTTATGAGTTGGTCCATCACCCCTTTTAGTATTATCGTTGACTTTCCGAACACCATGTATAAGATTTTATTTTTTTTACAGATTTCTCTCTACAACAATCTTGATTTTTTTCCTACTCATTGATGTTTAATCTTGGATACAAATTGATACAGTCTATCATTAAACTTTTAACGTTATTTTAAAAATAAATTTGTCGGGGAAATCTTATTTTTCAAAGCAGATGGATATAATTGCATTTTAATATTTTTTAAATCTAATTAACTTTTCTTGATTGTGAAAAATAAAGGTACTTTAGTCTTGCAAAAAAAATAATATTTTTCGACTGAAAACATTTAATATTTGATGATTCTATTTTAGGTTTTAGACAATGTAGAACTTTTTGTAGTTTTGCACATAAATTATTTTAATAATTTTCCTCGCGAATGTATTTTTACACATTAAGCTAAGCTAAATGACAGAGAGATTGAAGAGAATCTCTAAAACAAACCCTAAACCGCCAATCAAAATATTTAATTCACAATAACGTATGGGTCAGCCGTCAATCAGTTCCATATAAATTATTGGTTAAAAATATAAAATCGATTTGACTGTATCAATGTTATTAAAACTCGACTTTTTTTGTTATGAAAACCTTCCAAACATTTCACAGAAACATGTCAGAAATGATTAAAAAGCTGGAAAAAATTGTTGGATAACTTTTTTTAACACATAATACATCATTTGTAGAGAATTTATATGGATCATCGATTAAATAAAAATTTATGTTCTGTTATTAAAATTGCATATTTTAACTGCTCTTTAAGATGTTTTCAAAATAACAATATTTACTCGAATATTTAGTATTTCCAAAAAAATAAGAGTACCTACTTTACTTTTGAGTCAATTTTCATGTTTTATTTTTCCCCTGCAAAGCAAAACATTGTCTAAAATGTATTAACTCAATATTTTTCTAGCAGGTCAATTTCTATTCTTAATTTGACAATATATATGAGCATATTTAAGCACCTCTTGTCCCTCTTCTGAAATATGAGCACCCACCCGAAAATTTTAATAACAAAGGTGGTCTTGTAGCATCTTATTTGAATGGGGTTGTCTCTCATCAGCCCGTATTTCTTTTTTAAATTTGGTGGAATCGTAACTGAGAAAATTAATTTTGAAAATGTAAAATTTTGATGTCTCCATCACAAAATTTTACGTAGAATGAAGAAGCATAGAATTAGTTGTAAATAGATTAAAAAATTCACTCTAAATATTATATAACATTGAGATATGAAGGATTTCCGAAGATGTATGAAGGATTTATAAGGATTTCCGAGAGTTTAAGGATATATAAGGAAGTATGAGAATTTATAAGGATTTATTTCCATCAAAAGGATGTGTGTACAAAATTTAGGTCAGTGGTTTGCCCCTTGCTAAGGGGTAAATATTCAGGGAATGGTTTTTCTACGCTATACTAAACGTCTTCAAAATGGTATGGATTCATTTTTGTCCCACTCGAATATCTATCTCTATTAATTTATATGAGATATAGCCTGGATTAATAAGTCTGTTGGGACATCCTCCTGTATACATAATAAACATCAATTGTGATACATCGTTGAAATCAGTTCATCAAGGGAATTATATAAATGTAAAAATATACAGGAAGTTCCATTTAGAATAAAGAAGTTTGGTGTCACTTCCTGCATAACCAATAAATTTTAGATCGCTAAAAATTGATAGAAAATAATGATTTTTTTTTTAATAAACGTAAAATTACTTTAAGTTAAATATAAATCTATTGTACCATTAACTAAAATACAAGATTCATTAACACGTTTTTACAATACGAACTCAGACTAATGTCGAACAATAATAATTAGTAATGGACTGATGATCCTAACATATTAAGAGACTAGTTAAGATGGTAAAAATACATTTATTTTCAAATGCTTCCTTAACACTACAAGGTGGGTAATTAAGCCTAAAAGGTACGTTCACCTTTAGAATAATTATTATTGTCTAAGAAACTATAATGTGCGTGCAACCGGTGCCAAAAAAAAATCACATTTACAGGAGTTGTTGAAAAAGTTTCTTTAATTCATTATTACCCGATTTTTGTATAAATATTAATCATTCATTATTCAGTAGTTTTTAACCAATTCAAAAATATTATTTAATGATTTTGTGGTCATCTAAACTAATATTCAGTAAACTAAAATAGCATTTTACAGCTTTCTACATTACCGACTGACTATTAGTGGCACAAAACTATCCCATATGTCGCTGAAAGCAAACATGTTGTCAAATTTCTGTAAGGAATCTGCAATTCTTAATTATCCATCCTCCATGATCGTACTTATCGAACTTATGGACTGTTATAAATTGACGCTTATAATTTATTTATCAAAGATTATAGCTTTTCCAGTTAGTACAATACACTATTGTTTTGCAAAATCATGTTTTACAACATTTTCAACTTCATTACTACTCGTATTGTTGCATTAGCGACTTCGGATAAAAATAAGGTATCCTGTATTTTTGAATGAGGATTGTCCATTGAGACAGAATAAAGAGGAAATACTATGACAAGACTAAAAGTGTTCGCACCTTTGCATTACACTTTTTAGTCATGTATCATTTTGCGGTAAATACATCAGCGAACCTAGCGGATTTCTACCCTGATCAGAGATTTGAAGGACTTTAAAAATGTTTTTTTTATATATGTATAAAAAAAACTAAAAAGCACTCGTTATTATTATTACAAAAAAAAAAAAATGGAACTACAACGTTTTTATAAAAATTGCTCAAAAGCAGCATAATTTTGAATATATTTTGTACTTTTTATGAATTGGTGCCAAGACTATAGTCTAGAGAAGAAAGAAGTGCAGTATTTTAATTTGCAGAACGTAGTACAGGTTCAAGAGGTAGACGTTTTATTCATACCTCATCCATTAATGCTTATTTGTAGTAAAAATTAAAATTTTGATCGGCCTAAATAAAAAAATAGATGTGCCTATGTTTGAAAATTGGTTTCAGAGCATTATAAAAAAAAATCCTGCCAACTCAGTTATTGTTTTGGATAATGCATCCTATCACAGTCGATTACTACCTACAACAAGATGAAAAAAAAAAGATGTTTCAAAATGGCTTCATTCTAAAAATAGTTAAATCCCATTGAACTGATCTGGTCACAATTAAAAGGTTATGTTTCTCGAAACAATACAACATTTAAATTACCTGATGTGCGAAATTTGTTTTTGAATGCAGTTACAGATGTAAATGGAGAACATTGGAGAAAATGTATTGATCATGTTAAAAATGTGGAAAATTCATTTTGGAAAGTGGACATAGCAATGGAAAACTTAATAGACCCTATAATAATAAACCTCAGAAAAGACAATGATACCAGTAGTTATAGTGAAGACATTGACTTTTAAAGATACTTCTAGAACTTTTAATTTTTTTTTAATCTTTTAATGCCAAGAAATTAAAAACAGTTTAATCCCATTAACAACATACGAGGCGTATCCGGAAATTAAGTACCGTTTTGTGAAAAATATAGTTAACTTTTTTTTTTGAAAAAAATTTATTGTCACAAGAAAGAGCATATTTTAAACTACTTTGAGGCACTTGTCGTAACGGTCGATCAACTTATCTAGTCCTACCTCATAGAACGATGCCGCCAGTGATGTGAACCATTGCTGCACACCGAGTTTCACTTCGTCGTCACTTTGGAAACGTTTCCCAGCAAGCTCCTGCTTTAGGTGTACTCGTAAGAACAAGTGATAGTCCGATGGCGCCGGGTCAGGGCTGTACGGCGGATGGTCGAACCAATGAACTGGAGGGTAGTAGAATGCCAATATGCATGTTGTATTAATAGAACTAGGTGCGACTCTATGGGCGCAGCCATTTTTATTGTTCATCTCACTCGGGAGTATTTATAATAACTATTTTCTGTTTCACATTGTTATTGTCCAGCCTACAATTAGGTGGTGGATCAGACAATACACGCAAACGCAAAAGTAGAAATGAGAAGAGATCGTAGCCCGAGTATGCCATGTTTCATCCGCCTTATCAAATAGTTCCGTGTGTATGGGGAATTTGTTATAAAGGTGGTATAATAAAAAAATATGGATATAATATAAACAAATATACCAATAAGATTTTCATATGAATAAACCTTAATGTATACATATTATTTACTTCTGTCTACTAGTTTATCGCCAACAGGAAATATGCGTGTAAGGTAAATTATATTTAAACGTATAATATACAATAACTAGTATCTATAAACGTTTAATTTTTCCGTTAAAAAATGTCAAATATAAAAACGTTTAAGAAATCAATCAAGACGAAATTTACAATTATATACCATAGGACGTATAAAAAAAACGTATATCATTTAAAAAACGGAATGTATAATAATCCTAAACTATAAACGTATACGGAATCAACCTGGGAGGTTATATCTAAAAGATAGAAAATTGTGTGCAAAATATGAATAAAATCTTTCAATTATTTTAACACTTAGGGACCCCTCGGGGATTAAATTTAGGACCATTGCAGATGATTTAATACTTTATAGAGAAATGGACTGGATTTGTGATTTTTGATTTTTCGGCATGCTTTCGGCACAGCCTGTGACGTTTGACCCTGCCTATAAGACTTGCCCCCTGAAATTTTTTTGAACGGCATCCATGATCGGTGGATGTATTTTCCCGGTCTTACTTATCTTTATTTTTGTATCTAACTGGTGGATATAAAACATAAAACCATGTGTTATTAAATTTTTTATCTTGCAGTGTAATCACCTTTTTTAATTTTTTCTTAATTTTTGATTTTATACTAGCTCACCCGATCCCGCTCGTTACTCGAGAGAAATTGTTTTCATGCGACAGATGGCACATTTTTTATTAATTTTTAATGATTAATTTTTATTAATTAATTTTTAATAATTTTTATTAGTTTTTATTATTTTTTATGAAATTTTATAAATTTTTATTAATTTAATTTTTTATTATTTTTTAATTTTTTTTAATAATTTTTATATTTTATTAATTGTTATTAATCTTTTTAATTTTTTCATTTATTTTTAAGATTTTATTTATTTTCTTTTGTCGATTTGTTTTAATTTATTTTAATTTTATTTATTTCTATTCATTTTTATTTATTATTTAGTTTGACGATACTCCCCATTTCCCCCCCGCTTTAAAATGTGAAAATCCAAATCCCTGAAATATGTCATTATTTACTAATAATTAGTAGGTACAATACCAATTTTCAAGTTCATACCTTTAAAAAACCGAAAGTCTCATACAAACTTTAACCTCCTGTTTTTCCCATTAATGTCTATTTATTTATAATAAGTAGTTACAATTCAAATTTTCGACTTTTAAAAAAGCGATACCCCCATACAAACTTTTCCCCCTGTCCTCCCTTTCTCCCGTTTCTCTCCTTTCTTTTTCTTCTTTCCTTTCCCCCGTAAAATATGAAAATCCAAAATCCCTGAAACACACCATTATTTATTTGTATATTTATTTATTAGGTATATTTCGAATTTTCAACAAACTTTTAACCCCCGTTTCCCCCCTTAAAATGTGAAAATCCAAAACCCTGAAACACGTCATTATTTATTTATGCTGAATTTCAAATTTTCATGTTTCACTACCACTATGCAAAAAATAATGTCTCGAAAAAAAAAAATCCATCCCACGGGAACCGTAAATTTTTCCGGGATAAAAAGTAGCCTATGTACTATTCCAGACTATAATCTATCTTTGTGCCAAATTTTATCCAGTTTTGTTCAGCCGTTCTTGCGTGATTGAGCAACAAACATCCATCTATCCAAACTTTCGCATTTATATATTATAGGATTATTTTTTTTTTCTGAAATATTCTTCTTATATTTTGGTCTTATTCTATAGTGTATACAAAATATTTTTTATCTATTAACGTATTCTGGGACTGCCCTTTTAAACATTTGATTATTGTTAGCAATTCTTGTGGTAATAAATTATATAAAAAAATATTTCTTTGAAAATATGAAATTTGAAATTTTGGAGCATGCACCATAAAATATTATCTAAAATATTTTTTAAATTTTTGATGTACGAAAATTGTTTATTTAATAATGTCTATAAACATTTTAAATATAGCAAACACTGTATAATCGAATCTCTACAGATCACTAACCTATAAAATTTTCGTAATAGTAAACAAAACAGTAAAAAAAATTCCTAATTCTAAATTTATCAAACAAAATTTGAGTCAACTCATTAAAATAAAGGTTTTAACTGCCACTCATGACAATATACAACATAGGTACAGTCATTATAATGACACATTTACATCTATTGCTGTGTTTACAGACTTAATGTCTCCTATACTAGCCAAATGCTCCTGAGGAAAGAATAAATATTAGAAAATATATATCGCACTGAATTTTCTTGCTTGCGTTTTGGGAATTTCCCCTCAGTAATACGGAGCACCATCTGTTAGTTCTGTAAACAAAATATAAGTAAACGGGGGACCAAGTAAGTGGTAGTAGAATAGTGGGTATCCTGATACTTTAATGTGATCGCGAAAGTACTCTTTTATTAAGAAATCGGGTTATAGTGTATGTGAATAATTAACGATTAGGTTTATTTATTTTTCAAGCAATCGACAATTGACATTAATTACAGGAGAAGGTAATTGTTTACAGCTTTAACTGCATCGGGACAATATTCAAAATAAAACTTGAACGAGGAACTAGAAACAAGTCCTTATATTTTACTAGCTTTTTTCAGGGAACAAATAACCACAACTAAAAATCGATATAGCCCTAAATTCCTATCAATTATTTACCGATACCAAGACTGGCAAATACCCTCAATTATACCGTTTCGGTAATACTAAAACTAAACTGAAGAAGCGTATCCAACTCCTCAAATGTCATCTTAGATAGTACCAAAATAACACAAAATCAATCCCACATTAAATATATTTTTATTAAAAAGAGAAGAAAACATTAGTGTTAATACAGTATGTATGCATGTTAGTGTTACATACCTAAAAATATAGTGCAATTGTATTACAAATACATTAAACAGAATAGTTAACTAGCTACTACTGATAAATCCTCAACGGGGACGAGGTAATTAGTTAAATGATGTGGGAAAAATTAACAAGTAACTTTTAAATAGCTTAAGTAAACATTGTTAAATGAGAAATTGGAAATTGGTAGCAAAGAAATACATAAATTGTAAAATTAAAGTGAGGAAAACTAAAATATTGTTGTTATTGGCTATCGCATGTAGGGAGTCCGGTTTAAGAAAAGTTAATTGTTTCTTTGTTACATTCATTATTTGGCCATTGTACTATTGGGAAAACAAGAACTATTAAAAGGGACTTCGAACTGGCATCTTGAAAAATCCAGAAGGCATCAAGATGAAGTGAGAATGATTAGGTGAAAGTCAAGTTGGTAAAAGAACAGCCCGATGTTGATAAGAATAAGTATGCCAAGAGGTACACTAACCACTTCCAACATGATCTTGGTTTGTTGCTCCCAGTGAGGGTCTGGGAGTAACTTTCTTCTTCGGTAGAAGGTTACCATTATCACCAAATTATTGACGTATGCGATGGTGACTCGATTGAAAAGTATAGTTCTATTTCTAAACTAGGAAACTTGTTCAGTTTAATAATGTCAGCTTCGACTAAGAGGAGAGAAAACCACGACAAGATGGTTGATCTTCCCCGAGCCAACTACTCCCTTGACCAAATACGAGACAAAACAGATTATTAAGACCGCTCCGTAGATGCAAGCGAACTTCTATGAATTTTTTCACCTCCCCGCGCAGGTAGCAAAGACGGTGCCTACCTATAAAACGCGTCAAATAATCCAGGACAACCCGTACTCGAATGTCACTCGAAATTGCATCTAATAATTACCCTTAAATTTAAGGACGTAAATACAAAATTGCCTGCTGGCGATGTGGCGGTGTGGCGAGTATTTATGAGAATTTAACTGCTTTATACATCTACTGCTTTATACATATCTTGGTACCTACCAGAATTATTTTGCTCGCAAAGTAAGATGTTCGGTTTTAGAACAAGAAAGCTAAACTATATCACTGCCTAACAAAGTTTTAACGAATAAAAATTATATTTATTAGATTCATGATATTCCTTAGTTTCTATTTACTTTTAAATATTGAATTTTATGAGATACTTGAAGTTTGAAATCAAGGTTCTTAATTTGAGATTTTTTAATCACTCAAATGTAGGTATCTTAAAAAGTAAGCAATTTTAAGCGGGGTTGATAAAAAATTTGCAACAAATGGAACTTCTTTGTGGTATTTGTATTTTTGAGGCCGCCTTAAAAAAAGTAAATTTTGAAAATTTCTGGTTTCAAAAGACACATTTTTTAAATTTCTTAATACCCTGCGTATGTTACGTCAGAGCTAGCAATACAAAATATCTGCTTGTATTTTTGAGGTCTACAATTAGGTCGTCTTAAGAAATAGATTTCGCAAATTTTTAATTTTGAAAAGGCACATTTTTACCTTCTAAAATGCTTTGTATAACATGAAACGCCAGAGCTGGCAATATAAAATGTAATTTTTTAAAAATCGAAGTTTTATCCGGAATAAACATTTTTGAGAAATACAAAAAGAATTTTCCCGGCGATTGCTGCTTTTTTACTGCCATGATTGTAACTATCTATGTACAGCCAACCATTAATCATTTGATTAACCGAAGAATTGTCGCTACGAAAGTTTTTGATATATAATAAATAAAATTAAACAGTATTAATATTATTTCACGTTCTGAAGGTACATGGGTATAATAAAAATCACCTAAGTAGATATACTTAATAATTTAATAAAAATACAATATAAGAATACAATATAGGAATACAATATACGAATACAATATACATTATTCAATATTATAAATGTATAATTAACATATTGTTGGCTTAATATTATAAGGTTCTATGTTCTATCTATCTATCTATCTATCTATCTATCTATCTATCTATCTATCTATCTATCTGATTTAGAGCGTGGTTCAACGCCCACTTGTACTGAAGCTCTAGGCTTATTGTACCCCTCACAGTTTCTATCCCATCAGATTGATTTTCTTGATGAATTCAAGAATATGTCTGATGGGCGCTTTCGCGATTTCTTCAGGTTCTGGATATTGTACCCCGAAGTACCATTCCCGTTCCCATTTAAGGTTCCGGCAGTGGCATAGTATGTGAATAGGAGTTTCGTCCTCCTCTTCACATATTCTACATCAGATATCCCTAAGAGATTTAGGTGTCTTCTAAGGCCGCAGTGTCCCGTAAGAAGTCCTATTACGGCCTTGAGTTCGCTTCTGCTAAGGTTTAGCAGTTGATGTTGTCCGCTCGTGGATGGCCCTTCTATGAATCTTTTGGACTGTCTAAGTCCAGGAAGTTCCATCCAGAGCCTATGGTGTTCTCTTTTTATTTGTTCTTTTAACACCCATTTAACATGTTGGTATGAGATACCACACATGGGTTCTGGTCCAATAAGTTTTTTCTGCTCCCTTCCTTGCTAGGAGGTCTGCTTTCTCGTTTCCAAACACTCCCTTATGTCCTGGCACCCATTCAAGGGTGACCTTGTTATGTTCTGCCAGGGCCTGGAGGGACTGTTGGCAATCAAATATTGATTTAGATTGTACTTCTACCCTTTTCAGTGCTTTAAGGGCTGTCTGACTGTCTGTCATGATAACGATCCTCTTATCTTTAAGAGAGCATTTAGCATGACTTTGGCGCAGGCATTTATTGCTGTTCTATGTTACAATTTTGGCACAATGTGAGTTATTAACGCAATGAGGTTCTATGTGTCGTATATAACCTGTCTATTTAAATAACCTAAGTTTTTGATGCTAAACAAAAAACACAAAACACACACCTTTTGTAGAACTCATCATTTCAATAACACAAGAGGTTATGTTTGACATAGAACCCCATTGATTAAATTTTATAAATGATTATTGTTATATATGTTACACATAGAGGAGTAGATATTTAAGGCATATTAAAGAGAAAGAAGTAGCTAGAAGAAGCCGAAATGAAGACCGCGAAAGAACTGCCCCAGTTCTCACTTTTGATTTTGAAAATGTTTTTACCTCTCGTAACGTAGAGATCGCTCAATTCTTTTATAAAAGTAAACTAGCTTTATAATCTAACTGCTCACCACTCAATTGACTGACAAGTTTATTGTTGTATTTGGTCGCATAAATCTGAAGAGTTTACTGTTGCCAATTTAAAACGCTCTACAAGAAAAAGATCAGAAATTAGTCACAAAATATTCCCCGATCCCACATTATCACAAGTGTAACACGAAATTCCTCAATCAAAAAGTGATGCAATATCAAATATGCGTTTCTAAACGAGAAAGAGGAAGAACAACGAAAGGAAAGGAAGCTTACAAAATCAAAGCAAATAAATTAATTAATTTTTGTTTCTTCAAGTTTTACTTATTTTTCAGTAAGTTTGTTTTGATAGTTTTTCATAGTAAAAATAATATACCATATTTTGTTTGTTTATTAAACCAATAAGGTCCTATGTAATCCACAATGTATTTAAACATATACATTTTTCTAAAACAAAATTATGTTTTTTTTTTTTTAATTGACTATAACTTAATTTAATTAACGTCGTTTATTTAAAAATAAATTGACAGTATTTCAGATACACCTTCAAACGATGTGAACTAGAAAGATGGAGTTCTTTTATTTTAAACAATTTTGAACTGTTTGTATTCGTCCCTATAATTTTATAATTGACTGCACCTGAAGATGGAAAAATTTTTACTTTCCGAAACATACGAGGGCGGTTTGACGGAAGAGTGACTTTTCAGAGGTTGGCAACACTTTCGCTACGGTGATTATATTGGTAGTTTCCGCCATGTTTGTGATGTCGTCAAAATTTTACAAAAATCTGACAGATTAGTTTTAATACTCATATAAAGAAAACTGTTATCGAGGTTGGGTAAATATGTAGAAAAAGAATTTCGAGTGTTAATTAAACATTATTTTTTACGTGGAAAAACAAATAAAGAAACTGAGGTAAAGTTACGTAAATATTATCCTGAAAGTGCTCCGTCCCATGGAATGATTTGTAAGTGGTTCTCTGCTTTTAAAAGTGGCCATATGAACACGGATGATGCTCCACGTCCGGGATTGTCATTTACTATAACTACTCCAGAATTGGTTAATAAAATATATGCCCTTGTACTTTGTGATCGTCGAATAAAAGTACGTGAGATAGCTAATAAAGTAAATATTTCAACTGAACGGGTATGCAAAATTTTGCATGAAATTTTACATATGAAAAAGCTATCTGCAAGGCGGGTGCCGCGTTTTCTTAATGCTGATCAAAAGCTCGGTCGCATTTAAAATTCAAACGAATGTTTGGATATCCTTAACCGTAATCCAAGTGAATTTTTCCGTCGATATGTCAGTAGATGAAACTTGGGTACACCATTATACCACAGAAACAAAAATACAGTCGAAACAATGGACTTCATCCGAGGAACGTGCTCCCAAGAAAGCAAAAGTCGTTTTTTTTGGCCAGTAAGATCGTGGACACGAAGGTGTAATCTGTATTGATTATTTAGAAAAATGAAAGACGATAACTGGCCAATATTATCCTGATTTGCTGACACGTTTTGATGTCGAACTTAAGAAAAAACGACCACATTTGTTGAAGAAAAGAGTTTTGTTCCGTCACGACAACGCGCCTGTCCATTCCTCCGCTATTGTTGCAGAAAAATTAGCCGAATTGCTTTACGATTTATTGCCTCATCCGCCATATTCACCTGATTTGGCTCCCTTTGATTACTTTCTGTTCCCAAACTTAAAAAAATGGCTTGGTGGAAAGCGATTTCAGACAAATGAAGAGGTAATGGAAGAGACAAACGCGTATTTTGCGGAACTTCCGAAAAATTATTTTTTGGATGGTTTGAAAAAATTGGAAATTCGCTGGGCTAAGTGTGTAGAGTTAAAAGGAGATTATGTTGAAAAATAAAATATTTTTTTTAAAGTAAAGTAACTTTTTCATTAAAAAGTCACTCTTCCGTCAAACCGCCCTCGTATGTACGGTGCTAAACAATAAAAGTAAAAAGATTTGACGGATAAAACCAAGGAAAATTTTTATTTATATAAAATTCTACTACGGTCAGGAAATTATCCTTATTCAAACAACTACGCTAGTTTTAAAATGAGTGGAATGATATCATTGTCTTCCACTACTATCCAGTTTATTTAATAATGTTCTTTTTAATTATAGCTTTAGAAGGTATATCAACATAGTTAGTTCTAAAAGAAGAAATGTAAATTAAAAACCCTATATTAAATAAAATGTAAGCATTTAATCATTAGCTATAAAAATGATAGAGTTTATGAATTGTTTTTATTCAGACAAGTTATTGAAAAGCGACTCTGAATTACATCTGAATTTTGGATTGCTAAATAATCTCCTACTATTATTATTATTACTGCTGGATATTTATCATTAGAGCAAATTAAGAAGACAAGATATTACATTTTTCTATAGTTTTATAATTTATTCTATTTTTCCAGTATATTTCTTTGTTTTTATACTTTTCCTACTCTGTGTTTATGTTTTGGTCTTCCTTGTCTTCTTTGTTTTTTGTTTAATACCCCTTACCTGCTTTACTTTCGTGGTAATATTCGGTGCCTCTGATAAATATAAGAAATGACTAGTTCTAATCTAATTCCGATCTAGAGTAGTTTAAAAGCTTTATTGAGGGTTGATATAGAATATTCATATTCTTTTTAGTCTTAAATGTGGAAGAAGTTTAGTAGATAGCTAGGTTGTTGATCAGCTGCTTCATTATGAATGAAAATAAATCAACGTTCGTTTTTCAACACTTTAGAAGCAATCAATATTTACGAAAAAAAAAAATCTTTCTACGTACGTCGACTGTCTATTTTACAGTTTATATTTAGAATAAGATATGAAATATTTAACAACTGTTCCCCGTAAAAATTGTTATTACGTCTAGTCGCGGAAATTTAGTGCATGGCTCATTTTCTTGCCAAAAAGGAAAAGAAAAATGACCATGCGGATTGAAATGGTCTATGAAACAACGACAACCAAATATTTTATATCGAGCATAAGTAATGAGTTGATTATTATTAGATGTACATTTATACATATATTTACTGAGTGAATTAAAGCTGAAGAGTATTATAAAGTGCATACGCATACGAGAATGGGTTGTAATGGCCAATAATTCATAATAATAAACTAGGGATTTCTACCATCATAATTTTCTTTTTTTTTTCTTCTTCCACAAAACCTTCTAAGGACGTCTTCAAATTATTATCCAATTCTTTCAGATTCTTTTCTTTCCTACGATTGTGATTCTTATTCTCTGCCTATAACCTTAATCCCAATACACTTGTACCGGCGATGCTCAAGCATTTGAAAAGCGAAACGGAAGAAATTTTTTTCCAACCTCTTCAATCCATTCATTTACCACTTAAAAATGTTCTTCCATACAAATGTTCTTTCAGTTTCAAGCACAGTTTGTAGTCGCTAGGGCAAAATCTGACACATACCGTGGATATTATACCAATTGGAATTCCGCTTGTAACACAAAATGCATTATTAAGATGGAAAAACACGCTATTACACAATTTTTCAGAAATGAATTCTTCGTAATAATTGCTTGTAATAAATACAATAGTCCACCAAAAATTACCCCGTCATCCCCAAAAAAACTGGGAACATCATCATCAATAGCAATAAGATGGCGCCGAGTGCACAACTGTGTGTAGTGTGCTCCGACAATTTTATAGTCAATGCCAAAAACATACAATGCGATTATTGCGCAAAGTTATACCATCAAATGTGTGTGAAAGTAAAAGAGCAGGTAGCGAAAACAAAAACTGATAACATCAATTTTAATTGGTTTTGTGACCTATGTTTTCAAGAAGTTAATTCCAAACTAAAAAAGCCGGCAGAAAAGGCTGATGAAAAAGCAATACAGGTAAATAGTACTAAAATTTTAGAAAAGGAAATTGAACTATTAAAAAAAATATCAAATGAAAAAGAACAATAATATAATTTAGTTTTGGAAAATAATTCACTGTTAAAACAAAACATTGACCTTCTCCAAGATAACATAAAGCAACTAAA
Source organism: Psylliodes chrysocephalus (assembly GCA_927349885.1). NCBI lineage: Eukaryota > Metazoa > Arthropoda > Insecta > Coleoptera > Chrysomelidae > Psylliodes > Psylliodes chrysocephalus. The sequence goes on from OV651818.1 coordinate 71,980,276, forward strand.
ACAAAAAAAGGAACACAACAAAAAATTCGAAATCGAAACAACAAAGAGGTCAAAATCAGATTAAATCCTCACGGCAGGTACCCGCATCGTTGCCAACTCACCCAGGATTTCAGAAGAAATCTTCTACAGCATCAAAAAATACTAAAAGCCCCGTAACGGTACAACGAGATCTGATGAATGATATTATAAATCTAAATAACTCTATAGATGAACAACCAAAACCTGAGAAGGAAAATGATCATGATTACACAAAAGTTACACATAAAAAAAAATAAAAACAAGAAACAAACAAAAAGAACCTATGGTGAAAATGAAGCAAATAATGATTTCGGAGTGGAAAAAAAGGCCTGGATATACCTTTACAGAGTACAGCGTCATGTAACATCTAATAAAATAAAACAGTATCTAGATAACCAAGATATTTTCAAAAACTCCAATATAACAATTAAGGAAATACCAACTGAGGAATCCCAAAATAAATGTTTTATGCTGGGCTTTGATTTCAACTTAAAAGATGAGATATACAAACCATCTACCTGGCCTAAATCAGTTGCCTACAAGAGATTTGACTTCAAGAAGTACAACCATTATCAAAATCGTAGTGAGGATTTTTAAAAAACTCTCCACCTAACTTAGAAGCTAAAAATGAAAAGCTAATTACTTATTTCCACAACATAAGAAGTCTACAAAACAAATTGGATGAATTACAGTTAATCCTTAATGACTTTTAGGAGAAACCTAACGTAGTTTGCTTAGCAGAACATTGGTTAACAGAGACAAATATCAATCATTTCCAGCTGGAAGGTTTATATCTAGGAAGCTACCATTGTAGGTCTCAAAGTGAACATGGAAGCGTGTTAATCTACATCAAAAATGAACTTAAGGTAAAGCTACTGCCAATAAATAACTTATCGGTTGACTCTCACTGCTAGTTTACAGGAATCAAAATTTTAAATTTAAATGTTACTATTATATGTATGTATAGATGCCCTTCAGGCAATGTAAATCTGTTTTTTGACATTTTAACCCAAGTTCTTAAACATGTGTATTGTCAAAAAAATGTGTTTATCTTAGGTGACTTCAATATTGATATTTTAGTTGATAGTAACTTAAAAAATGATTTCATTAACTTACTGAGATCTTATAATTTTAACTATTTAGTGTCGGAACCTACCAGAATTACAAAAAAATCAAAAATAGATAATTGTTTAGCAAACATCCCTCCAGCGGATTGTAAAATAGATCTTGAACATTTTTACCTTTCAGATCATAAATGTACGAGGATATATCAGTATATAACGAGACTGGTGCTTTAACTTCTTTCAGAGGTAACATTTTATAACCCAAAAAATGAGACATGAAAGCCTTATATTTAATGTACTACCCCGCAAGTAGGCTTTGATTTAACTTTTGACATTTGTTACAAATTAATTATTGAATTGTCAGTGTTTTGCGTACCCATCGAAAAATGAAAGTGGAGCAAAGATACGCGATAAAATTTTGTGTTCGATTGGGTAAAACACCAACTGAAACTTTTGAAATGATTAAAGGTGCATATCTAGATAATAGTTTATCACGATGTAGAGTGTTTGAATGGCATAAAAAGTTTAAAGACGGTTGTGAATCAGTTGAAGATGAACCTCGTCCCGGTCGACCACAAACTGCGAGAAATGACACAAAAATTGCAGAAATTAACGACTTGATACAAAATGATCGCCGGATTGGCATAAAACGAATTTCTGACAATGTTAATTTGTCTTACGGTACCACTCAAAAAATTATTCATGAAGATTTAGAGTACCGGAAGATCGCGGCAAGATGGATTCCAAAAGTAATGACCGATGATCAAAAAGCGAATCGAGTGACAATTTGTCAGCAGTGGAAAAGGCAATTGCAACGTAACCCACAGTTTTTAAATAATGTGGTTACATGTGACGAAAGTTGGTTTTATCATTACGATCCTGAATTGAAGTCTCAAAGTATGCAATGGAAGCATAAAGGCAGCCCAAGACCGCAGAAGGCCAAAACTGCTAAAAGCGCTGGTAAAGTGATGCACCTGATTGTTTTGATAAATTTGGCGTTATTTACGATCACATTGTACCTAGAGGACATACAGTAACAGGGGAGTACTATTCTAATGTACTTCGAGGACCCTTAAAGGCAAAATTAAAGAAAAAAAGGCCGCTTTATCAGGACTTTGGCTGGACGCTGCATCACGACAATGCTCCGGCTCATAGATCAATGATTTGTCAACGAACAATTGAAGAATTAGGGGTTGAAATTATGGTTCATCCCCCCTACTCTCCTGACCTTGCTCCATGTGACTTCCATTTGTTTCCTGAAGTCAAAAAAGAATTGAGAGGTAGAAGATTTGAGTCGGATTTAGAGCTCAACAACGCTGTGATGGGTATACTAAACAGACTATCAAAAAATGGTTTATCAGAAGTTTATGATAAGTGGATAAAGCGATGGGATAAGCGTATTCAACAGAATGGAGAGTACTTCGAAAAATAGTTGTTGAATTTTTTTAAATAAATGTTTCGTTGTTATACTATAGCACCAGTCTCGTTATTTTCTGATACATCCTCGTATCATAAAAACGATTAACTTACCTCAAAATCATTGCTTAGATAATCAGACCAGCATCATAAAATTCAGACCACTAACGAAACAAGAATAAACGACTGCATTGATTACTTAAAAAACCATGACTGGACTTTACTTAATGATTCAGATAGTGTAGATAATATGTGCCATATATTTCTAGAAACATTCCGACATGCCGTTGAAGAATATTTACCAATAAAAACCAAAAACGTTCATACACGAAATAAAAATAAAAAATGGTATAATTATGAACTAAAACTAAAACAGCTAAACGATTTACACCAACTAACAAAATTGATAAAAATAAAATTCGGGTACAAAAACTATTTCACAAATAAAATTAATTCATCCAAGAATAGGTCCAGAAGTATATGGCAACTCATGAAACCAAATAAAAAAGATAAAAAAATCAAATAACACTAAACTTAACCCTAGTGATCTTAATAATTTTTACCTCAATGTATCTAATAATATCACAAATTTGTTACAGGCACCTATCTCAAATAGAGAGCCCTTAGACTCATGTTTGGAATAACAATACTCTTTTTCTATATCCGGTAAATAGGGAGGAATTAAAGATATTGTTAATGAATTATCCAATAGCACAACATTGGATGGATTCTTAAATTATTAGCAGACGGTATATATGATCCACTCATCGTGATTATAAATAAATGTTTTACTGACGGCACATTTCCTCAGGATTTAAAGACTTCAAAAGTTTCTCCTATATACAAAAAAAAAGGAAATGAAAACCTTCCAGAAAACTACAGGCCTATATCAATAGTACCTATACTATCAAAGCCTATTGAAAAAACTTTTAACAATAGACCTTAACAAATTTAATCTTCTGAGTGACCAACAATTTAGTCCTCAACAATATCACAAAGCTGGTGACTGATATTGTCAGTGCTTTTGAGGATACACAGATGCATTCAGCAAGTTTCTGTGACCTCTCAAAGGCATTTGATTGTGTTAGCCACAGCAAACTATTGGATAAACTCCCATACTATGGTATAAGAGGTAAAGGTCTTGATCTCCTAACCCAGTACTTAAAAGACCGTTGTCAATTTGTACAAATTGGAAACAATACTTCAGAAACTCAAAAAGTTCATGCTGGAGTACCCCAAGGCTCAATTCTTGAGCCAACCTTCTTTATACTATACGCGAATGACCTACCTTACTATCTGAAGCCTACTTTTTCCGTTCAGTATGCAGACGACACTACTTATTATCACTGTAACAAGGACAAAGACGAGCTAGAAACTCTTGCCTTGTCTAACTTAAGGTTCTCTAGTAATAATCTTTTACTGAATACTGACAAAACAGTCAAAATGTTGTTTACACTCAGAGATATACCTCAGCAAACTAAATCAACAAAATTCTTAGGTTTAACATTAGATAATAAACTTGATTGGAAACAGCATATAGAGAGTCTATCAAAAAAACTATCTAGCACGCTATTTTTAATCAGAAAATTATCATGTAAAAACAAATAAAATAAATCCTATATTACTAGGTGATACCCATGAGCACAACACTCGGTCAAGGGAACAATTGTTATTACCACAACACCGACTAACATTAACTGATAAAAGCTTTATATGCAACTCTATTAAACTATATAATAAACTTCCCCCATAGTTTAAGCTTTTTAATGAATATAAATTCAAAAAAAGATCAAGGAATTATTATTTTATCTAGCAGTTTATTCAATCAAAGAATTTTATGAGGATGTTTTAAGTAATTTTGCAACACGAAAAATTTCTTAACTAAAATGTCAAGTTGACGTCACCAAATTGTTTTCTATATAAATATAAAATGTAATGTATATATAAATTTTGTTTTCTGATATTTGACGATGCTAAGCTAAAAACTGCTGTGAGTTTATTTAAGCAAATAAAGTATATTCTATTCTAGTTCCAGCTGATAGGACCTCTTTGAATTTTGGAGGAGACTCTACGTGTTTCCACTCTTTTCTCTGCATCATAAGTATCATGATCGTAAATGTGGAGGTGTCAAACTGTCTAACAGACTACATAGCTATCATTCCTAGCATTTTTTTTTAGATTTCCCTCGTCTCTAATTTTATTCATAAATATTCTGTACTAATCACAATTTTGTATTCTTTATAAATACTTATATAAACCGGGTGTTCAAATTAAAGTGTTACAGTTAAATACCGCCGAAAATATTCATTTTAGAAAAAAAGTTTCAGACAAAAAATTTATAGTTTTTTAGGGGAAACATTTTGGTTAAATTAATGTTTTTATAGCTGACCATAATATGGCCATATCGAGGTGGAATTTTTTTTTTCAAATTGCAACCCCAGTTTTTTTTTACATATTCTTAGTTCATAAAAAAATAAGAAACTTTTGAGGGAAATATTTTTTTTATTGGACTTTTACTTTTTGAGTCACAGCTACTTGAAAATTTTGCTGCGCGAAAAAAAAGTTGGCCATATTATGGTTAGCTATAAAAAACGATTGTAGCCAAAAATTTTTCCCCACAAAACTATAAAACTTTCGTCTGAAACGTTTCTTTTTTTATAAAAAGCGGTATATAGCTGTAACGCTTTAATTTGAACACCCGGTATATGTTTTTTTGTTCTTTTTTTGTTTGTTGCATTAGCGATATGGAATGAACTTATTTCGTTGAATTCCGAACTAACCATGTTTTATCAACCCTCGAGGCTTGATACCGTCCACTTTTGGGACTCTGGATCCATATAGAATAATTAAGAAATAATGCCGTTTAGACGACAGTGTTTTCTAGTGTTTAATGTGGGCAAAGTCTAAAAATATCTCTCGGCACACATTCCCTAATACTGTCGTGTTGTTTGCTCGTTGCTACGCCATAAAGAATATGGCTAACCGTCAGTCACACGGCTGTTTAGCGAAATGATTATACTCTAGCGAGTAAAGACACGATGCTACGTTGTACACCTGAAAAACCTTGAAAATGCAGCTAATTTGCCAATCAACAACTTGGTGGGAACTGCTAGGTTAAAAGCAATGAAACTAAATTACCATGGCTACGTTAAAAAGGTTATAATAAAAGTTATACGGTATTGCTAAGTTAGAAATAACGCAATTAAATTGGATTGTTGGTTAAAAGTAACGGGATTGTTAGATTAAAAAGTAAGGTTATTAAAACGTGATTGATAGAACTGGTCATGGAAAGTTTTAATTAAAATAGTCAAAAGTCAAGGAAATAATATGATTATTTTTATGCTAGAATTCTTTGGTGCCTAAAATGTTTTACAAAAACAAATGCAACTGAGAAAGTCAGTTTAGTAAGAATAGCTAAGTTAAAAGTTAAAAGCAATGCGAATTTAATCGGATTGCTAGGTTAAAAGTAGTGCGATTAAAATGAAATCGCTAAATTGAAAGTAGGTAAGAAGACTGTTTTAAACAGGATTCCTTGGTTAAAATTAATGCGATTAAAATAAGATTGTTAGGTTAAAAATAATGTTATTTTAAATGGGATTTTTAGGTTAAAAGTAGTGCGATTAAAATGAGATTGCTAGGTTAACAATAAGGCTGTTTTAAACAGGATTCCTAGGTTAAAGTTAATGTGCTTAAAATGCGAATAAAATTAGATTGTTAGGCTAAAAGCAATAATATTTTAAACGGGATTCTTAGGTTAAAAGTAGTGTGATTAAAACCTGAATTGCTAGGTTTAAAGTAACGCGATTAAGACGAAATCGCCTGGTTAAAGGTAAGGCATTTAAACTGGATTACGAGTTTAAAAGTAACGATATTGTTCGATTGAAATTAAATACGATTAAAACGGAATTCGGTATGATTACTCTCTGGAAAATCAGGGTATTATGACTGGTCATAAAAAGCTTTAATTGAAGTCGTCTACTCAGTGAAATTTTGCAAATATTTTGTGTGATGTTGTTTTTGATTCAATGAGTGGACCTCGGGAAGACGCAACAACTACTTTCTAAACGTCCCAAAACAAATACCTGCTATATGGAGAAACCTTTATTTGATGAATAGGAAGCAGTTAGGATAAAAAACAGGAATTATGATTAACCATGCTCTAATAAGAATACCTAAACAAAATATGTATTTACAATTGAGGTTTAATCTTGTCAATTTTGTCGTTTAGGAACCAGAAGCAGCCAAACACTTAGATACTCAAAAACCTGTAAAAAAACGTATGTGAGAGAGGGATACTATGAACCAAAAGCACTATAGTCAAATAGGTTGTATTGTTATCAGAAATATTAGCCAGAATATCATCTAGTTTTTCTACTACAAAGAAAGGTTAACCAAACAATGCAAACAAGAAAATACGAAACTGGTTAATCAAAGTTTTCGCAAACCTAAAGAAAACAGTATATACACACATTAGGTTCCAAAAAAAAAAAATAAGTATGGAAATAAACATAGACAAAACGAATTAATTATATAAATATAATTTGGAAGTGTAGACTAGGCTCTATAGTATTTTAACCTCAATAGGTTCCAAACAATTAATGAAAATAAGCATGGAAAAAGAAACAAAATAAATTAAATATGTTAATATAAGTGCAAACTGGGTTCCGTAACGATTAAACCTCATTAAGCCCTTTGTGCGTCCTTCTCGAGTGGCTTCTGTTTGCTTGTTGACCATCCTACAGGCAGAAAGTAGAAGAAACATAAAAGTAAAGGAAGGCACCCTAGGGAGAAAAACTATTTGACTTATTGATGTCTTAAAAATAAATTATCATAATCCAATATGTACAACGAAAGGGTCACGTGAGATAACAGCTTATGATCTGGACTAGTAGTAGTCGATAATCATGTACCTTTTCTATCCTGAGGTCGTATTTTCCAAAATATTTTCAACATATTTCACTGTAAATATACCTTCTAACCCTGCGTCCTTTTTCTGTAGATAGTTCATAATTTCTTCCTTCCAAAGTTTGTCTAGGCCAGTCGAATATCTAAATCTTAGCCTTCAAAATATAGCTGACTTTTCGTCAGACATTCGTAATGGACATGGATGTCCCTCTTCTTCTTCTTCTAAGAAACTGGACAGCGTTTCTTCTTCTGCTCGATTGATGACTCTTTTCATACGGCAGTGTCTGATATTCAGACCCATAATTATATTAGCTGCGTCAGGTCTATCACAGTCAAGACTTAGTTTCTAGTTTAAAAAAAAAACTATATATATAAGATTGTGCTAAAACTTGTTTCTTTTTATTGCCATTTGTATATTTTAATATCATTTCGAATAAAAGTTTTTTTATTGTTAGTTTTCTGTCAAAAAATTGTAATGGGCACTGCTTGAATGCATGAACTTTTGCGAATAATCATATCCTTTAATAAACGCTGAAAAGTATATTTTCTTAGAAAATAATAAATAAAAAGACAATTTAAATTCTCTTCTTCATCACCATTATTAATAACACTGGCTACATTGTACCAAGATACTATATTTAGCGATTGTTTTATTACAGTAATTAATTTTCTCTAACGTACTTCATAATTCACGGCTTCATCGGGACCAATTTCGAAACGAACACAGATATTTGGCAACGCCTACCCGCAAAATTCTAGACGGAATAAGTAGACACTAGAGGATATCCTATTAATTCGAGCTCCTGGCACCGATCGTCATCAACCAAGGTGTCAATCTAAGAATTGAAGGCCGTCAATTTCAAGAATCCATCGCTGTTGGAACACCATCTCACCAGATAAATAATTCCCTACGGTTTTCTGGACGTCATGTGTTGGGATAACTGATTTTAATTTAGTTATGGCTACAAGGCCACCGAACGAATTACCGCGAAATCAAAGGGGTCGCTAGGTTAAAAGTAATGAGATTGAAGCGGGTTTCAGGGTGATAATTTCCTGGAAAATGGACTGGTCATGGAAAGTTTTAATTAAAATGGTGAAAGTTAGTGAAATTTTGTAAATATTGCAAACACGTGTTGATTGTTCGTCTAACAGCCAGTTTCACAATCGTTGGTATACGAGCCCCTTCCCATTTCAGTTGGCCCACCTATTGATATTTTCTTTATATAACGACAATAAGAAAGTATTAAAGATTACATGCTTTTTTATATCATAAATTAATTAACAATGCATCAATTTAAAATTATATTGGAACTAAAACTAGAAAACATCAATTTTTTTTATTTATTTTTAAATTTAATAACACATGGAGCATTATTGCATTATTTCAACTTGAATTCAAATCGTTAGAAAATAAAAACCAAAATCGAAGGTAGCTTTGAAAAAATAACAAACAATAATGCAAATAACGGTCACAAGACAGTTTAACCTCTTTTAAGCTAATTCTGTCTAATAAAATGGGTAGAGGAAAAATCATTGACGAAAAAATACGTTTTCTTGTTATGAAACATTGCAATTCTGGAAAATCGAACTCGGAAATTGCAAATATGTTAGATTTATCACGATATAGTGTAAGAAATATAGTTAGAAGATACAAAACTACTGGTTCAATCAGCCCAAAGCCCCGTCATGTTAGAAAAAACAAGATTACAAATGCCGATACACGAGCATTGAGAAGAATTATTGAAACCAACCGTCGTGCTAATTACCTTGAATTAAGTGCTCAGTGGAGTAATGCTGTTGGGAGACGAATTTCGAGATCTTCAAGTCATAGGGAAGCTCGCAAATTGGGATTTGGGACTTACAATGTAAGTTTATAACAATAAAAACAATAAAAAAAACAAGAATTGAAGACACTAAAACAATCAGATATGTTTGCTTAAAATTGACAATATTGTTACAGGTTAAAGAAAAACCACTACTAACTGCGAAACAGAAAAAAAATCGATTAAGATGTGCAAAAGAACATATGAGTTGGACTTCTCATCAATGGGATTCAATACAATGGCGTAACGAGGCCCGATTCGAAGTTTGTGTTGGAGATAGCAGAAGTCGAGTTATTCGCAAAAAAACAATTGAAGCGTTCCATCCATAGTGTCTCAAAAGAAAAGTACAATTTCCCGCATCGGTCATGGTCTGGGGCAGCATGTCATCTGAAGGAATAGGAAAACTGCATTTTATTGAAGGAATTGTAAATACAAATAAATATTTGGACATTTTGGAGGAATCACTTTTACCGACTATGGAATTATATTTGACATCAAGGAAAGATTTTGTATTTCAACAGGATGGAGCAGGGTGTCACACGTCAAAAAAAGCTCTAAAATGGATGGAAGACTTCGGTGTTCCACTTTTGGAATGGGATTCTAGTAGTCCTGATTTATCACCAATAGAAACATTGTGGCATGAGATAAAAAGGTACTTCGAAAACAGCCTGCAAGAACAATACCTGAACTTAAACAAAACTTTAAGATATATGGGATTCGTTTACACCAGAATTTTGCCAAGGCTTAGTTAATACCATGCCGCAAAGAATTTCAGCTGTAATAAAAAATAAAGGTGACGTTACTCAGTGGTAAACTTTAAAATTGATTACCGTTTGATTCCAACTATTTGTTTATTTTTTTTAATTTTGTGTTAAATAAATATTTTAATGTTTTCTATATATTTTTTTGTGATTAAACGATATTAAACATATTGTTCAACGAATAAAAATTGGAAAGTTCATGCAATATTTATATTTTTAATCTTTAAATACGAATTTCCTAAATTTCAATAGGTGGGCCAACTGAAATGGGAAGGGTCTCGTATATCACGTATATATAACGATTAAGTTACCTTTGCCGAGACATTTTCCAGAAGGACCCGAATCACAATAATTATTTATCTATTAGACGATTTGGGTGTTCTATATCAGAAATGGATTAAAAGATTTACTTTGTTTTAAAAAAACGAAATCGTTTGTTAATGTATCTATAATTACGAGATCTTGGAGTAAGGCGAGCTTAGATACAAAATTCAAACACAAATGCCGCAAACCAATAAAAATAATAATAATTTTATGATTAAATAATGTGAACCCTGTATTTAATCTAGACTGAAATCAATTTAGGTCTTAAAATCCGTTATTTTTAAAATGCAAAAACAAGAAAAACGTATGGAACTTAAAATACAATTAAGTAAGGAAAAATGTTTGAAAATAATAACATATTAACGTTAGAACTGTATTCATTCCTCAACTAATAGCAACGTTTTATAATTTTGTTTTAAAAATGTCGGAGAACGTGTCCTAATTTCCCTAGTTAGACTGTTATATATTGAAACGGCGTTATATGTGAAAGATCGTTTGAAAAATGATAATCTGTAACTCGGAATCGTTAAGTTAGATGGATATCTCAAATGTAAACTGCAGATCTTTCCAATATATCAATTAATTTTTTAAATATATGGGAGTTGAGGTTGAAAGAAATCGAAATACCGTGGCCGCCATCTGATATTTAAATAAATTTCCTATATTGAGCCAGCTAAGTTCTTTTAATTTTATTTGATATTCTATCATACTTACTATACCAAATACAAAGCGACAACAAGAGTTTTGAATCTTTTGAAGTCTGTATTTGTTTATTTGATCCAAACAAGGATAGTAAATTAAAAATCCATAATTTAGGATGGCCAATACAAGACTTTCACAGAGCAACTTACGTAATTTGAAACTCAAAATTTAATATTTATCGATATTTTTTAACAATAAATGAAAATTATGGTTATTTTGCCAACAAATGTGGTTTTTGCACGATGGTGCACCAGTCCATCACACTAGTAATTCATAAGTATTTAAATAATCACTTTCCAAGACGGTGGATCGGAAGAGGAGGACCGATAGGGTGGCCAGCGCGATCACCGGATTTGACAAAAATTGATTTTTTTCTGTGGTGTTATGTAAAAAACAAAGTATAATATAATGTGCCTGCAACGACAAAAGAGGACATGAAAACTCGAATCGGAAATGTATTTCAAAGTATTGATGTTCAAATGCTGAGAAATGTGAGTCAGTCATTTGAAATTCGATTACAAAACTGTATTGATGTTATGGGAGGTCACTTTGAACAACTTTTATAATTATGTTTTAATTATTTTGTTTGTTTTTGAGTTTTTTTGTATTCACACATTATTTATGACTGTTGATAGTTTTTTTATGAAAAACTAGTTTAATTTATCGAAATAACCATAATTTTCATTTATTGTTAAAAAATATCGATAAATATTAACTTTAGGTATAGGGAATGCTTTATAAAAATGAAAGACTTGAAACAGATGATTTTACTGGTGATATAAAATATAGGGTGTCCCATTTAAATAAAACAAGAAAATCAAGGGTCTGAGTATTGAGACTCCCTGTATACAAATAAACAGATAATAAAAATATAACTAAAAAAAAGTATAATACATCATATTATAAAATTCGTGTTGGTAAATTTTTTTTTCTACAGTGTAATTGGCTACTGGACGTTGAATTATGTACGATTCTCTTACAAAAATATCAATTCCTTGAAAAGTACCCTATATAACATAGACAAACCATACATTAGAAGAATGGAAAAAGATGAGTAAACAGAATCTAAAATAATATACTGGGGTTATCATTAAAAAAAACATGTTTGGTTCGTACACTAGCTATGCAACACCCTGTATACCTCCCAATAATTTTAAAATGTTAACCTCAAACCTGTTCATATTTTCTTAATACACTTTTCTAATATCTCTTTTAACAAGGAAGATATCGAACTTTTCCACAAGATTGGTCCACCCTGTATGTTGGCCCCTTTTAACCCTTTTTTACCTGCCCATTTAATACTATTTGGCATACTGATACCTTAGCCTATGTCAAAATATTTGGTTCTTTTACTCCTTACCTGCCCGTGCAATAATATTTGGTCTGTCGATGTAAAAATATTTGCCCATTTATCCCTTAAGCCTCCCATGTCAATATATTTTGTCTTTATAAAAGTATTTAGGCCATTACCCCTTAAACCTGTACATGTAAGAATATTTGGATCATTTACGTCTTAGCTTGCCTAATATTTGGACCCTTAAGTCTGGATAAGTAAGATTAATTGGCCCCGTTACACTCTACAACTTACTGCCCATGCAATAATATTTCAATCACTCAAAAATCTCAAAGTAACGTGCAGAATTTGAATAACTCTAATAGTATGTAAGATATTTCGCCTGTCTCTTTTTTGGGACACCCTGGGCATAATAAACGTAATTTCTTTTATCACCTATCCACCAGTGTGCTTCCTCATTTTTGAACTTTCACAAAATTGGCAGCTTTCGGTAGAATAAGAACCAGCTTTGGCACACCGTATTGTCATTAAAATATGAAACAATATTATCATCTCGCATTATCTACTTATTTTCCTGTTCATTTTTCGGAATCAATCATTTTTGACAAAAAAAAAAGTATTTTTCTATATTTAACTCGCTAATAAAAATAGGTCAAGGAAGTGCGCCATTTTTTAACATCTCAATGTATATAAATCGTACCTTCACGCCTCTGAATACAGAAAAAAGTTTCTGTAACGCCGGTACGCTCAATTTAGCTCGGAAACGTTTCATAGTAATTACAATGCGTTCTGTAAACTTTATTTCGGGTACATTAGCGTTGTGCAGAATTTTTACCCAAGGGGTCAAAGTTCATAGTAATTCGTTGGAGATTATCGTTTCCATTTATTAGATTTGCATTTTTCAAACTTTTTGTAGGGAAAATTTCTTTTGGGCGTCTTAGATAACTTTTTCCTGGGTTGCGAATGAAACACTCTCGGCTGTGTAACGCTAATTCGGACAAACTCGGCGCGAGACAGAGTCGGTCAACGCAGCGAGACAGCAACAACAAACAATATAGTCCAGGAAAACGAGTCGTATTTCTATTTATTACTGGCATTAATTTTTTTTCCAAGCATAATTCAATCGGTATATGCAGAAAGGGCACATGTCAATACTTTTTTAAATTGACATTTTAACGAAAATGTATTCCCTTTATGTAGCATCGAATTATATATGCATAAACGACACATCTGCTTTTTCTATGTTAGAAACTTTACATTAGGTACCTAGTTTAAATCTGCTAGATATGTATGAACTTAAGTACTTCTTATATGTTAATTCTCGAGAACTGCAAGTACTTTCACTTGCTTCAGGGAAGTGGCTAATTTTCTTGAATGTCCAGAAGATTGATTCCATCTACTTTTTTTTGTATACCATGTGCTGGTTACAATTTACGTAAGTTTGCGGATAACTGCCATCACCAAATATCATCCTGATAATCGTCGATATCTACATTCACGCTACCTTATACTATTTGTATCAAAAGATCCTAGGAATTTCTAACTGAATAGTATACCTCGTTGGTTTTGTAAAACAGTATTCCTGTCATAAATTTTGTCATTTCTTAGATATTGGATGGGTCGCTTGGAAAAGTCCACAAACAAATCCAACGGACTAGTTCGTAAAGTTAACTTATCCAAACATACTTTTTAAAAAGTGGAAGACTGTATTGCGCATGCGCAAAATGAAATTAACTAATTTGTCTTAATATTTTACAAACAAAGGCAAACTATAGTTTAAAATAGAAGAAACGACAAATTATTACTGTCTTTTATATGTTTTAACGATATCTTCGAATTTTGTTTCATTTCTTATTAAAATAAAAATAAAACTACCAAAAAATCCGATAATTTGAAGTAAAAAAACAACAACTGTGCGTATTCTATGCCCAAGGTCGACTACTTTTCAATGTGATTTTTCACTACTTTTCCGGACTAGTCCAAAAATTATTTTCATGAAGAGTCCCATCACTAGTATACAATATCCGAATGACCGAACTTGGACCGGAAACAAAATGTTTACGCACCAATTTTAGGCTCCAAACTCATATTTAATATTATTAAATTACTGGAAAAGAAAAATAAACTTCTCCCACATATTTTTTTCATCTATTACGCATTTGTTTTACGGAAACTCCTACTATTTGGAATGTTTCATTCAATATTTATATTTCTAGTAATGAGAGCAATGAAAACATTTGCTTTAAAAGCAAAATTCCCATTGTCTTACAGATCTTTGCAATTTTTTAAACGAATTGTCCTTAAATACTTACAAAATTTGCGATTAATATTAACTTAAAAATACAATATTTTGTAATATCAATATTTTGAGTGTTTCCATTGGAAAAAGTTTTCTAGATTCACAGTAGCATAGATGATCTTTAATGGTCTTATCCAAAAAAAAGATCCTATACTATCAAACTAAATATGTGATCTTTTAAAACTAGTATTTTTGTCAATAATACGGAAAATATTCATCTTGTCTGTCAAATTCTACTGACAGTATTGAATTGTTAAAAAAAAATGGTTATATGCTATTAAGCTTATATGTTTAATAATGATAAAATAACAAACTCTAATTTTGGATGTGGTACAAAACTTGAAAGTGTCGAACAATAATAACACTTGATAGTAATCTATCATGAATAGACCTAGGAATATATGCACCCAAAAAGTAGTTAAATATGCGCATATATATGCCGCAAAATACTTCAATATATGCGTAAAAAATTTAAAAATATACAGAGCATATGCAATAAGAGTAATTTGTTATTTGATCGAAATAGTTTATTAATATTTATTATTTGTTTTATTTTACAATACCTAATATAATACTAATAATTATTTAATTATTAACTAATTTTATTTACAAATCAACATTATTATAAAACGAATGAACAATTAGATGTTTTTCTAAATTATCTGTATTAAATGATTGTCTCCTATCAGTAAGTATGTGCTTGTACAAAGAAAAACTCCTTTCGACATCTACAGAAGTAATAGGTGCAAACTTAAATTTTCCTGAAATATCTGGATGAATAGTATTATTATCTTCAAAGTTACCAGAATAAATATTAGCAAGGTTTCTTAAAACAATAAATTCTTCATTTTTTAAAATTACATTTGAAAATTTATGGAAAATCGTCTTTCCAATATCGCCCTGGACATTTTTACACTCTGATTCAAACATCTTAATTAAATTTACGGAAGTCGCCAAAGGTAAATTTTTTTGTTCTAAATCTAATATAATTTTGGGTACAAATGCATAATTTTTTAAAAATACTAATTGCTTTGGTAATATGTGATTTTGAAACAACTTCTTTGTATTAGATACTCCCTTAGATGAATCATCAAAATCAAATATGATTTCTTTATTTTTTTCATAATTATCTGCGTAAAAAAAGGCAGCTTTAAGCTAGGTACCCCACCGAGTAATCACAGGTTTCGGTGCCATCTGTAATTCAGGAAAATTTTCTTTGTACAATTGAGTTCTTAGAGGAGCTTTAAGATATATTTTTTTTACATTACTAATTAAATCATTTATTAAAGGAAAGTTAGACCTAATTTCTTCTGCAACTCTGTTAAGGCCATGAGCCAAACATGTAACATGGATTAAGTTTTCATAAAACATTTTTAAATTTTGTGCGGCTTTTACCATGTACGGGGCAGCATCGGATAACAGCAATAAACATTTTTCTGTTGGAAGGGCTTCCGGAAGAAAAAAGGAAGACAATTACGTCTGGATAAAACGAGTTATTGTCAAGTTATTTGTTTTATCTAATTGCTTTGAAGCGATTAGATATGGACCAATTTGTATTTCTTCGCGTAATGAACCTATCATTAAATGGGCTGTATATCGACCACAAGAGTCTGTTGTTTCATCCACAATAATGTAGAAATGGTTTCCAACGGTAATCTCACGAATTTTTTCACGAGTCCCAATGTACAAACTGTCAACACCACGTTTGCGTAATATACTTTGCTCTGGAATGTTAAATTTACAGTATTTTTGCAAAAATGATGGGAGATTTGGATTATTTAATCGTATTAAAGGGATATTCGAAGTCACTAAAGCTTTGCATAAATGTTCATTAAAAATAGCTTGTTCATTTCTAGACGATCCAGATTCTAAATATTGTTTCAAGGGAAGTTAACTTTGTCTGCGAGTGTCTTTAGATTTCTGCTTTGCTATATGTGAGGGTGTTTTCGCGTGTTGGTCGATTTGAAACTTTTTTTTTACATGGAATCTAAAACAAATAAATTTCTGTAGATGTTGAAATTTTAATTAAATTAAATAAATGCGTACGTTGTAAAGTTGCCCTAATTTTTTTTTAACTGTGAGTTGAAATAATATTTTACTGTAGTTTGATTTACCATTGTAAAAGGTCAAAATAAAAAAGTACTTACAATTTTAGAACATGTTTAACAAAACACCTGGTTATCACCTTCTACAACAAAATTTTAATAAGATTTTACCCACGACTCAATTAATTTTGCCATTTTTCCCACTGGTTAACACAACACAACAATAAAGACTGAAATGAAGTTGAAAGTAAACTGAGTCATTTAGAAATTTGAAGATATTAATACAACTACCTGAAAGGATATTTAGCAAAATTTGTTGGTTTAAGGAGGGTGTTTATAATTTAATCCTCTCAAGTACCTACACCATTAACCGTAATTTATTACAGGGAAAAGTTAATCCTTCAACATTTTAGGAAATCGACCTGTAAAGGCATTTCACAAAATATTATTTTGCTCCGAAACTCATAATTTTAATATGTCCAGCCAATTAGTACGTCAGATATATGCCAAAAAATTAACAAAATGTCAATATATGCATTCAAAATCAAAAATTGTATATATATGCAACATATGCAAAATATGGCGTTTTGCATATATTCCTAGCTCTCATCATGAATATGTCATATCGATATAATTGCTAATAGATTATCTATTGTTGGTTTTGCTTCGGCGTATGGCCTTTGTTACCAATTTTGAATGTTTCTTTCATTCTCAGAGAGGTTACCGAGTTATTCTTTGGGGAAATTCGTCAGAGGAAGTTAACTCCTTAATTAATGGATCATCTACCTGTTGTATTTGACTGAAACGTCCAACCTAATATCTATTTTTGATGGTGGGTGGAGTTTTCTAGCAAATGGTACCATAGCGCTACGGCAAATAATATCCGTCCCTTCCTCAGACAAGCTCGGTCTGCTTTTGGGGTTTTAAATTTACTCGTAAGATTTAGATCAAGATTGGACTTCATTTATCGCTATCTGGGTTCAACTAACTGTGAAAATGCGGTACATATTTGTGCTAGAAAGAATCTAGGGCTTTTGAGTTTCGAATAACGCTGTTATCTCGATAAAAAGTGCATTATTTTTAATATTTTTCATTTTTAAAAAATTGGATTTTTTCATTAATATTTTGGTGGTACAAACATATAAGAATTATAGCGAATATTGGTTACCGTGAGAACTGCCAGTCTCTCTTAAAATATTTTGAATTATGACAAATTAAAATTTTACCTGAATTTTAACTTAGTTTTATCCGTATTAGGGATTAAGGATTTAAATATTTTTTCATACCTAGAGACCTTTCAGAAGAGGTACAAAAATAAATAAGTAATTATTAATATATATTCTCAAAAACAAAATTGATGGAATTCTTGGAATATTTTAACGACTGCTCGGTTTTAATATTTAGGGAAATATTTAAAAGGGGAAATAGGTTACTTGTTTCTTAATAAAGGTTTTTGAAAGAGTTTATTATCTACCTTAGTTGAGTTAAAATGAATAACAGTGCGTTTACTATGTTTAGTGAAAGAGGAAATAAATTAATTGTGTTAAATAATTTTAAGTTTTCCAAAGCTAATACTAGCAAATGTGGAAAGATTCGATGGAAATGCTGTAACGCTAAATGTACAGCTAGAGTGTACTCCCATGTTTCCATTGAAGACGTATAGAGGTCAAAGCTGAACACAATTATGGTGTTGCAATGAATCTTGCAAGAAATGCAATGAGCAATAGTGTTAAAAGAAAAGCAACTTGTGATCCAGCTGAGAAACCAGCAAAATTAATAATTCGAGAGTTGCAATCAAATAAGAAAAAATATGCATGCGGCAAGAAGAAAAATCTTGCCAATATTACCTAAAAACCAAGAAGAGGTGTTCAATACTGTTCTCGAGTTACATCTGAATACAATTCGCGGGAAAGAATTTCTAATGGTAAAAAAAATCATTGTGTTTTCCTGTTTTTCAAATTTAACATTTTTGTGTCAGTCAGAGTGTATTTTGATGGACGGAACATTCAAGTTTTGTACAAATTTCTTTTACCAAATGTTTACGATTCATAGTTTAAAAAACGGTTATTATGTACCGGTTGTTTTTTGTTTATTACCTGATAAATCAAGTTAAACATATTACAATGTATTCTTCCTTTTAAGTAATAAGTGTAAAGCTTTTGGTTTAAATTTTAAACCAATAGAGATTGTGGTAGATTTTGAATTAAGCATTCACAACGCAATATATAAATATTTTGGGAGAGATCTTATTCTTTTGGGTTGCAAATTTCATCTCTACCAAGCATGGTTTCGGAAAATTCAAGAATATAATTTAGTTCCGGAATATAAAGATGAAAACTCTGTGATTGGTAGATATTTAAAACTTAATTTTGGTATGATGTACCTCAGTTCTGAGGAAGTTGTAAATTTTTTTAATGAAGAATTGCACTATTTGCTACCAAATGATACAAGAGTAATTAAATTCCGCAATTATTTAAAGCAAACATATGTCAACAATTTATCAATATTCCAACCAAATATTTGGGCAAATAGTGCAGATTTTTTTAAGAGGACTACTAACGCATGTGAAAGTTTTCATTCGCATTTTAATAGCTCCTTTTATAAAGCACACCCCAATATAATGCATTTTACACGTTTATTATTAGATTTCCAAGTAGAGACTTATTTAAAAATGCGGTCAGCTAAGAATAATCAGAAAAAAAACTAAAAAAAAAATGTCCAAACGAAAGTCAACACAATACAAGAAAATATTGAAAAATATAAAAATATAGTATATTACATTACGAGTGTGGAAAGTGACATTTTTCACACGAGTGGGAAATATTGTCGCACGAAGCGTAAGCCGAGTGCGACTATCACACGAGTGTGGAAAATCACTTTTCACACAAGTGATGTACAATATTTTTCCTACGACCACAAAATAATTTCATCAAAAAATGTAAAACCAAATTATTATAATAATTAAAATGTATTTAAAAAAATAATCAACAATAATCGTATTTATTAAATTTTCATAATTTCTAAACAAATAAAAAAAAATAAAAAAAAAATAAAAAAAAAATTCTGGCACAGCCAGGATTCGATCACAAAATAAAAATATTAAGTGTAAAGGTTAAAGAAAAGGTCCTTTATTTCTCACAAGTCAATTTATTGGTGACCGGTTTCGAAGTTGTCACTTCATCATCAGGCACACCTAAATGGAATGTCAAGGAGTCAGTTGTAATAAAAACAATTATAAAAGCATGAACGGACTTTAACATATACAAAATAACAGAAAAAACACAAAAGAAAGTTAAACAATAACCTTGACTCACCTTGACTAATTCCATAAAGGAAGCGCTACAAAAAGTTTAACAGAACTAGTTAAAAAAGTCATGTGTAATAAGTATTTTTTAAAAAAATTTTTAATGTAGGTTAGGTTAAACCACCAGATGTCTATTTTGAATAAAATAATTAATTAAAACACATTTAAGACAATTATTAACTAAACAACACAAAATAGTTTTACAAGCACAAACAGTTTAAAAATTTTTTAAGGAAATAATGTTAATTACTGAAAGTAAAAAGTAAAAAGTAAAAAGTAAAAAGTAAAAAGTAAAAAGTAAAAAGTAAAAAGTAAAAAGTAAAAAGTAAAAAGTAAAAAGTAAAAAGTAAAAAGTAAAAAGTAAAAAAGTAAAAATTATCAGACTGTCAAGACATCTATCTAGATTTTTAACGAATCAATGCAGTAAACTGTAAAAAAAAAAAAAAAAAAAAATTTACAGTTTACTGCATTGATTCGTTAAAAATCTAGATAGATGTCTTGACAGTCTGATAATTTTTACTTTTTTACTTTTTACTTTCAGTAATTAACATTATTTCCTTAAAAAATTTTTAAACTGTTTGTGCTTGTAAAACTATTTTGTGTTGTTTAGTTAATAATTGTCTTAAATGTGTTTTAATTAATTATTTTATTCAAAATAGACATCTGGTGGTTTAACCTAACCTACATTAAAATTTTTTTTAAAAAATACTTATTACACATGACTTTTTTAACTCGTTCTGTTAAACTTTTTTTGTAGCGCTTCCTTTATGGAATTAGTCAAGGTGAGTCAAGGTTATTGTTTAACTTTCTTTTGTGTTTTTTCTGTTATTTTGTATATGTTAAAGTCCGTTCATGCTTTTATAATTGTTTTTATTACAACTGACTCCTTGACATTCCATTTAGGTGTGCCTGATGATGAAGTGACAACTTCGAAACCGGTCGCCAATAAATTGACTTGTGAGAAATAAAGGACCTTTTCTTTAACCTTTACACTTAATCCCTACTACTCACATATGGCTACCCTCACTCCAAAAAAAATAAAAATATGGTTGCTTATAGTATTTATCTGAACGACTCTTGCGTTATAATAGATAAAATATGAAGGTTAACAATTGTAGCTACATCTACGTAAGGAAAGGATGAGCTAAAATTTGAATTTACAGCGTATTATGAAAAACCGGATTGCTGTGGCAACTTTCAGCAGTCATTATCATTATAATACTAGACAAGTTTAAAATCTTAAGGTGTCTAACAAAAGATTCAATTATTTAAATCGTAAAGAAAGCACTAAACTTTAACTTATACAATATTTTACCATAAAATTTAAAACAATTTAATAGAAAATGAAAACGATTTCTTTCTGAAATGTTCTTCTATTCGGTCAGTAAATGTCAAAACTATTTTAAAAATACAAATTGTATTATTTTAAGTTGCCATTTATGCTATTCGTAGTTTGTAAATGTATTTAGATATGTCCAATATATCGATGAAACATATTTTATTTATGGCTTGCTACAAATATACCGTTTGCGTTTGTATATAATGTAGTAAATACAAATTCTACTCTATTCTACCCTTATAGTTAGTTAATACTATGTCCTGGTGAATTTTAAGTTATAATTGATTATTTTCGTAAACATTTTTAATTAAATGATTATTACCCGCCCTTGAGTGCGCCGCTGCTCTCTTATTCCGTGATAAATGACAAAGTGGTGCGATTTGCTAATTTTTGCCGCGCTACACATATGCGGAGCTGCCAGAAAAACGGAAAAATCAAAATTGAAGTGTGTAAATAACCTAACACTCCATGAAAAATTCGTGTCCGAGATGA
Source organism: Psylliodes chrysocephalus (assembly GCA_927349885.1). Classification (NCBI taxonomy): domain Eukaryota; kingdom Metazoa; phylum Arthropoda; class Insecta; order Coleoptera; family Chrysomelidae; genus Psylliodes; species Psylliodes chrysocephalus. The sequence continues at coordinate 72,002,062 of OV651818.1, forward strand.
GACCTAGATTTTAACTATAATTTTAGCTCTTCTTTAGGGGTCAATAACCATCGATGCGCGTTTTCCATATGGGACCATTTAAATTATTAGTCGGCTGAAAACGTTCGGAGAGTTTTACGACGTTTCCCAAGAAGTTTTTTTTTCGGATGTTTTTCAGTGGAACTTGTCGCGTCGTAAAAAAGTATTACATTCGGTTGTAAGAACGTTTATTAAAAACATTTTTGACAGATGTTTAGACTGTGAATAATTCGACGTTCATTCAGATTGTTCGTCGAAAAAATTGCAGTTATTCTACGGATAAACCTACTTACTGGCCCACGGATTCCAATAAAATTCCTGACTTGCTAGATTTGTTTATTTCAATAAAATTTTCTCCTAACTTAAGGTAGTTCACTCGTAAAACGAATTTTCTTACGAATTCAATAAAATTGAAACATAAGGTTAATGAAAGTGTCTTTTCGTAACTAAAAAAATTTAAATTTTTTGACCGTCTGTGAAACGATACATTAACAATCAAAATGTTTATAATTAACACTTTAAACCTGTCATGTACACAAGAAATGCATTTATTTCAAGATATCTCGAAAACGGTTCTTTTTTTATATTAATGTTATGTAAATGAAAACGTTCTAAAATTTTCTAAAAAAACGCTGAATTTTTTGTCCGTCTTGGTAAAATGATAATAAAAATATTTTTAAAGCAGTCGTCGCGTAGTTGCGTACAATGTTTACAACTTGGCAACATTGCAATCGCTACATTTAACGCGCGGTAACTGAATAATACTCGACGTGTTCTTGAAACATTAATTCGTCCACTGTATTTGAGAACTGAAATTAGCGGTTCTGTTTGAATCAAAACAAACCCTTATAATTAGTATGAGGTAGTCACAAATTTCTATAGCTCACCATTTATATATTTGCGACGTTGCCGGATGGATTTCACTTTAAATTACAGTGCAACCTCTTTAATCCGAACACCTAATTGTTAGACCTTGTTCGGATTATCGAATTGTTCGGATTATCGAATTGTTCGTATTAACGAATATACAATAAAACACCTCTTACACATTTTTAGACCTTGAGATCTATGTATGTATATTGATTTTTGTACATTTAAATGCATTATCAAACTACATAATTATGGGCGACGCGGGCCGCGCTGCAGGTCTTTTCCTGTCAGCGTTTGGATTACAGAGGCGGCGCACACTGGGGCAACAAGCCATCAAAGTTGGCAATAAATCACAGACTCTCTTTATGAATTTGTAAGTTAAATATTGCTTTGTAGAGGTGTTACAAATGAAAATACATAGAGGGCCTTTAAAGTGTTTGTTTGCTAAAAAAAAAATAGAAAGTTATTAATAATATAATATATTAAAAATGTATATTCTATTAAGCCCTCTATGTATTTCCTTTTGTAATACTAACATTTAATTTAATAAAAATGTCATGGACCTAATGAAGCCTAAGTGCCGCGGGGGTAATCCACCCTCCACACGTTAAAGATACAGATAATAAAAATGTAATATTATAATAATTTCATTTAGAAAAGCTATGATAATAGTAATCAAATTTCATCCTCTGATAAGACATTTTCTTCGTCGTCTCCACGGTCATCATCAGTGTCATGAATATACCATGGCTATGAAGCTAGACGAGTCCAGATTTAAACAAATCTACTGCTTCTTTAGGAAAGTGTTGCAGGTTCTTTCTTTTCTAATTTTCGTTTGCTCGTGATTACAAGGTCGAAACTAAGTAAAAACGAATTAAAGACGTCCTCATTAGTTTTCTCTGTTAATTGGTCTATAGGCAACAAAGCAGAAGATATTATTTCAGGCCCATGTGCAAAATAAACTAGCTCTAAATCGACTCATATTTCAATTAAGTTCGCCATCCTGGAATTTAAAATTTCCGCCATTTTAATTTAATGGTCGGAAAGTATATTTACATACCTACCAAATCAGACCCATTCAGTCCAAATCGGTCAAAAACTAAAATAGCAGCGTTGCAAAGCATAATGATGTGTTATTATAAGCTTCTATGAAAACATAAAACCAGATAACTTTGATTGTCTATATCTTACGATTGAATGGACCAATCGTGCTCGGAGAGGTCTTAAAATAAAGAAAATAGGTTAGATATTTAACTTTTATTATTAGATTTTATATTTAATTCATAATTATTACGCAAAACGAGCTTAAAATGGGTTACTTTTAGGCTCGTTTTTTTCTTCAATTAGGTCATCTTAAATTTTACATTTCTAGCATTTTGTTATGTCTGCCTGGAAGCACATTTAGTTGCCTATAAAATGAGCCTAAGGACAATAAAATCGATTTATTATTAAACGAAATATATTAAAAAAGACAGAATTCGTTTTTGATGATCGTCCCGCCATATATTTATATACTTTGAAAAAACCCAAATAGTGAAGAAAAGTGCAAATAAATGCACAGAAACTAAACGATTTCGAAAAGTACAAACAATATTCATTATGAAAAGTCGAAATTTAAAGCCTGGACTACTTTGGAACACAACAAATAGCCTTCATGTATTTAAGAATATTTCAAAATGTTAACGTTTAACCTTCATTTTATTTAACCCCAATATTATAAGATTACGTTTATTTTTCTACAACTTTTTACTTTTTAAAATAATAATACATAGCTGAACTCAAAGGCTTGATGGCGGAAATTTGAAAAAAAAAAATCAAAATACAGCCTAAACACAGCACAAAAACAAGTTAAAAACTACGAAATAATAATGAATATATACTCGTCTCAGATAAGTAATTTCGACTGAGGATGGTGATGAAACGCGTGAGGCAGAAGATCGCACTTGTTCCTTTTATTATGTAGTGGACAGTAATATATAAGAAAAAAATATGAGGTAGAGTGTATATGCTATTTAATTTTTTTATTTATTGCCAAATTTGAAGGCTTCTTGCCCCAGTGTGCGGCGTTTGGATTACAGAGGCGGCGTTCGGACTATCTCGCATCACGATTTGCGTTCGGATTAGCGTGGGTTCGGATTATCGAGGTTGCACTGTATAACGTATCCGTATATATAAGCTTACATGTGTTGTGTACAGTCTCTTACAAAAATAACTTTTTAGCTTTGAGAATCTCTAACTTTTTGTATTCACCATTAGGCGATATTTTTATGTACGACTGTCACAAGTGAACTACGTTAATTGTAGTTGAAGAAAGTCCTAATTCTGACCTTGAGTGAAACAGTTATTATAAGAACAACCTGACCTACTCTTACCAACTAAACTACTGACTTGAAAAACTTCAAAATGAACTTTAGAACAAGATGAATCTAAATATATGTTAGAAAACAACTGATCAACTTCATGTGGAAGCTGAAAAGCTAGTTGAGATCAGAAAAATAAGAAAAGCAAGAAGAAGATGGCAACAATCCAGAGATCTATCTGAAAAGGCAATTTTAAACAATACAACTCAAAAACTAAGATATATTAAAAAGCTCAAGAAACAACAAACTCATGCCTATAATGCGCCACAATAGATCCATTTGGGTCGCAGTGGATCATCCCACTCATTTTAAAACTAACCATACCTACAAAACCCTCACCAGATGAAGAGACATATTTATCTGTGTGAAAATACACTGGAAAATTAAAATAACTTTATATCTCTCATCAAAAGAGATAACGCAATATGGGCCAGGGATATAAACAGATAGCAGACTTGTTTGCTGAATATTTGCCAAGCACTTTTACACCCAATCAGACGCAAGAAACAAATTAGTTCGCCTAAATAAAAAAAATAAATCCGAAAGCATCACCCTTGTTACAACAAAACGAGTAGCAGAAGAAATTAAAACAGGAATCTATTTAATTACTGTTGATATCTTGTAACTTACAGACTAAAACATGTTCCTGCAGAGGTAATAATGTTGCCAAGACAAGAAAAACCGCCAAACGACGGTAAGTCTTATAGACCTTTTTCTATGTTACCAAGTCTGTCAAAGTGATTTGAAAAAATACTGCTAACGAAATTAAGACCTCTGATAGACGATAAAAAAATTGATACCTAATCTCCAATTCGGATTTCGACAGAAACATTCTACTACCCTAGAAGGAAAACAAGTCTGCTCTGCAGTATTTTTAGACGTTACCCAATCCATTGACAAGATGCGGCATGAAGGTTTGGTTCACAAGCTAAAAAAATCTTCCGAAGTAATGTATAGATTAGAACATCCTAAATCTCAGACAGTCTTTTCAGAATTAAGCAGAGGAAGACGAATATTCTAATTTAAAAGAAATAAGAGCTAGAAGGTCTCAAGGAAGTGTTATTGGACTCATCTTATGCTTACTCTACACTAGTGACTTAAAAATTCTGGAGGATATGACTGTTGCTACATTCACTGATGATACTGCTCTCCTTGCAGTTCTCTATTTAGATGGACCACTCAGTGAAGAATTTGTTCATGTGAACTTCACTTTTAAAAAATAGCAGAACCTCTCTCTCTCTAAATATCAAAAGAAAGATTATACGTCATAAGCTAGATGCAAAGTATACCGTACTAACTTCTGTACGGTAAAATATTTGAGAAAGTCCAAGTCAATTTTTATTTCTTATAAAGTACATTTCTATAATAAACATTTTTACTACTCTTGAAAATATTAAATGGCAACAAGGGTCGATTGATGGCTCATTTGATAGAGTTTTTAATTAATTTTAAATCTGCCTCGTAAATTTTTGAGTTAATTAAATTTAAAATGTAACATTAATTCTTATTCCAATCTATTATTTACAGAAAAAAAAATGAAAAATCGGTTAGATCTCGGTATACATGACAAAAGATTGAGAACCGCCCGAGTTGTATCAGTTATAATTAAGGTCTCGTATTCAGGGTACCTATTCTTGAATTTGAGTAAATAAGAAAGTTACAAAATTTGTTCTTCCCTTCCCTCTAAATTTTTCTCTCGTAAGATTCAAGAATAGTCACCCAGGACGCTTGCCTTCCTGGTCAAGGTACCAGAGTACAAATTTAGATATGGCTGTCATAATATGTGCGGTAAATCAGAGGTTTGCATAGGTCGAGCGATCTGTATTTCGAGAAGCATTAGAAATGCTAGATCATAGATGGAAAAAATGTGTTAATCCTAAAGAGACTACGGTAAAAATAAAAGTGAGATATTTGCTATTTTTTTTATTGTAAGTTGGTCAGGGGTGGGGCAAAGCGACCAGACCTCGTAAGAGGGTCAGAAAGTTAGGTTAATCACTATATTCTGGTCCGGGTGTTGTTTACCCAACTTTTTCTCGATTCTGTTGGTTAGTTAAATCAGTACCAAAATTTAAAAAAAAGGTCCATTGTGTATTCCCTAACAAAATTATATTTTCTCCGGATCAGCAAATTAGAGGGCAAAATAATACACAAATAGTACAATAATAGTACATATTGCTTGTACACAATAGGACTGTAACAATGTAAAGGGTGTCCAAATTTGACCTTCGGATTTAATTCAATAATAAAACACAAAAACCCTTGAAATATAATGTTATTGTATTGTTTTAAAGTTTAAATGCTACGGTTAATAATGAAACATGATATCCGGCATGTAGCCCCCTCTGCTTCTTTGGCATGCCAAAATTTTCAATGACATTTTCGCAAACATTCTGTTCAATTTTTTAAATAATGTTAACTCGAAGCTGTTCAGGTGCTTAAGGGTTATTAGCATAAACTTTTCCCGTCAAAAAACCCACAAGAAATGATCGAATGGTGTAAGGTCGCACGACCTAGGCGGTCAATTAACCTCTGCTCTTCGAGAAAGTATTCGATTGCCTAATCTCTCCCTTAAGAGATGTAGTGTTTGATCCGATGTGTGGCAAAGGGCACCGTCTTGCTGGAACCACATGTTCTCGACACCCGTACCTTCTAATTTGTTTCACCAATAATCTCTAATCATTGTTCTGTATCGCATCACCACAGCTTTATTCTGGATAAAATAAGGACCAATAATGCCACCAGACCAAAAACCACAACACACAGTCACTTTTACTGAATACATTGATTTTTCCAATATTTCTGCAATTCTGCTTGTTTACGTATCCACCGATTTCGAAATGATCCTCGTCGCTAAAGATAATTATTTAAAAAAAATCGTTATTTTCTTGTCTTCTTTCTAAAGCCCAATTAACAAATATACGACGTGCCACATGATCGTTTGGTTTTAATTCTTGACTCAACTGTATCTTATAAGCTTTTAAAGTAAGATTTTTTTTTAAATGTTATACAAACTCGATCTTTTAATGATGACTTGCTGTGAATGTTTTCGAACTGACATTTTCTGGATTTCACCAATACTAGCCCTTACCTCAGCAATGTTCTCCTCTGATCAGGCAACTTTATAAAAGTCTCAATAACTTTAACAGATGGTGCTAAATTTCTTCCGAAATGCATACGGCATCTTAGATAATATAATAGCAGATAGGCCACCACTGCATAAAGTTATACAATATTAATCTCGCTATCATATAATCAGTATCTTTCTTTCTAATGAAGGCTTTCTCACTCGTTTTAGAATTCTCAGCAGTAGCGTACCGTAAAACAATTTCGCTGGGTCATTTTAAATGCGAAAATGTTGACCAAATAGAATATAAAATAAAATGTTTTAAAAGGTAGGTAGGTGCATTTTTAATGAAGTGAAAACAAAATATGACTTTTTTGTTATGAATATAATATTAGTAACAATTACTTTTAACACCACAACACGAACAAATTTAAATTAAACACTGGAATAATTGTCTGAGAAAAGCTTTGTAAAACTGACAAATACAAACAAAGAGATAGAGATATTATTCTATTTCTCTCTAATTAGAATTCTCGACCATATTATCATGGCGACACAAACATTCCCCACTTTGATAATAAGATTTCACAATAAAAACTCGATTTTCAATGGACAGTTGTTCCATGTTGACTACAAAACAAGTACACGCAAAGTTTTTAACTGACATATGTCACCATAGCAAAACTGCCGATGAAGATCAGAAAAATGGCGGTCAATTTAAATCGAAATGTCAAATTTGCACACCTATTAGTTGATGCGGGTTTAGATGTGTTTGTAATGTTTCTGCCTTGGCTGTACACAGCGAGAAATAACATTTTGTTGTTTTTGTTTTATTAACATTGACTAGTTCTTATTTAAACCAGTTCCAATTGCCGCGTTTGAGAATCCACATCGGTTGCATCTGAGATTTAGTAAATCTTTGATCAAGTGATTCAGTATACGTAAATGTAATGAGACAGATGTGTCCGATGTGGATAAAAAACGCTCGAGATGTAAAAAATGCATCCGATGTGGATTCTCAAACGCGCCAACTGTACCTATACTTAGAAATTATAATTTAGTTTATTTAATATTTATTTAATCTGTTTTTTTTTGTTGCAGGTAAGTTCAAGTTTTATAAAGTTTTTACAACAGATGCGGTGAGTCAAAATTAACAGATTTTTTTGAAAACTGTAAAAATTACAAAAAAGGCAATAAACTTTTTACAAAAAACAAATGTAACAATTTTGTATGAAAAATTTACAATTGGAAACTTTTAAAATTTTAATGATTAACGTTGGAAAACAACAAATTAAAATAAAGCCTAGTTTGTTTAACGGGTGTGAAGTTATCCACATCTACAAATGTACACTGATAAAAATACAGCTCCATTGTAATAGTCATATAATTTGGTTCAAATGACATGTAGAGGCTTTTCATTTGCATATTTTAATTGGGGAGGTTTCAATTCATAACAACCATACCCGCAATTAACTTTTGCTCCGTCTGAGGAGGTGCAATTGGGGTGAAATTTAAAAAAAATCATAGAAGCCACAAATGGCATTGTACACCTTTCAGCTTGGGATATGTTATGTAGTTTGCTATTTTCTTCATCCCTGATATTATGCTGGAGTTTGTCGAACCGTCTGAGGGGGTGCAATTGGGGGAGAAATTAAAAAAATCATAGAAGCCACAAATGGCTTTGTACACCTTTCTGCTTGGGATATATTATGTAGTTTGCTATTTTCTCTCATAGTATATGAGTAAAAAAAATGTTATGGACTGATGGTTAGTGATTTAAAATTGTCAAGAAAACTAAGGGTCCGTTTTTTCATCTCTGAGTAAAGTTGAAAGTGACTACTTGCTGATTAAACTATAGGTCTATTGTTTGTTAATCTGTAAAGTGAACCTACACGTAACTTTACTCAGAGGGGAAAAGATCGGCCCTAAGTTAAATAATTAAACTTATAACTAACAAAAAGTAGCAATATAAATTCTACTTAGATTTTTTAATGACATTAATAACTCACCGCTAATTGCAGCCCAGACACGTGTATCTAATTGAACAATGTATTCATAAATGCTTGATTGAGAAAAGATTTAACATCAACTGACCAAAATATTACAACTTTGAAGCTCCCTCACAGGCAAACGAATCACTTTGTGATATAGGTAATTTTGGCTCAATCGACTTATTTTGATATCACCAACATACAGTAGCTTTATGTACCCGGAATTTTGGGACAATGTGTATAAGGATGTATGAGGATTTCGAAGGAAGTGTGAAGGATGTACGATGATTTCCAAGGATGTATGAATGGTTTAAGAGTATTTCTAAGGATATATGAGGATTTCCGAGAATTAAGGATTTACAAGGAAGTAAAAGGCTTTCTACCAAAAGAATATAAGTGTTCAAAATTGAGGTCAGTGATTTCCCATTGCATTGTCCTATAAGGATCAAAATATAATTCTTTGCACCATTCGGTTGGTCAGCACACGATAATTTCCCTCGTGTTTGCTCTAGTTGCTTTATCGGTTTTTTTTCTTTCAAAAATAGGTTGGCTCGCCGTATCCTCAGAAACAATGTTTCTCTATAATTCAACTAGACCAAAATGATTTTTACGTGCTAATTTCGATGGACAATTAATAACCGAAAATTTATGTATGAACCGGTGCACTATAATTTTGCAAGAAGTTTGTCAAGTTGCAACGTACCGTTAATGAGGCACGGACAATAAAACTAAGCGTTGGAGACATTATGAGAAATTGTCAGCTAGCGGCGTTTTAGTGATATTTTTTTCGAAATTAATATCGGTACCTGGGTAAGCGGGACTACGTAAAAACATTTCAATTTGGAAAACAGTCCAAATATTTGGGAAAATATAGACTATAAAAATATAATAGGTAGATTAGAGGATATAATTTACGGGTTTGTTTTGGCAGAATTTGAAATGTCGCACTGAATTGAAAAATTAAATTAACAAAGTCGCTCCAAAACAAATGACGTTGTGTTTTTGCGTGAAATACGAATGATCGTTTAAATTACAGCTAATCCTCAGCTCAAACAGTATTTCTTCTTCTCTTCTTAATTCACCCCTTACAAATGTCGCTTTATTGAATGAGTAGCCTATCAACTACTAAAGAGCTACTACCTAACTGATCGAGAACAGTATGTCAGTATTGGCGACTCTATGAGTGATAAGCAAACAATACAATTTGGCATTCCCCAAGGTACCGTTCTTGGTCCTATTATGTTTAATATATATATTAAGGCCCTTTTTGAACTACCTATACCCCCAGAAATCATAGGTTTCGCCGACGACACGGCCATTTACTACCAAGATACTAATTGGAATACCCTAAACAAAAAAATAATTAACTCCCTACCTATTGTTTTAGATTTTTTTCGTAACAAATTGTTAACAATTAATTTCAATAAAACAACATTTCTTCCATTTACTAGTTACGATTCAAATTTACCTGAATATGATTCAATTAATATAAATTACAACAATGAAAATGTTTGTATAAAAATGTCAAAAACAACTAAATACTTGGGAATTATAATAGATTGTAATTTAAAGTGGAATGCACACATTAGTAGTGTTATAAAGAAAATTAGATTCCATTTAGCAAAATTTAAATTTTTAAAATGTTTTTTGGATATCCCCCATTTAAAGATGCTCTATTATGCATTAATACAGACTCATCTAACCTATGGTATTATCGCTTGGGGAGGTGCGGCAGATATCCATATTAAACATTTACAAATAATACAAAAATGGATTTTAAAAATTATTTATAATAAAAACTATACTTACCCAACAGAACGTTTATTTGTAGAAGCAGAAGTTTTGGATTTGAGACAACTTTTTTACCTACGTGTAGCAATATTTCAGAAGAAGCATATTTTCCTTAGCACTCCGGTACAACATTTATACCCAACGCGTTATAAAAATCATGTGATCACCGTACCTAGAATGGAAAAGACTCTAGGGCAAAGAAGTTTTGTATATCTCGGTCCTAAAATATTTAACGCACTTCCGGTGGAATTTAAAAACCTAAATTCTATAGCTCTTTATAGGTCTAAATTACAACAATGGATATTAACTAAGCAACGACAAAAATTTCATGACTTTATTAATTTAAATATAACTAAAATCTAAAAAGAACTTACCTGCAATTATCCAATTATTTATGTATACAATAATTATTTATAAACTATTCAATGCTGTGGCTAATTTGTCTCTATAATAAATAAAAGAAAAAATAGTAAAAAAAAAGAAATGCTATGTAGAATATAATTCTCAAAGTATCCCACGCACAAGGTTCGCCTTTAGTGGAACCACTATTTATTCACATAGACAATTTGTTTTTTTTTCTGTTAAATATAAGTTAAAATTGTAATTCGATTTTTAAAGTGAATAAATTTATTATTATTATTATTATTATTAATTTAAACTAAAAGTACAATTTCAGGCACCACAGTATCCCATTTTTAGGACATTTCACATTAAATAAACAACGTGTTAAAATAAATAAAGATAATTATCACAAAATAATCGCTGCACAAAACTTTATTTATTACATTAAGTTGCTTCGAGAGATAGGGTACCGAAGAAACCGTCTCTACTAGAGAATCCTTCGACAAGAGTTTCGGGCAGCAGCCCTTACTCAAGTCTTTTTCTGTCGACTATCGACTCTATTTAAATAAAAATATACGTGACGACAGTTTCGATATTATTTTGAAGAATATCATGTATTGCCCTTGAATAACTCTTTGAATGAATGCCATTGGCTGGAGTAATAACCTAATTGTTTGATTTATTTCAATACGTTGTTTTTCTATTTGAATATCTATTCAAACATTTAATACTTTTAGAATTTTTGTGAATTTCTTTATATTTTATTACTAATAATATCATTTATTACATATATACTGTTTAATATCATTAATATTCTATGTCGTGGCAAATTGTACCTCATGTACATTTTAATTTTTTCTAATATCTTATTTGTTATCTTTTAATTTTGTATACAATATAACTTTTTACTGAATTTTTTTTTTATATTAACTGTTACAATAACAAATGTTTTGTTACAACAAAATACTTATTATTATTTGAATAAAAAATTAATTCTGTGTAAGTAATTAGAATAATTTGTTTTCTTCACAATTATTTTTGTTTGCCAAACATTTTTCATGTGTGTATTTTTCACAAAAAGTTTAATAAATAATTATTACACTTTTGTAAATATAACAAAAATATTTAGTATTAATATCAAAAGTGCCTACTTTGTTCTCCACACAATTCTCCATATTTCAACAAATCGACAAATTACTACACTGTTAAAAAAAAGTAGATGTAAAATTTAGTAGTAAATTAGGTTATTATAAAAATTTTGATTAATCTTGTAAGAATAGTTGCATTCAGACATATTGAAAAAAGCAATAGATGTCGTCGATGGGCATATAGCCATTGTGGCATTATCATATAAAAATAGTTTAACAGGAACATGCCACATCAGTTATTATTGTAACGTTACAATTTTTTTATACACTTATACGCTAATAATTTATTTTACAGTAATTTATGTCGAATATTTATTTTCTGTACCAGTTTTTATATTTCAAACAATTGATCTTTACACAACAAATTATGTCTATCAACTTCACTTCAAACGGCAAGATTCGTTTACATATTTGTATAAAAATTCTCGAAGAATTCCAGGTATTTTTCGAATGTACTAAGATTAGTTCTGGAAAAACTTCCAGCAAACGTCTGCAACGTTCGCTTCACACTCTTCGCAGACCGTCCGTCGTGCAGCATAGGCGTATTGGAAAGAGATTTCGGATGTGACTTGCTATATTAAATATTCTTCGAATATTTTCGGTAGTCGGACAAGTGAGGCCATAAAAGGCAGAGAGGTACCTACTTAGAGATTAGAGTATGACCGAACTGGTTGAAAATGGCTCGCGCGACATTGTTTCGTTCTTAAGAGATAGCTCCTCTTGGAAGTTTACGTGATTGAAAGGTTGTAACTGCAACTAGTCTCACTTTTACAATTTCTAATTACGTGGAAGTAACATGGGACGGTTTTCGCTGTAACCTGGACACTGGGCGAATGGCTAACTGTATAAGTGTCAAATTTTCTCTAACCTTTCAAATCGTGCATCCAAAAGAGTGAAAGTTTGTAATTAACCCATCAAGTCGTGAAGCCACTGCTAAAAACTTTTAGAGTGGGAAAAGATGTTTACAAATATTGGATGAGAATATTTAATCTGAACTACTAAAGCATTCGGACCTGACAGACTGTCAGATCTCAGTAGCGCCAACTGGTGAAATTTTAACACCATTGCATCATCGCAGACACCGATCACCGATAACAATGACGTAATGAACGCTTTGAATCCCTTTTAAGTTACGATGACACAATTGTTTCGATAAATTTCCCTATTTTTTTTAATGGCCAATAAAACTCGCCATATTCACTGAACAATTTGTTTAAAATTACATAAGCACCAGTCCATACATTATTTAGAACATACATGAACCGTGTTAAATCAACAAAGATATAAAATCTGTATTTAGATTAAAAGCGTTACGGGCAGTGGCGTTTTGTTTTTTTGTTTTGACGTAACGGTCGATTTTGAGAAAGGCAAGTTCAACAGAAAACGCCCGTTAACTCGGGTTTAATTGACTCGATGTAACAATAAAAATGATTACGGCTTTGTTTTCGGGAGAGTATACTAAGAATTGTTATTTTAATTTAATTTAAGTAATTGAGTTATTTTCGGATAACGTAAATTGAAAAGAAAAATTGATTTTCGCTATGTTTCACGCAAATATATCGAAGTTTAGGAAAGTGAATTTTAGCAACTGTTCTCTTAACGTTGAGCCTATAACTAGTAGGCCATGAATATTAATAAATATCATAATAACCTCATATTGATATTGCGGTGTTCTGAACATGTAGTCATTATTTAAAGTAAATCCTTCTCCGAGAAGTTATGAAATATAATTATTATTTATAGCTGGCATTTTATAGAATTTCATGAACAATATGATGAACTGAAGAAGTTTTCTTCATTAGCTTGCGTAAAACTTTGGTACAATAAATTTCCTTTGCCCCATGTATTACTAATTTCTTAATCGTATTTAAATTCGCGAACTTCTCTCCCAGATACTGACAGATAATTTTGAAACTATGAGCCCTAGCAACTAATATGTTCACATCAGTGGCATTTTCAGTGGTGTCAAAGTTATTAAACGTGGTGTTCCGCAGGGAACAGTCCGCGGACCATTATTATATAATATTTATAAATATTACCTATTCAAAGGCGAAGTTATCTGTTTTACCGATGCCACCTCAATTTTTTTGTCGACTTTTTCAGAAAATTTGTAACTTTTTTAATTATAAGTGCGAGGATGGTTTGAAAAGTTTCCGACCTAACAAAGATACATTTTTTTCTTTAAATTTATTTTCATTTTTCTACATAGTTTCCTTCTAACTTCTCCCAGCGATGCTCTCATTTCTTTAACCCGTCCAAATTAGTACTCGGCGTCTTTTTAAAATATTTGTTGTCGAAACTCTCTCCTCCGAGCGCAATTTTTTGATTTGGGAATAAAAAGAGTTCGCTTGGGACTAGATCTGGTGAGTAAAGAGGGTGGTCAAGCAGAACAAACTGTAATTCGTGAATTTTCGCCATGGCAACCGCTGAGGTGTGAGACGGCGCATTAGCTTGGTGAAACATAATTTTTTTCTTTAAATATGGCCGTTTTTCCACAATTTCTGCCTTCATCTTGTCAAGTGATGATGCGTATTATGCTCTTGTAATGGATTTTTCTTTTTGAAGGTAATCGATTAAGATAACTCCACAATTTTTGCTATTTTTGGAGTTGATTCCCCTTTCGCTGTCTACTGTTTTGACCGGGGGCAGTTTGTCCATTGGTTCATTTGTGCAGTGAACACCCAGTTAAATTACATAAATAACATAAAAATATAAATTTAATTTTAATATTTTTATTTTCATACGTGTTAATCTATATTTTTTTGGTACATCATTGTCCTCTGGCTGATTGCATCTCTGTGGCACAGTATACCTAATTATACTGTGTCTGTGGCGCATTATGATGAGTGAGCCTAACACGAGACGATATGGTGTATGCATATAGCTAAAAAGAGAAGAAAACACGCCAACAGATTCTTCAAACTGTCAAAGAACACATTAATTGGCGCGTTGCTCACAATTTTTGTTCCCACAAAACCCGCTAAAAGGAAAAATTTTATTATTCTGTTGAGGTAACTACTTGACATCATTATGGAAATGTACAATAAAAATTTGATAAAGATACAGAGACAAATGGTTTTTCACTTTAAAAGTCTGAATCGGAAAAATGGATTAACCAGTTAATTTAATATACTTGGTGAGAAATTGTACCTAAGAAATGGTATGTACAAATAGTTTACCTATATAAAGTTATGTTTGCCTGCAATTATCAATCGTGTTACCCTCTAACCAAGATCGTTTGTTGCATACAAACCAGAAATATTTTATTTTAATGACATTTTTTTATTGTCTTGTTTGTATAATTTAGTATTTTCAAAAATATTAGATGTTATGGTAATTTGAATCACTACAGGTATTAAATAAAAATAAGGCTATTGGTAAATTAGTTTACAGTTGGTAATAAAGAATGTCTCGAAAAAAGTCTCGAAATAAGTATCAAACATAAATTGTGATTTTGATTAGGCACTTAACAAGTCACATCCCACATATCTACATGATCTGGCTAATCAATCCTATAAGTACATATCAAAACATTATTAAACTATCTAAAATTAACAATTAAACAATAATTTGAAAATACAGATGAAGCCGATTTATCTATTTAAACAAAATTACTATTATTCTATTTATTAAAACACATTATTTTTTAGTAAACTTGGACATGCAAAAACAGCCATGAGGGTAGGACATTAGTGAGTGCAAGAATACTTTGGAATGTGCTGTGAAATACACTTAGAAAGGGTCATATGGAGAATTAAGTGTAATAACATTTTACGATATGTATCTCACTAGTTTAGTTTACAGATTTATGTGTTCTGTGTTCAATTATGTGCTGCTATTTCAAACTTTTAGTATCCTTTGATAAAAGAAGTTGAATATTATTGTTGACCTTTTTAAATTGTTTATTTTACCTCATACAGTTTTTTTCTACTCTTCATACAGTATTTTGTGAAGAGTATTATAGGTTTACTTTGTCTGTCTGTCCGAGAAATGATATCAATTTGAAAATTTTAAACAAAATCAAGCTCTATAAGGGGACAAAGCCTATTGATTTTTAACAAATCTGATTATAAAAAAGGGGGGTTAAGATGGGATGAAATTAAAAAAAAATCCTACATTAAAAACGAAAAGCGATATGAAATTTTTAGTAAAAATTAAGCTTTATAAGAAGATGAAGCCTATTGATACTGAAATAAATATGAATATATTGGGGAGTAAGTATACTATTGGCTCCTCTAATATTTTTTACCGTTTTGATCTTCAATGAGTAAATTAGTAACATCCTGGTTATTCATTAGTTACAAAATTTAATAATTTGAGTGATAATTAAACCAGTAATTCTTTGTTCTATTATTTTCTTTACTCAGCCCTCTCGGCTCAAAACCGGACATAAACTAGTTTTATAAACCCATCTCTTTATAATCATAGGCTTCCACCACTTTGAGTCGAGGTACATGTGATAAGACACTCGTATTATTTTGTGACCCATGGCATTGGGATTTTTTTTGTTCTTTTTTTCCTTTATTTCACTTACTTTAATGTATTTATATATATACACTCCAATTTCCAACTTTTGTAAATATTTTGAAGAATTATAGAACGAATTTTGTACTCGGCATTGCACTCGATGAAAACTATATTATTCAATCGTCCTTCAGACGTCGCAAATTTTGAAATACCGTCCATGAATCATATACGTAACTTGTTGCTTATATATCAGTTTTTACTGTTTGTTTAATAATTGTTGAAATTCCAAGTAGTTGAGAGTTATATTTTCGAACGGCGCGCTTTTCTGTAATTAGAAAATGTCACTAAACATAGATCTGTTGATTTTTCTTTAATCCCACCTACTAGTGTTGGCCAAAAGGAAAAAAGTATTTTTGGCTTCAAATTGGTTCGAATAAATCTCTCCAAGTTTTACTCATGTGTGTACGTGACAAAAAAAGATTTGATATTTTAATTATATAAAATGCTTTATCGTTTTAAATGCCAGGATACTATTATTTTGGAACGCTTCCTACATCAAATAGAAATTATTTAAGCGAAATTAAAAAATACATTACATTTGTTCAAAAATATTATTTAAATAACATCAATTTTAAAAGGGTTTTATTGAAATACTTAAGTTTACTTTATTTCTTTTACCTTATTTATGTTGAGCTACTTCCCATTCATGTTTCAATTCTATTTTTCCTATGTGGCATGTTGTTTTAAATGTTATAATGTAAAGAGATATAATTGGCAACAGTGCATCCAATTGACAGCGCTCCATAGATAAATTAATATGTAAGATAAACCGTTTAAATGCACAGCAATGGTAACAATTTAGTTCCTCAGCATACTATTTGGAGCCACCATCGCAATAAAATGAAAGCGATGTTGCCAGTTTCCATAAACTTTCATGAAATTAAAGTTATTTCAAACATCTTATTTTGTTTTTGACAAGCTCGATACCATCCATACAATGGCATACTATTGTTGGGATATTTTAAAGAGAGGTTTGACAACTATGTTGACAACCTCGTAAAAATGAAAAACGGAATGGCGGAAGGTGAAATTGGCGAATTACAATTAAATAAAAGCATAATAATAAAAGTTATTTTCAAAAATGTATCCCCTCAGGGGATATATTGTGGTTATTTTATGATTATGATGTAAGTTCCATAGGGTTATTTTTATGTTAAGAATATTCATAAATGCTGGTTTGATGTAATTAGTAAGTATTAACATTTAATTTAATATTAGCTATTAGATTTGTTTATAGACTTTGTTTTTCATTGTTTTCTTAGCCTTAAAGAAATATAATTTCATTTTGAATCTATTTTCAATTCTTTTTGAATATATTTGTAACAATAACAAAACATGTCTGGCCCGGGTAAAGCGTCGAAAGATAAAGCTAAGTATTCTTGTTTAGCTCCTAACTGTTTAAATAAGTATTCTAATATTCAAGCTGGGTATTCAAATAAAACCTTTTTTCCTTCTGATGTTAAAATTCGTGAGAACTGGTTTAAGAATTTAAATTTAACTTTAGATAATAAAACTTGCTATCTTTGTTGAGATCATTTTTTTGCCACGATTAATTGCAAATGATGTACCAATTTTATTAGATAATAGTACATGCAATTTAACTATACCTAACTACACTCAACCCGAGAGTCAGATTTTAGAAAATGTCGAGGCTGAAAAACATACACAGCAGCATAAAAAATGAGTTGCAAACGTAAACTTAGTATTAGTGATAAATAATTTGAACAACCTTCAAAACAAAAAAAAAAAAAAACTGTTTTGAAATAAATAAATAAATAAATGAAAGTAGATTCTAAAATTTAACTCCTAAAGAGAAAAAGCTTAATTTTATTAATTGAAAACAAAATATTAGAATTTGTAAGCTAAAGAAAGTTACTAGTGTTTCCAAAAATATACGAATTTTAGACAAATTAAAAATAACTTGTACTTATAAGAAAAATAATAATTATTGGGTTCTAATTAACAGTGCTGTTCCTAAAGTGGCGCTGGGAAACAGTTACAAAGCCTACACAGAACACGAGGCTAATAACCTTAGCAGTTGATGCCGATGACACCAAATAAAAAAAAATATTTTGATAGATAATAGAAATTGTTCAATGACACTTTTTTTGTTTTTATAGAAACATCTGACGCCTACATCGACATTTGGTTAATTTTCCAAGAATAAGAGGAGACTATTATTAATTTAACTTACAATTATTGTTATTTAATATTGAGTACATGTTATGTATCTAATAAACGTTTAAATTAAGGCTGGCAACCGTGACCGGTTAACCAGTTAACCGGTTCCGTGGGACCAAAAAACCGATAAATAACGTAACCGGTTTAACCGTAACCGGGTTAGCAGGAACCGGTTTAACCGAAACCGGTTTATAACCGTATAACCGTATTTATATGTACCAGCCACATCAGCTTCCAGTGAACGGATGTTTTCCAGTGCAGGAAACATAGTGCCTATTTTAAAAAATCAAGCATGCCCTGTCTGGTTGTCACGGGTAAGGAAAGGTGAAATGATTAGTAAAGTGACCCCATTTCTATTGAATACAAAGGATTTGGTGGATGCGTTATGCCACGATTAAGCCGGTGATGGTTGCAGTTAAACCAGTAACGGATAAACCAGTGACGGGTTTAACTGGTCACGGTTACGGTTAAACCGCCGAATCCGGTCTAACCGATCCGTTTCGACTGGCTCAGTTTGATCGGACCGGATAATCTGACCAGTTAACCGGATAATCTGACCGGTCTACCGGATAATCGGGCCGGTTAACCGGATATCCGGATATCCAGATCGGTTTTAATAATAATAATAAAAAAATCCGGTTAAAACCGAAACCGGTCAAAATCAGTCGAACCGGTTAACCGTTTATCACGTCAGGAATTGACAGCCATAGTTTAAATGCACCTTATTGGAATAAATTATTAAACTATACATGTGTTTCAAATATTCTAATATAAATATTTCTTTATTTATATTTTTTTTGGGTTTTATTACTTTAACAATCTAATATTTATGTTAAATACAATATTTTAATTTAAATATTTTTTTTTTTTTAGAATAATGAATGTCAAAAAATGTAAATAAATAATAACGGACATTTGAATGAACCGCGGGTACGCATTATAATTTTCTTTTTATTTTTTTATTTTCTGCTGCCTTTAACTGTCAAGCCAATCAGCCAATTGTGTGATGTGCGATGGTGGCTCCAAATAGTATGCTGAGGTACTAACAACTTGTTACCAGTGCCGTACATCTAAACGGTAGACTTCCCTCAATACTTCAAAGGGACACTTGTAGGTAGAGAAGGGGTGCACGTGATCTAAAAACTACTTTGCTTTTCTGATTGATAAAATAATTTTCAACTTTTTCGTTTTTCTACGTCAATTTTTAACGTTAAACCTTGTGACTATCATTGGCTTTTCTTTTGTAAATAAATGGGACCTTTAAGTACCTGGGTTGTTCATAACTGGTAGCAAAGGTAGATTTCGAGCTTACTTACATGGCATAATTACTCACCCCAACGTGTTCAATAGGGGCGTATTGTATTTGGGCACCAAGTTAATCCCCTACGACCTTTTATAAATCCCTACCTGAAATCGATCCTTGATCTGGGCACTATCCAAAAGATGCAAATTTTCAACATCTCTATTTGGGCAGTTTTGTACCTGCTGGTTTAGGAAGAATATGATGGTCAAGGAAATTAAAAATCATTGTTTAGATGTAATTTGGTCTATTATGGTCTTGTTTATAATAATATCCCAGACATTTTACAAAAGTAAACCTTCCTAATTCTACATATCTCTTAATTTTATCATCTATAAAATTTATTTTATTCAAAAGTTTCACATCTTTGACTCGTACAGGTTCATTAATATTTTTTATACTATTTATTTTAACATAGGTATCAACCTGGAACATTTTTAGCCCATCAATAAATAAATGAAGAGCAGGATGCGTTTTATAAAATGAAGAGTTAAATCTAGCGTGAAAAGACTCGCAAGCATTGGTTGTGCGTTGAATGCTGCTTGAAAAACTTGCCCAAATATTTGGTGGAAACAACGCATAATCACCAATATAATTTACTTCTAGATAATCAGCAAATTGAACTACTTTAGGATCATCGGGAAGAATACTCATTAGATCAAATACAAAGCACTCTGAAACTTCCGCGGGTTCCAAAAACTGTAAACCAAAGACATAATTCAGCCATTTTCCTATATCGGAGTCTGCCTTTTTGTATTCCGATGATAATCCCAGTTGCTGTATTTTCCTATAACAGCTTTTCCCAAGGTGGAACCGACATCCAACCAATTCTACTTCTGGCCAAACATCTGTTAGAGCTACATGGATACTTTTCTCAAAATCAGCCACTACAATCTTAAGTTAGAATGTAAGTCCAATATCATTACATTTTCCTACAATAAGAAGTATCGCTTTCTTGTATGATGCAATTAGCTTATTGGGCAATACACAAAAAACTAAAGGAATATAATGTCCATTAGAAACGACATGCAGGGTAAAAAGTTGTGTAAAATACTTTAAACAATATCGGAATGTTCCGTTCACATATAAATTCTTTGAATTGCATAGAACCAACAAATTTGTGTCACATGAGAATACAGTTATTTTATTTTCTTCATCAATGCACAAACAAAATTTTCTCCTTTGATCGTTTGGTAGACCATTGATGATAACAAGGAAATTGTTTCTGAGTCACTTTTTGGTAGGACGGGCTGTATTTTTCTTCTTTCATAATATATGTTATTCCTCAAGCAAGCAATATCCTTTTGGGTTAGCGTATCCAGAGAAAATTTGCTACTGTCAATAGCCGTCCTTATGACTTTGACAGGTTTCTCAACTAGATCCTCTGCTGCACGTTTTTTCGCAATTGAATTTACTACAACAAACATACTTAATAGTCGAGACAAAATACGACAAAATAAATAGGCAGTTTAATTACAAAGCGTAGAAAACTTGTAAAGGTACCCTCACTTCGGGTTACTTTAGAATAAAATGAAACGTGGGAAATAAGATGATTCCAAATAACAATCTTTATTTTAATAATCAACCCCTTTACACAATGAATCTAATGTTTCAGAGGAGTTATTCTCTGAAACACATAAACTAACTTAACTAAAACCAAATAATGTCCTATAACTACTCAAAATATCTAAACTAAAGAACAATTAAATCTTTGATGCATGAAGAAATGTCTGTTATGTCCACTGTGAACTTTGAGCACATCCTGCGCTTTGGACGATCCTTGGTAAGAAGGCAAGTTTTACGTTTAAAGCAAAGTGACTCAAGCTAGGAAAACTTCTCACAACTTATAGTGCACACTTATAGAAGATTAAAAAGTGTAACAATATTATGCTTTTACTTAATCTTTATGGAAAAAGTCACAAAATTACCTTCCCTAATATCGACCGTATCCCAAAGCGCAACTAATCTCATCAAAAACCGATAAACGATGTTTAACATTCCATCCCTTTAGATTATTTAATTAGTCTCGTTGAGATGGATTTACCTACCTATTTAATGTGTGATTCTCGGAAAACAATCATTAGGTACCTATAAAAATCTAATTATTAGATATTATGTAGTTACATTCTAGTAACTTTAATTGCAATATAAACAAATAAAAACACATTAAGATGTTGAAAATAAATATAGTATTTTAACATTATTTAGTTTCGTTGAGATTGTGCAATTTACGCTTTTAATGCGTTTCTGATTATCACCAAATATGTGTATTTTTTTTATGCGTCCTTTACTCTTTTCCCAACTTATCCATGTCGGACATCTCAGGTAGAGGATTAACAAGAGTGCCCAAATCAAGACTTCCTAATTTGGGCGAAATGGAGGACAGTGTCCAAATCAAACATATTACTTTTAGCACAAATACAAAAGTGCCCAGATCATGACCGCCGTACAATAGGGGTATATTATCGAGTGGTATATTATTATTTTAATACACATTCCATGCTGTACTTGCGACAATGCACCTACTAATAAAACCTGAATTAGACAATGAATGTTATTTATTTACTTACTGTAAATTTAAGGGACTCACTGAGATGCGGCTATAGTTGGGGCACATCTTTATGCCGTGGTTGGGATCTCCCGCTTTCAAACCAAGAATCAGGCTCTGTAGCCTTTTGGATAAATATGTCCAATACTTGCAAAATCACTACGGCTCAAATATAACTGTAGTTTTCGATGGCTATCCGTCTGACGCATTAGACAAATACCAAGAGCTCTGAAAGTCTGCGTAGAGCTCTAGCAACGTCCTCTTCTGATGGTATGTTCGATGAAACAACCCATTGCTTCAGTTGCTCATGACACGTTCCTATTGAATGACAAGAATAAAGTTAGACTCATCGACATGCTGAAGGTTCACCTGCAAAAGATCAAAATTCTTACATTATAGGCAGAAAAAGATGCTAATAGGTTAATAGTAACCACAGCCATTTTCATATTCTCTTCCTACGAAGTAGTGAAGATCCTCGGCGAGGATATAGAATTGTTGGTCTTACTTTGTGGTTTGTCGTGAGATGGAGGAGACCACATTCTTCCAACAAACAGACGAAATAATAATATTATATTTGTAAAATGTGGAAGAGGAAAAACCCAGATGTCACCTACTCGACAGATTCCTTTACGCAATTATCACAACCCGGAATAACACTGTTCCTTTACGCGTTTAGCGGTTGTGATACATCAGCACCTTTTGGCAGAGGAAAAAAGAAATTTCTCTCGACAATAAAAAAAACAGCCACGCTTCGAACAAAAAGCAGAGGTTTTCTTACGCTCCAATGTCACACCTGAGCAAGTTGCCGACGCAGGAGAGACCTTCCTCGTTTTACTTTATAGAGTCAACAGAGAATCGCAAAATCTTAGCGATCTTCGCTTCCAGTTATTCACTATGGCGGCAGTTAAGCCCAATATGAACCTCGCCAGATTACCTGCAACCAGGAATGCTGCAAGATTTTACTCTCTGCAAACATACCACCCGGTGAGAATAAATTTTTTGCTTGTATTCCTTTATGATTCAGACCACATTCTTTATACATGGTTCCTTATTTTGTTGTTGATTTTGTTTAGGTACAGAAGCTGGGAAATGAGAAGAATCCTCTTGATTGGGGCTGGATGCGTAGTACACAAGGCCTCGTTCATCAACAGATGATGGCCACTCCAGCTCCTCAAGCTCTACTAAATATGATTTTCTGTAACTGCAAAAATGGTTGTATCAGCTGTTGTGGTTGTAGGAAAGCAGGACTGAAATGCTCGGCTGTTTGCAGCTTATGCACTGGCCAATCTTGCGAGAACATTCCAGACCTGATGTGTGACGACATTGATGAACCATCAATTGACGATTTCGACTTTTCTGAGCAGTTCCATGAAGAAATTCTACCTCAGCAAACTGCCCCCAAAAGGTGTGCTGTTGATTCAGAGCACGAGACTGGTCCATCAAAAATATACAAAAAATGCGAGTAATAACTATTTTCCCAACTGTTATTTACATAAAATACAATGAGGCGTTTCATTATATTTTTCATATTAATGTTTTAATTAGTAAAATGTCTATTTTAATAAATTATAATGTTTATTTCATTTTGCAAACCCTTCTTGTACATATTTGTTTTTTTACCTCGACAACTTTGAACAGCTGTGTCTCAGGAACTATCAGGTGTAAGTTAACATAATTGGTCTCATTTTGTTGGGAATTTAGTGGACTTTAATAACTAAAAAAAGTAATTTTTCCATAACCCAACTTCTTAGCGGTAAAAATGGTCGAAAACTTAAAAAAAAGTAATTTTTTTGAAATTTTGCAAATTTTAAATAGCCGTATCTTATAAATTATTTGGCCTATCAAAACCAAATTATTATCATTTCATTGCAAATTTACTCTACTTAAAAAGTGTGCATAATAACTTTTGCCGTAACACAGGTCTTTGGTGGTAAAAATTGACAAAAACTGGAAAAAAGTCCTAATATTTAAAGAATTTTTTAGTATTTAATAATGAACTGAAGGGCTTTCGAGGTGGAAAATTTGGATTTGTCATTATCATCTCATCAAAACCAACATATAAAAAAATCAGGACTACCTCATTTGATGTAAGGCAAAAAGTACCAATTTCATGGACTACATTTTGTAATAGTAATTTTTCAGAGTACTCCTGTAATGTTCAAGCGTCAGAACCATAAGTTATGTAGACGATCTGGCTACGTTTCATTCTACCTGTCCATTTCCAATAAATTATATCAGCCTCTGGCTTACGGTTGGCAACCGATCGACGAAAAAAAAAGCGAGAAATTTCCCCGATTAATATTGAAATGTGTTGGCATTTGTTGTTGGGTAGCTTAGTCGCCGTGTTGTGATAGGCTAATTATACAAAAATGAATCATGAATTACGTTTTCTTTTACGTTTATGAACCGACGGTAATGATGTGATGGCTGACTTACGGCTCTTATAAATAGACGCGATTCACAAAAATAATATCAATAGGTTTTTTGAGAGAGTTGATTAATTTTTGCATTATGTATTGTGTCTGGTGTTGGACTTGTTGTTGTTTAGAACGGGTGGGTGGTAATGAGTATACTAGCAGGGTAACAATTGCATTATCGCAATTGTAATTTTAATTGAAATGTGCAATTAGGGATGATCTTAGATAGTTGGTCAAAACAAATATTAGAAGAGCCAGCTATCCTCTAGATTCTAGATTTTGGCTAAATTAAAAAAAAATATAGTTTGTTAATTGTTGTGTTTTGGGTTTACGCACCCTTCAAAATAGCAGTTAGGGTACAATAATTTAAAGGTTATTGGAACTAATGTCAATAGCCAACAAGTTTTTAAATAGGCCAAGTGATTGCCTTCCGACGTTTTTTCCAATGGCAATATTATAAAAAATATTCCCGTATAGATCCAATTTTATGGCATTTTTTTTATATATATAAATTGTTTGATAAACTATAAATCCTACGAATGAAAGCTTGTATACCGCTGTTATTCAACTATCTAGAAGAAAACAGAATTATGCGTAATTTCATACATTACATTGTATTACACTGTCATAGACTTTTCAGTTGATGTGTTTGTTTTGATTATTGTATATTATTTTTGGAATATTAGCTTTTTTTTTCCTTAAAATACGTAGGCGTTGTCCAATACATATTTTGTTATTCTACACGAAATTAATTAAAATTAGTCATGTAATAGAATACATAAACACGCTCTAACGCCTATAAATATTATAATAAAAAGAATAAACTTAGAACTATAAAATCCTTTGACATATTTGTAGACAGGGTTCGAAAATATCATGATATTTATATAAATATCATATCACATGATATATATCTGATATATATCTGATATATATCGGATATATATCCGATATATATCATTTTTAAAATTTAATTATTTAATTAAAAAACAGTATTGTTTCTTGCACAAACTACATTTGAATTTTAACACAAACATATTAATAAAAACCCTTATTCTAAACAACAATACCGTTTATTCTAACTCAAATTAAAATGAAAAACAAAAGTAATTAATAAAATAAACAGAATTTAACATTATTTTATTAACATTAATATTTTAACACAAACACATAAACCGCTAGTTATTATACAGGGGCGTATTGAGACATTTTCGGATGTTCAGAATGGTAGAAAACATTTTTAATTTAATAAATAAAATTATCGAATATATCGGATATATATCAAGGTGTAAATATCATGATATATATATCATGATACATATCACTTGATATATATCCTCCGAACCCTGTTTGTAGAACACACAAAAAGTTTTCTTTGAAATTTGAATTTGTGTTTTGGAGAGGTAATTTGTAAAATATTTGCTGTCTTGGTATTGTGATGTTTATTTACTTTAAAACAACAGTTTATTTATTAATAATTTATTTAAACACTTATTTATTTTATAACACGATTATTTTAATTTATATATACTTCGAATGTCTTTAGACTGATCACTATTTATATTCACCACTGTCTATCTACTAATTACTATTTATCTTCACTGTCCATATATCAACTGATTACTATTTATCTTCACTGTTCATATAATACTGACTCTGATGGCTCATCCACCAATATTTATATACAAATTTCTAAAATTTGGTGGAGTCGAGAAGCTTCTCCACCAAACTAGAAATATTTCGAACAATCCAGAAATATTATCTCGTTCTTTCTCGACCATCATCGAAATCACCTCCGCCATAGTCGTCCCATAGGTTTGATCTTAAGGGGTTTAATTATGTATAATAATCGGACAAGTTGAGCCTTTTTTTTTTCTTTAGTGTACGGCTTCAACATCTAAGGTCATTAGCCTAGTGTTCTATGTAGGTTATGGATTGTACTAGTAGTCTAATATTCCATAGTGTAGAAGTATTAGTACTCTAATACTCCTACACCCCTACAGACAGGCCTAAAGGCCAAATAAGACAGAGAGGAACTTGTAGGGTTAGAGCATGACTGAATAATGAAATGGCTCACATAACATTGCCCCCTCCTTAAGAGATAGTTCCTCCTGGAACTCTTACGAAACTAAACTGGAATGGTTGTATTTGCAACTGAATCCTCTCTTACAATTTACAGTTGCATGGAAGTAACAAGGGACTGTCTTCGCTGTAACCTGGGCACTGGGCGAATGGTTGCAG
Organism: Psylliodes chrysocephalus; assembly: GCA_927349885.1. NCBI lineage: Eukaryota > Metazoa > Arthropoda > Insecta > Coleoptera > Chrysomelidae > Psylliodes > Psylliodes chrysocephalus. The sequence goes on from OV651818.1 coordinate 72,028,860, forward strand.
ACCAGTATCTGAACTCCGGTATCTTGAAAGATTACTTCCACCATGTTCCTAATGATCCCCCAATCCAGCTGATTTCCTTCTATCTTAGGCATGGCTAGTTTCTGTACATTGGACTCCAGTATATAATCCCTCAGACTGAGTAATGCTTCCCATACATCCTGATAGGTGGATCGATCTCGGAAGGTGTTCTTCGTTATTAAATAGAAAAGGTGACGCGACCCGTCTTGAAGTTTCAAGGCTTTTCCAGGGGCTGGTAACTGACATTGAAGTTCTACCAGTCGACCAAACTTCTTACGGAACACATATGCCAGTCCTCGCGCGTCGTTAATGGTGGCGGAAGTACTATGAACCAACGAGTAGTCTTTCGGAAGCGAGAGCAGATCTTGTTGTTGCTCGGTCGTAACACCATATTTGGCTTTTCCAGTACCTCCATACGCACCCATAAATTCTTCAAAGACAAGGTCAGGTGTTTCTCGAAGTTGGTTTACTTCTTCATGGTCACCCTCAAATGGAGCCAGCCAGTTTTGGTGAACTACCTTCGGTTTACCGTTTGGGATCTTACTTATACGGTAAATCACATCATTTATTTTATTCTTGATTAGATACGGACCTTCCCAAGACCTTTGAAGCTTCGGAGAATAACCCTTTTGGGTTATGGAACCAGACTTTGTCGCCTTCTTTGAAACATCCTTCTGTTGCTTGGGTTATCGCTTCTTCATTCTGTCGCTGGCGATTTGAAGATGGGAGCGAACTAATTCATGCATGTCGTCCATTCTTCTTCGTAACTGGATTACATAATCTTCACCAGCTACATCTTCTCCAGGTCGGCATCCAAACTCGAGGTCGCACGGTAGTCTCATCTCACGCCCAAACAAGACCTTTGCTGGTGTTTGGCCTGTTGATTCATTTACAGCCGATCTATAAGCCATTGCAAAGAGTGAAAGATACTGATCCCAATCTCTCTGATGGTTTGAAACCACTTTTGACAGATATTTGCCAATGGTCTTATTCATTCGCTCTACCATTCCATCGGATTGTGGGTGCAATGCTGTGGTTCTGGTCTTCTTCATGCCTAGTCTGTCACAGATTCCACGGAAAAGTTGACTTTCAAAATTTCTGCCTTGGTCACTGTGGATCTCCAAGGGCACTCCAAATCGATAGATAAACTCTTTTATCAATACATCTGCAACAGTTGCGGCCTCTTGATTTGGAATGGCATAGACTTCCACCCACTTTGTAAAATAGTCCATAACCACCAAAATGTATTTATTACCATCCTCGGTCGCGGGGAATGGTCCAGCAATATCTAAGGCGATCCTCTCAAATGGGCTACCAACGTTATATTGCTTCATGGAAGCTTTCCTTTTTCGTTGAGGTCCATTACTCATAGCACAGATGGTACATTTCTTACACCAGTCCTTTACATCATCGGAACTGTTCATCCAGTAAAACCTTTCCCGAACTCTCTGAAGGGTTTTCCTAACACCGAGATGTCCTCCTGATGGACTGTCGTGTAATTGACGAAGTACTTCAGCTACTCTACTTCTTGGAATGACCAACTGTCTTCTGTTCTCAGAACCATCATCATTTTCAAGTACTCGCTTTAATAAGCGATCTTCCAGGATAAAGGAGTTTCATTGAGCCAAATACGACTTAAGTACTGGAGAGAGATTAGATACTTCTTGCCAAGTAGGTCGACGATTTTCCTCTTTCCATTCTCGTATCTTCTTTAAAACGGGATCATTCTCTTGTTCTTCCCTAAGTTTGACAGGGGCCCACTCATCGCTGACAACCGACGTTCTTCGCACTGTAACTTATTTTACAGATGTGGCCAACCCCTTTCCAATCAGAGTTTCTTGACCAACACCTTTATTGCGCTTCGAAGGTTCCGCCATGACAGGCGTTGCCTTCTCTACAGTTCCTTGCAACCGCCTTACTCGTATGGTTTTACTACTTTCAGGTAACATCGTTCCTTCCTGTACAGCCACCGGTACGGTTTTTCGATTCGTAGTGTTCTTTGGGCGTTTGCGCGAACTGCTTAATTTTCCCATTTCACCGCAATTCTAGCACCTAATAGTCTTCGGTTGCTTCTCAATAAGGCTTTTTATCATGTGAAACAATTGGTCTAATTTATTTCCCTGTTCTTCTTTTACAGTCCTTACTTCACTGTATCCACCAGAAGCCAGCGTAGCCGCTGCTTCATATTCAAGAGCAGCGGACAAGACATCGACCAATGTTTTGTGACGGGCTAAACGAAGTGTTCTTTGCATTTCATGGTCACGAAGTCCATCTACAAATGCTTGAACAGCCAAACATTAAATCATGTTTTCTGGAGCTGACGGGTAGGCAAATCGCACCATCTTCGCAATATCTAATTCAAATTCTTGAAGGCTCTCGTCACGTTTCTGTTTGCGATTCTTCAACTATAATCTGTATAAATGCTCCAAGTGTTCGTGGCCATATCGCATATTTAGTCTCTTTTTGAGTTGCTCAAAATCATCTGTCTCTTCTAAGGGTATAGTCTGAAGGACATCCAAAGCGTCTCCTCGAAGGGCGATGGTCAAATTTATTGCCTTCTCTCGTTCAGACCACTCGTTTGCTCTGGCAGCTGTTTCGAACTGCTTAAGGTAGTTCGTCCAAGACATCTTCCCGTCAAAAGTTGGGGCTTTAACACGAGGAGAGTTTACAGCTCCTTCCAATTTCACCTTCGACTCTACCTCATGGCACTATTTCACCGTCCTTGGCCGGTTCTGCATGTTCGAGTTCTTCTATCTTCTTTTCCATCTCTTTTATTTTTTCCTCAACGGAAGACATTATTTTCTCCTCGACTGATGATATCTTATTTTCCATGGAAGAAATTTCAGAAGACACTTTTTCTTCTAAGGAAGAAATGTTAGACAAAAATGTATTTTCCATACAAGACATTTTGTTTGCCAAGTCGGAAGAAATTTCATCTTTTAAAGAGGAGATATCAGAAGAAACTTTAGTTTCTAAAGAAGAGATTTCGTTTTTCTCGGAAGAAACATCAGAAGACACCTTTTCTTCTAAGGAAGAAATGTCTGAAGAAACTTTATTTTCCAAAGAAGAAATGTCTGAAGAAACTTTATTTTCCAAAGAAGAAATATCTGTTTTCATAGAGCTCATATCAGAAGACATTTCGCTTTTTAAGGAAGAGATCTTACTTTCCACGGAATAAATTGAAGAAATTATTGCAGAAGATGCATCATCCGAAAATAGAAACGTTTCCGGATCCAAACCCTCACTTTCTAGTGCTTCCTTAAGACGTTCTGCCAGCTCTGCCTTCTTCCCTGTCGTCTCCAGATCACGATCTTCTAGCTCTCGACGCAGCTCAGACACTTTCAAATCACACAGTCTTTTTAGCCATTATTGTCCACTATTTATTTACACTATCCCACTTCTGATACTAATGTGATGTTTATTTACTTTAAAACAACAGTTTATTTATTAATAATTTATTTAAACACTTATTTATTTTATAACACGATTATTTTAATTTATATATACTTCGAATGTCTTTAGACTGATCACTATTTATATTCACCACTGTCTATCTACTAATTACTATTTATCTTCACTGTCCATGTATCAACTGACTACTATTCACTGTTCATATAATACTGACTCTGATGGCTCATCCACCAATATTTATATACAAATTTCTAAAATTTGGTGGAGTCGAGAAGCTTCTCCACCAAACTAGAAATATTTCGAACATTCTCCAGAAATATTATCTCATCCTTTCTCGACCATCATCGAAATCACCTCCGCCATAGTCGTCCCATAGGTTTGGTCTTAAGGGGTTTAATTATGTATAATAATCTGACAAGTTGAGCCTTAAAGGCCAAATAAGACAGAGAGGAACTTGTAGGGTTAGAGCATGACTCAATAATGAAATGGCTCACATAACAGTATTTTAATATACAATTTTTATTAGTCAGTATTGTTTTTTGACATTTTTTTTTAATATCTAAATAATACACTTATGGCTTGAAGCAAATTAGGCGTAATCAAATTGAAATTGAAAACCTTAAACGATTGGCCAAAACCGAGGTTAAAAACATGTAGCATTGCAAGAAACGTTAAAAAGATGTAAGATATGACAAAATAATATATGTTTAAATTGAGCTAGCCCATATAAATGTGTTACTACAAGAGTGTTATGTTACAGGCCTGTCACTCCCTATACTTCCCATGTTAAATTCTGACTTAAATCTCAAGGATCTCTTCCCTATTGGTCTGGGGTATTTTTGACAAGTCGGGGGTCACCAATCAGCACGTGGGTTGCTGACACATGAGAAAAATGACATCTAAAAGTAAAAAATATTCAGGTTTTAGGCCACTTGAAGACAAAATTAGTGTGGTTATTACAAAATTTATGTTGTTTTTTTTTTTAATAATGTTGACCTTGATGCTTCTTCCCTATTGGTCTGGAATATTTTTGACAAGTCTGGCGTCACCAATCAGAACATTGGTTGATGTTACATGAGAAAAATGACATCTAGAAAATTGATTTTTTTGCAGTTTTTCAGTGCACATACCTTCCTGATGTAATTTGTATTAAAAAATACAGATCTATAACAAAATTCGATTATAAATAAATGTTTGAACCAAAAGAGAAATGATTAGAAAGTTAGGTTATATTAGATTAGATACATTTTACCCGCGTAAAATATTTTGAATTTTCAAGGTCACAGACTTTCAGATCTATTGACATTTGAGTGCGATCTCTTGTGTTAACTATACTCTTTGGTTATGTCTGCAAGTGCGTATCCAGCCTTTTAGTCGGAGGGTGGGGGTCACGTCAGATCATCAGAGGCGTATCAAGGTGGCGAGGGAAAGCGGGCGAGGCACCCTCCCAAGACGAGAGAAAAAACGCAAAAAAAGTCAAAAATTTTTACTCAAAAAAAAATCTATCAATGTAATATTAATAATCTATCAACCAACAAACGGAAAGCTTACAATACTTACAAAAGTATCTAAAAAAGTAAAATAAATCACATGATACAAAACTATTAATCGGCAAATATAACAAAGTGTTATGAAAAATGTTAATAATAATTTTTTTAAACTTATTACCTCTGAAAAACAGCAAAAAATTGATTCAGCGCGTCATCGGGCTTTCTCTTACACATCTTATACATTGAGTTGGAAGTGAGATAGAAGTACTTCTTTCTGAAAGTACACGCGCGTAGGAAGCATATTGTTATAACGTAAAAAAAACATAACAACAAACAAAATTTTGAAAATTTATTCAGGTTATTTTTTTTATTATAGTTTGAGTATTCGCTAAAAAATTTAAAATTATAGCAATTTAAATTTTAAGGTATATTATTTAATTCAAGAAAATTATAATTTTCGTCAATTTCGGATTTTAAAACATTCATAACAATTAAAGGGTTAAAGATACGATGGTGGGCGTAAGGACTTTTTTTATTAGAAATATCCTAAAGAATATAAAAAAAATTAATTCATTGCAAAAAGTGCATTCTTTCTGGCTTAATTAATTTTTCGTTGTTTAAACAAAAACATCAACAGATATCGAGTGTCATCTTACACTTTTATAATCAGGAAAGCCTTCCGGATATTTAAAAAAAAAATTACGAATTAAAACAATTTTGCAAACGAATGCGCCACTATGCCCTGCACTAATAAACGACTCGTAAACATGGTCCATAGACATAATCGCAATAGTTGGCATGCGATAGTACCAATGACTCTGTTAGTAATAATTTAATTTCTTGTGATAGATATATCCAATTGGCATACAAAAGCTTTAGATTTTGATCAATAATAATAACCTCCAAATTTTTTGATTTCTCAATAGGTTTTAGAATATAATTTTTTAGTTTAATTGTAATAGTATCCTTTGTTAAACCAAATAATATTACATATGACTTGTTTGAATTTAAATGCAAATTGTGTTTACAAGACTGGTCAATAAGATTCCCCAAATTACTGTTAATTTCATTTTGCAACATTAACAAGTTTGTCTTATTACCGAAACGGTACAATTGTGATCATCTGCAACATGTGCATTTTTGAAAAATTTAAACAAGTAGGAAAATGGCTAGTGTAAATGGTAAATAAAATGGGCCCTAGAATTGAACCTTGAGCTACCACTCTTTTAAGTTCACTTTCGTTTGGGGTTCTATGGCTGACTCATGTACACCTACAAATTTTAATTGTGAAAAAAGCACAGTGTGACTAATTGTGTCAAAGACCTTACTGTAGTCCAACAGTGATATTTATCAATTTAAGTGAAATATTTTATAACTCGTAAGACCAACATTTTAGTACTCACTGGGCGATTCTATTCAAATTAAATAACAAAAACAATTTTCCACTTCTGCCTTCTCGCGAAACGATTAATTACTTCCTTCACATCAACTGGAACATTTTTATGAACGTGGAGAAGCGCCAATCTTGTTAGGCGGTCTTCCGCCATTGACAATCTCAACCAAGTTTTCAGTCTCCTACTTGTGGAGAAGGACCTCTCTCTGCCGTCACTACACTAATTGGTAGTGTAGCAAATATACATGGAAGGTTTCTCATGTGAGGATACATATCACTTCGCAATGCATTATCAGATCAGAAATCAGCTGCGGTATAGCCTGATTTTGAACAATGAAGTGATTTCGACCATTATTTTCGATGTTTATTTTGAAAAATTTATGGTTATTTCGGTGATTTTGAATAAAAACGTACCAGTATTTCGGGAGTGGTTTACCCCTCGTCTTATCTATCGAATTTCTAAGTGAAAGAATTGTTTTCACTTATCATTAAGATTCGCGATGACTTACCCTGTTGACTTTGAAAAGACCATTCGATCGTGCCATTTGGCAAAACGCTCCAAAAATTTGGATGAAATAACCAAACATCCGGATGTGTATATGTACATTAACGATAAAGTGGGTGTTGCCATTCTTTTCTTGAATCATCTCGAACCGTTGGCGTTAGCGTCGCGGCGTTATCATGCATCATGACAACGTTTACACCAAATTTTTAAAGCTGTTGTTTTCTTTTACATACAACCGATCAGATTTTCGAAAATAAAAAAACCATTGCTTTGTTCTGACTTTTTATCTTGTCGGAACCTCTATTACATCTCGGTATATCAGGGATTCAAAACCAATAACGAATGGAAGATCCTACTAGATATCCTTTGACCTCTGATGACCATGTCTGAAGGGAATTCCGAATTAAAAGGATCTCCAGGAGACAGGACCATTTTTATTTTCATGACTACAAACCGAATAACTGGAGACTTCACAGGATGACTCTGGGTGAACAAATTTGAATCAACAATAATATGTACACTGAGCAGATTCTAGAAGAAGAGGTAGAAAAGTTCACCAAAGCCATCCATAACTTCAGGGATAAATCGACAAAGCACATTACGAAGAAATCACGATAGAAATAACGGACATGATAACCACTTCGTAAGAAATGGCAAAGATTGACTGCAGACAAGATTAGATTAATCGACTCGGGGAAGGAGATAAACTTCATGAGAGGTAATTTTTCTACTTTTAGCTATATTTATGTTATTTATGATTAGAAAAGAAAATTCTTTTACTAAGAGTTGTCTGTGATGTCATTCTCTATAATTTTTACCATATGAATGATTTTTCTAAAATGAACCGTAATGAAGACATTTGAAGAAATGTTTCAAATAAAATGTGTGCCGAAAATGTTTTAAAATTGTCTTGATTAGATGGTCCGTACACAATATATTTAATAACTTGAACACATATATATTTTTTAGCAGCCTTTCTTAAAGTTTAAATAATAGATAGTTTCATACAGGACACTTTCTAGCGACTGGTGTTACTGTCCATTGGTGAATTAAAAAATATGCTGTAGAGCTAAATCCTAAATCACTACTGAATGGGATACCTGTGGGTATAGAGGGGGTAAACCTCGAAAGACTATTTTCAGCTTCTCTTGACATAAGAACTTAGAAATTGTAGTCGCTTGACTTTTTTGACCTTGATTTTTCTGGCCTGGGTCGGAAAAGTATCAGTATATATGTTTTTTGACACATTCTAATAAAAAACTACTATTCTGCACGCCATATTTCAATTACTCTACCGTTTGGATACTTATTCTAAAATATTTATATTGTGGAACGTTTTCTTTTACTATTGTTTTTTTATTACAAGTGTAAACGTAGTAGCGACTCGGTTTGGTTGAGTTTGGTTTAATACATTCCTTTGGATTTTTCATTTCACTAAAAATAGAACGAAAGTCCAGTTTGGAATGCGTTTGTTCGGAGTAGTTTTTAAAGTCGAAAATAACACGCCCGTCTAGAAGTTCTAGTTTAGATTAATGCCTTGCTTGTTGGTTGCTCACTTTTTACCGTTTTCAAGATATACAGAATCTTTTATAGTCAAGGTCGCGTTTGATATTTCATTAAAATGTTAATAAGTCCAAGGTATAGTAAAAAAAATTGCACCTAAGAACAAAAAAGAAAACAAGTTGCCGGCACAGAATAAGGCGTAAGGAATACAAATAGACTATATTGTGTTGGTATGGAAAAACTGGAGAGGAAAAGAAAGCATCAAATTAGAAAAATATTGTTTCGCTCTATCGTCAATTATTAATTTTTCAAGTCAAGATTAACAATGCAGGGTTCTTTAATATTTTCATCTTTGGCACTGACCGTTTTTCGAGCTGAACAAAGAAACTTTGTACACTCCTGACCTCCGCCAACGATTACTAACTGACTAACTAGCATTTTGGCATAGAACGCGCGCGTCGTTGCAAAATTCTTGCTGGTGTTACTGTTAATTACTACAAAATAAACATCCAGTTATTTATAATATTTATATATTGTTCGTTGAAGCACGTATAAATTAATTGTCTCCACTAGAAATTACCAAATTAGCAAATAAACATAATTCGCTTTACTGATAGAAATTCAATTTTCCCTTTAATTGGGCTTTTAGCGCTGTTAAAAGGGTTAATCTACACGATCCATCCCTGACCTATTTTCTGTAGTCTGTCAGATTTATTTTTTTTTTACAATTTGACACATTGATAATAGAGGTTATGTATGTATAGAGAATTATTGTTGTACCCGATCAAAGTTTCATTCTGTTGGTTAATTAGTAATTGACGTGTTCGTATTGCAACAATTGTCGAGGCCATTGCTTACATATCATACAACTTACAATTTTATATTTATAATTAAACCACCGTTTGTGACCAGTGTAACAACTAATAGGTCTTTAACTACCATTATCAATATACCATTGAAGGATGAAGGCAACCCTGTCACCAGCCAAAGAGTCCTGGAGTCCTGAAGGGACATCCATTCACCGACAAAAAAAAATAATCCATTAATAGCATAGTCGAATGGTTTTGGCAAATGTTTAAACACTGATATTCTTTAGGGGTAGGAACACCGAGGCTTCACAAGTGCTCGGAATATTTTATGACTGGAAAGAGGAGGGGAGAATAATAAGTGAATAAACAGCAACATAATATGTATATTTAAATCGTTATATTTTACTACTAATTATGCAATTTAATACAATTCTTGAGATTAAAACAATAATAAAGTAAATGATTTCACAAAAATGCTCCTTTCTTTTCGTTGCTAAACAAGAAGACAACATACGTTTATATTAGTAGATAATTTACCTTTTAGTGTAACAAAAACTTTTAACCTAGCAAAACTTCTCAAATCTCGGATGACATGTTCTAGACAGTGTGTGTTGCCGCAGCATTAAAAGACATGTACCAAATAGAATGGATAAAATGTAGTTAATGTAATTTCACTTTCTTTAAAGCTAGCAATCAGAAAAAACTACAGTCCACTAACGAATAAAAAGAGATGAGTGTCTGAGACTGTTCACAAAGATTTTTTTTTTTTTTTGAAAAACACTCCTTAAGTGGTGTTTATTAATATAACAATCTGATCAAAAGTTAATCAGTGGGTAATTTTGTTCTAACTTAACCAATGTTGCAATAGTAAAACTAAAGTTTTACTCGCTAGGATACCTTAAGGTATAATAACTTAATTACTAAACTAACGTGTTACACCGCACAACACTTTTCTTTGTTATTAACACAACCACTTAGATAACTCAAAAGGTTTCACTTTCTTGCGTCTTCTCGTCAGGTTGGTGTTGTCAAGAAGCTGGATCGCCTTAAGGTTCACATGTTGGTGAAGCCGTTGTTTATGACATCTGATGATAGTCTGGTCAACAGTGTCCATCTGAAGATCTCGATGGGGGTCGCTATTTCTAATTTACCAAGAACCATCGACAATGTTCCTCAATACTTTGTTCTGGACTCTCTGGATTAGTAGAATATGACTATTGCCGTTGCTGGTAGAAACCCAGAGGTGAATGCCACAGGTCCAAATTCGTTTGAGAACTTGCCTAAATAAAATAATTTTGTTACATTATATAGATAGGCTGGAATGCCTACCAAATAACCAGTACATTGTTTCTCTTGTTTTTTCTTTTTAACATGAACCTTTCAACACAGTCTTGCATTTAATGTAATACTTAGATATTTTGAGTTAGCATAAGGGATTTGGCCATTAATTATGTTAGTTGGTATTTGTTGACTATTTTTGTTAGTAAAATTAATATTAACTGATGTTTGTAGTTTATTTGCAGCCTCTTCATCTTTGCTTATCCCTCTAATGGCAATATAAATGTAGTTATTGTATCTTGTTCTAGTTGGGGTATGTCATACTTTAAAGCCTGCGCAACATCGAGAACAGACTTCTTTGGTGTCTAATGCTTTTTCGTTCGAAATTGAGATTCTATGAACCTGATCTACAGTTGAATGATTTTCTCTAAAGGCGAACTGATAAAATCTGGAATTAGTTTCCTTTCTTCAATGATGGGTTTCAGTCTTTTCATTAGGATTTTCTCAAATAGAAATATTGCCCTATATGACGAAACTTCATTTGGAGGTGTTCCTGGTTTGAGGATTATAATGACTTCACCTACTTTCTACAACCTAATGACATACCTCAGATTGAATAAAGCATTAAACGAATCTCTTAACTTTTTGTATGTTATTTCTAGCCCAATTGCCATTTGCATTCCTGATTGGAGTATTCTGCACAATGGTCGTTTTCAATCGCTTTCTGGCTTCTTAACGGAACTGAAAGAATAATTTTCTTTTCAAGGTCCAGTCTGAAGCTTTGCGAGTTTGTTTTTCTGTTTATCAGTCTAAGAACGCTTTTCTTTTGGATAATGGTGTCGCTAAGAGTGAGAAGAAAGGAAAAATGGCCTGAATGCATGTCCCATGCCTCATCAACTTGTAGTTTCCTGAAATATTTCGTACAACAAAAATGTCCGTCGGATATTTTATTCCTACCTGTGGGCCAATAAGTTGAATGCGACTCACATTGTAGCGGTGTCATTGATTCTTTTAGGTTTTTACCTTTAGTTTTTCTTAGTCTAGAGCCCCAATGAGTATGTTTTTCATTGAAATTGCCTCCAATGATAAATCTAGGTTCCTGACTATTGAGGAAGTGTAGGTATTGTTTGCAATTCTTGTTGGTGCTGTAGCAATAATTGGATTTTCATTTCATTATTATTAGGCTATTGCAGATTGTCTTATTTAGTACTATATTTCAACCTAGTAATTTGTTCATTTATTATGTTCAGCTTTTACAATATTTGGACAAAGGTACGATCGATTATTTTTTAGAAGTGGGGTCGGTATAATTAAAAAAGTTACTTAATTCTACTATAGCTTTGTTAAGTCAACAGTCATATTGACTGATATGATATAGTCACACCGGTTGTTGAACAATGTAGCCAAAACTGTCTAGTTCTAATTTTTCATATTCATGATCAGCATATTAAAGAAGTACAAGAGCAGGCAACTGTTTTGTCATACTGTCTTTATAATCTATTTAAAAAACTGTGAAATTAGCCCCATATTGGTGTAGTTAATTTGTTTATAGTAATTTAGTTGTTTATCCATATTTTCGATTTAAAAATAATATAAATATGGATATTGTTTAGGTTTGAAATTATGTTAACTCTTGAAACACTGATACCTCATAGTGGAAGATTCGTTATTCTGTATTTAAGTGTAATAACAACTGATAATAATTAACCACTGGCCATTCACTAGACAGTTTTTACCATTATACAAGAAACAGAGGTGTGATACTTAGCCGACGAAATCTCGTCGAGTTCGTGCATTACGTATTGTGGTGTGGAATATGGTTATCTGATTGGCCATGAGCCGATTAAAATTTATTTTCGCGCGTTGTTTTCGATCAGCTTATACGTCAAATTCGTAAAAGCCACGCAGGCGTATAGTATTAATCTTCGTAATATCATACCTTCTTTTTATAGTATCATGAGTTTTAACTAGAAGACTCGGACAACATTCATCGACTATTCTGACTGACCCTGACCGATCAGCTGATTAGTCATGACTGGTCATGTTGCTCTAGGGATTCGCATGATGTATCGATGTTTAAGAAACATCGATTTTTCGGATTCAATTATCGATGTTAACATCGATGTTTTTTTATCCGATGTTATTAGTTAACATCGAGTTTTTTATCCGATGTTATTTGTTAACATCGATTTTTCAATTAACATCGATGATTTTCTTTTGAATATTTTTTGGTTTTTTGTTAAGCGTCACGTTTCAATTGATGGTTTGAATTCCTTTTTGTTAAGCGTTAATTCTTTTTTTGCTCTTCAATGAAAGTTTTTGGAAAACCTCGATGTTTACAGACACATCGATGTACGGAAAAACAAACATCGATATTTAGAAAAATCGATATATTCTTTTCTGATATTTTTACAATATCGATAGTCTGTGTTCGCTGTATCATTTGATGTCAATATCGATGTTTTAAAAAATTTGCGCATCCCTATGTTAGTTTTTTCGCTAAAAGTTTTCAGCCGGTCCGACTGCTCACTGAACGCACTCTGTATTTGAGTTTATTACATTTGTATAGAAACGGCATCGCTGGAGAGACGATCGGTTTCTACCACATAATTTGATTACTATACGGTGCAAGAGAGAGGTCCGACACGCCCAACATAGGGCGCGGCCATTTTGATGCCTTTACCACAGTTTATAGCTAAAGAATCAGTTCGCTCACTCTGCGTCGGCACTTTTGATCTCAATGTTCCAGTTTATACTCTGCGCAACTCGGATAATACAATATATGACAACCGCCTATCATAAAACAGCAGTCTTCTAAGCATCCTGAATTTGTATATCTGGAGTGGATGTTATTTTGGAACTTTCAACTGGTCCGAGTGAGCTAACTGATTCTTTAGCAATAAACTGTGACTCCAAAAATAATATTTACTGACAGCAGCAAGCAAAATATCAGGTGCGTTTTCCGCTTCTGCTTCCGGAATTGTCGGTTTAGTCGTTTTAACCTGTCAGATTAAAACAAGAAAACCGACAATTCCGAATCAAGCGGATGATTAAAACGCACCTATTAAAAATATTGCGCTAAGATGTAGGCAACACGTAATAAGGCATAAAAATGGCGGAGTTTTCTATCTCCTTTTAAAAGGCACTCAGAAATCTGCGCAGTGCGACCATTCTCCGTATAGTAAGAGAAAATCAAAGTATGTGGTTTCTACGAACGCAGCTATGGGTTGCAGGCGCGCAGTGTTGCCGTTTAAGTGAAAATTTGCCGTTGGGATGGAAATTTAGGGTGGAAAATGGCAATTTTTGCTTTAAGAGCAAAATGTGATACTTTGTCGCTTGAGACACCAAGTTGGCTTCTGTCGAAAGCGGCAACGAACTTTTTCCTCAAAATGCACACAGTATTTTTTCTACGATAACATTATTTTAAGAAACAGATATAAAAAATCAAGTGTGGCTAATACTCTTGCGAAGTAATTTTCATAGACATAACGTATTTGCAATTTTAACTATTTACTAGGTCATTTAGTGATGGAGGGGGCAAATTCAAAATAACAAATTATATACCCGAGGTGTCTTTAATATTATGGCCAATGTTTACGCGTTGGGGGCCAAAAAAAATAAAATTTTTCGAAAGATAGTTTTAAATATTCACCATTTCAATGTAGGCACAAAACTATCGTAAAAACCTTAAATTTTCCCTGATAAATTCGCTAACATTAATACCTTTCGGTGCGAACAGAAACACGTAAACAGGCCAAACAATTTATCGTTTTAAAAAAAATGCGCGCATTAGAATTAGAATAATGTTACCTTGCAAAATTTATTTCAGAGTGGTGATCTCGAAACAAATGTGCGGAGGAGATTGGAGATTGGTTTGTGTGTGTGATGTGTGTGAATACCTGCGTTCCAAATTGCTTCGCGACGTTTCTTTTTTTAATACATGTAGGTCAAAGCTCATCGCATCTCAGCTCATCGTGTTGTAGTTAATTGGGACTGGAAGAAAATATTGCGTGGAAATATACCTCTTTCTTTTCAAATAAAAATATCTAATACGAATATGATTTGAGAGTTGACTCTTTCTGATTTTATTTAAGAGTTACGGGTCAGAAATTAATCTTACCAATATTAACTCAAATAATTATAAAGGGTTAGTAAATATTAAATAAATAAAAACTCACCTAAATTTGTAAAAAGTACTCAACAAGATTAATAGACTTTTATCCATTTATTAAAATTTAACCTATACATATGTAGATTGTTTATTTACATGCTAATGTCAAATCTTGACCATGACCTTGTAATAATTCTTCTCTTCTTCATTCAGGTGTAATTTAATTAATTAGGTCAATAATTAAGTTTTTTTAATCAGGTAGGTACATGTGTCTTCTTGGTGCCTGAGGTTTTATCTCTCTCGGGGTTCTCTGTCATTTTCTTTTTGGAGGTTGGTGTTTGGGCCATGTCGTCTGTCTTATCTTGAAACGAATATTTCGGATTTTTTACCACCCCTAAAAGAGAGTTCCATCAAATTACTTATAATAAGTATTGCTTGTAAAATCAAAACGATTTTTATTACACGCATTGTGAATTTGCGATACTTAAATGAAACGGCCCTACCTTATTTGGTTAGTCACCCAGACACAATTTAAATTGCATGCACCTCTATATCTGGCTTTATTTATGCTTTTAGGCCTATTAGTTACAGTTAGGATACTATTCTGCATTACCATTATTGCTATCACCTTCGATTGCTTTTATCTGATTGACAAGGTACTCCCTGAGCTTAATACTGCTGCTTATTGGCTGCTTTTGGACTTGTGTAAATTGCAGTGTCGCCCCATCGATACATCTAGGAGACTTCGAGAACCCAAGTAAGATCTCTCCAATTTTCTACCTAACCCGCGCTATCTTTTGGAAGACCCCACACACCTTAAAAAGGAAACGATTTCAGGGTTAATATATAATAAATCATAAACAATCGAATTTTCCATGTGTTATCCCTAAGAGCCACTCGTAAATTTTCTTTTATTCTACTCAACATCGATGTAATTTTTAACCCTCTTCGAGGTTTATATGCGAAAATGGGGCACCTAAATCGATCACTATCTGACGGTCTATTGTGGCATTTATTATGTTACTCCGAGTATCCGAATATATCTTATAGTATAAATGATAAAATTATTACGCTAAATGTATAAATAATTAAATATTAACGTATACCTCAATCTTAACAAAAACATTGGGCTAATGGACCAAGTCCCTGGTCAGAACATCCAACCTGACATATTTCTTATATTACACATGGGAACAGCTGTTTTAGTGTCGAGGTTTTTTGAGCTGATTCTATATCAATTTAATGTCCTGATTTTAAATAATGTATTCATTTTTACCTAGAAGCTCAAATTTTTAAGATATACAATTTTAGAGAAATATAAGTTACATTATTTTAACTCAAATCCGTAAGTGTAGTAAACAAAAGTAGATACGAAATTTTTATTTTAGTTATACAAAATACAATATTATGTCGTACTTACAAACAAAAAAAAACATTGAAGAAATCAAATAGTCACTCAACACTTCGAAAGCTTCTTTTCCGCGACATTCTTGAATGTTTTTTTAAACAGCCCCTTTGTAAACTCCAGCAGTAATCTGCCATTATGTGCATGTCCCATCTTCCTTGGTGAAATCTTTCACCTTGTTCCTCACTCATGTCTCCTAAATTTTCTGGAAAACGGTCTAAGTGGTTGTGTAAATAGTGTATTTTAATACTCATATTGCACCCTAAGGATTTGAAACTATTAAGCATCTTATTAACCATTTCAACATAGGTTTGAGCTTTATGTTTGCCTAGAAAATTTTCTACAACTGCAACAAATGATGTCCAAGCTTCTCGTTCAACTTGATTCATTGAATTTATAAAGGCGGGATCCTTAATTGTCTTATTTGTGGGCCGTCAAATATCCCTGCTTTGAGTTTTTCTGTGCTCAACTGATGCATTTTTACCCCTATATATGCAAAACATGACCCATTCTTATCAAGAGCCTTTACAAATTGCTTCATTAAGCCCAACTTTATATGTAACGGAGGAAGTATGATTTTTTCTCTTTCAACCAAAGCGTCGTTATTGACATTCTTTTCCCCAACGTTCATGTTTTCTCTTTGAGGCCAGTCTTTTCTAACCCAGTGGTGTGTTTTGTCCCTACTATCCCAGAGACACAAGAAACACGGATATTTCGTGTAACCACTTTGCTGCCCAAGAAAAAAGTTTACCATTTTTAAGTCTACACAAATCATCCATTGATGTTCGTGATACTTTATCTTCTACAAGACCAAAGCTACGGTATTATATTCTTTCAGTTTCGTTGAGTGAGCTAGTGGTATTGAACCATATTTATTCTCATTATATAGAAGGACACATTTTAAACTTCGCTTTGAACTGTCAATAAATAGGCGCCAATCATTTAGAATATATTCAGAAAGTCCCATTTCTTTCAGGAGTCCATTAATTTCGTGACAAAATACAAGATTGTCTTCTTGAGAAAAGAATGATAGCAGATACTTTTCTCTTGTACGGTAAAAGGTAATTTTGGTTCCTTGTCCCAATAAATTTTTGTCGTTCAACCTAGAAGCCAGTACTTCAGAAGCTTTTTTTGAGATCCCTGGTGAGATCATTTAATTCATTTTGATTGAAGCGTTGAGGAACTGATGACGTCTCCTCATAGTGACTGTTAGTTTCATTAGCATCAGAACAGCGATCAGAGGGAAAATATTCGACATCAGAGATATCTGGTAGCTGATGAAATGTTGGAAGTCCACTTACTGCGGTTATTTCGATTGATTCTTTTAGTATTTACGAAACAGAAATAACAATCATTGAAGTGGTTTTTTGGTTCTCTCCAAACCATTGGTACGCCGAATTTTAGACATTTTCTTTTCTTGGTAGTCCACTGCCGTAAATACCCTACAAGTTTTACATACGAGATGCGGGGCCCACTTTTTGTCCTGATCACCAAGGTTAACTCCAAAATATCCAAGATACGCTCGCTTTACAAAGTCAGTAATAGTTTGTCTGTTTTGTTGAAACATGTATTCTCCGCATATATAGCAAAACACATCAGGTTGATTTACACAACTTCTTGAACTGGAACCTGAACTCATTTTAATTCTGTTCAATAATACAAAAACACTCTTTTCTTAACATAAAATAACACGCCGAACTCGATCTACTCTCATTAGTAAGAACGCACAAACTGACGAGAATTACCCGAGTTAGGGGATTAAAAGGGTCAGTTCAGGTACCTGATAGGCAATGGTTCCACTATTTATAGATTTACCTGGAATTTACTTAATTAGACTGACAATAAAACCATTGTACCTACATTAATGAATATACATATAATAATTTTTGAAACTCTCATAAATGAATAAATATACTGAATAAAAACCACATTGGTAGATAAAAAAGTAGAACGGATTGCATGTACAAATTTAGCGTCCCAAATATAGTTAAAATCAGCTCTAAAATCCCAGGCACCAAAAAAAAAATATTTTTTGTTGCCCTGTTATAAATAAATTAGGAATAGTTATCTTAATTGGCCTATCCAGAGCACTTGAAAGTAAATATTTTGGACATGATAGAATTGGCTCACGGTATTTAGGGTTATACTTGAACTGAAGAAGGTATATTATCTGTTATCTGAGTATGTTGTAAAATAATTAACAGTGTTGACAGCTCCACTGAAAAGTAAAGTTTCTAGTGTATTTAAAAAATATGTTTTTTTTTGTTTAGTATTTTATTTAAATAAAAATACATGCCGCAATTAGACTATGTACAAATATAGAGATCTTAAAATTAACACAAGTCACATTCGATCAGATAAATACAAAATTATTCTAAACATATTTGTAGAAAAACCTAACCTAGCCTAACCAAAACTTCTAGCCAAGATCTACGTTTTTTAACGTTCAAAACTTTAATTAAAAATTAAAATAGAATTGGCAACAATGACTAATATTTAACGAAATTTTAAAATATATTGAAATTTGTACCCTTTTAAAATATACCTACCTGAACAAACCGAGGTTAATTACACTCCCCAATATTTTATCCTATAAACACTGTATACTTTTTTATAACTTGGGTTTGTCAACATAGAAAATTATAATAGTAGTTTGTGCGGCAAGAGTGGATATGACCATCATATCCACTCGAGTTTTACAGTATATTTTTTTACCGCCCTCTAACAAAAATTAAAAAAATATATTTTAAAAAACATTACAGGGTTGATTTCAGTATTACCAAACCATTCTAAAAATGAAATAAAGTACAAGGTGTTCTATTTAAAAAATATACATTTTTATTTGTCAAGCAAAAATGAAATGTATATCTAAAAATATTTTTTAAATATGTATTGTCAAATCCAATCCAAATCCAAAATATTGAACAATTACGCACACCCTGTATAAAATGGATTTATCTGGTTTTGTCTGATCGTTCAATTTTTCTCTGGTTTGTTTTCATCCCTCGGGGTTCTGGAATTTATTCCTGAACCTCTTCCATTTATATTTGTTTCGGAAATAAAACCAACAAAATCTCTCGTAATAAACTTTTAAGTTTATCTCTTCATTCATTTATTCAATGTGTTTACGACGCTTTCTATACTACCGATAACTTAACACTGGTTTACGAAACGAGAGATTTATTGCAGGTGATGTGATGTTCCTTTGACGATGCCACATCGAGAGCTAGAGAATAGTTGGAAAATTGGAAAAAGATTCGATTAACCGAATTGGACTCGAATCTTATAATCAAATTAACTGTTAGATCGCTGGATCTATATCTTTCCGGTGAAGTAATGGTTATGCCATTGGGACGAGAATCCAGTGGTCGTAAGTTCGAATCCTGCTTGAAGCGGATTTTTTTTTTGAAAAACAATTTTCCAATTTTTCTTTAGTTTGTTTTCATCCCACAGAAATATCTGCAATTTATTTCTGAAGGTACTTCATTTGTATTTGTATCAACAATAAGACATTTTTATCTTTGCTTATGAACGTAAGTATTTAGATAAACAGCTGAATTTAAAAAATTTTTGGTACTGCTATTATCTAGTCAGTTAAATACATGTTTGCAATTAACATTTTTTTGGTTTAGACTTCGAATAGGGTATTAACAAAATTTTTTCTTCACTTTTCATCGTTTTTTCTAGTCGCCTCTTAGTAAAGGGGCTATAGGAGTTGTAGCGCAAACCTTATGTAAATTAACATGGGAAATCGCTAAGGTTCATTCTGGCAATTTTTGTCGTCTTGGGCTTGGGCCCAGCCTTGGGGTTCATTCTGCTTTCCTCCTCTTTTGGGGTTCGCATGGCAGCACTGTAGCGCAGATGGCCTATTGTGCCACCATTTGGATGCCTTACTGCTTCCCATTCGTCATTCATTCTACGTAGTCGATGGTTAACCGCTTAGTTGACTAAGCCAGTGGTCACCTATCCACGACGTGACCGGAAACTTCACAGCTTAACTGCCGCGAAAACCTGAATGCACACTAGTCTAGCCTCTCCGGCGATATATACTACTGTTGTAAACATTGTTAAATAAAAAATAAAATCATTAAATTATCTTGCCTTCTTTTTACTTTATTTTGACAGAAAATAATTTAATGCAACCCTGTACAGTGATAATAAAATCATGTTAAAGTCTTTCTATCTTAACCACTATGATACTAAAATAAACTTCACTTGTTTCAACTAGAGGTGTCCAGCTGCATTGTTCTTTATTATTTTTGTTTTTGCTGTCATGAAGTATTCGATGTTGTATCTGAGTAAAATATGTTTTGTCGGATGGTTCGGCATGTTATACAAAATAAATTTTCTAATAAATTCCAGCTGTTTAAATACAAAGTAAGTAAAACAATTGAAATTAAGCGTGAAAAACAATTTGGATTCGAGGCGCCGACTGGATTTGTACCTGTTAAATAGTTCCTTGCCAAATTCATTTGTATGTAAAGTAGAATTAAAGCTGTATACCTAAATCGAATTGACTCTTGGCTTCTTACCAAAAACTCGGTTATCTAATAATAATATGGATTTATCGCCCTGTTATATGAAAAGGATTTGTTGATTCAAAATCAGTATTACTTTTTTATATATATTGGCGTCCACTATACTAAAAATCTAAATATCCGTAAGATTTGAAGAGTTATATTCATTAGATTATAATGAAGTGATTTACAAAAAAAATATTTTAAAGTAAACCTTAAAAAAATTCACGTTTGTCGGAACGTTCAATTTTTCTTCTTTTTGTCTGTTGGGATTTAATTCAGAGCCGTCTGTCGTTACCTTAGACATTATTCGAATCTCTGTCTTTGTCAGTCTTGACCTACTTTAGAAACATTTTTTGTTGACCATTCTATCTCTTTATTACGAAACAATAAAATAGAATACGTTACATTTTCTATTTAAATTTGAAAGAGTAATTTGACGTTGACATTTTTATTTTAAAAGCAGAACAACCAATTACATTACTTTGTTTGTTGACGTCACCAGACATGATTATCAAATTTTACGATGGATGATATAAGGATTTTATAAATTATGGTTAATGTCATAATATAATACGAGTTGTATCGAGACTATAGATAATCGTATATCGCATAATTTATGAGATTATCCATAGAACCGATATTATTTATAAAATATGACAGCTAAATAATGTACGAAATGTACAAAAGCAATGACAAAAAATAGCTTAGGTAGTCCTTTCATTAACACTAAATACCAAAGCCTTATTGTTACATAAATCTGGTATCTATAAATTAAGTTGTTCCACTTGCAACTCCTTATACATCGGTTAAAGTGACCATTATATTAACAAAACTAGGAGACACTACTTGTGTTCGAATGTACTTACTAGAATTAGCTGAAACAAAAATAATTAAATTATCATGTCTTCTGCCTAAATGAACAGCTGCAAACAAAAGATAATCACACTTTCCTCACCTTCTTCGAATTATAACCATCCTTTTGTTTTTTGTTTATTTACAGTACGTTTCCACTGCTTTTCCTATTGTATTTAATCCTCTTACTTATCACTCGTATATCCTTTTCTTCTTTTCTTTTTTCCTGATTATATCTTATCATTCGAATATTCTTTTTTTTATGAATATTCTTTTTTTTATTTCTTTTTCATCAATACTTTCTTTTACTCATCGCCCTTATATTTCTTCTTTCACCACAGTGGCCCCGATATTCGATGTCTTTGTCCAGCATCAAATTAACTATAATCACGATTAATGTAGGTAATATGTATCTATAATTACATTTACTTTTATTATTTTTATATTATGTGTTGTTAACTTCAATTTTTTAGACTTCAAAAAAAAATTTAAGTTTTTTTTAGATCATTACTATAAATTGTAATTTTGGAAACAGTGATTAGAGAGAAAATTGTTCCGCTTTTAAAGGCTGAAAATCTATGTCAACTGTCACCTTCCGGGTTTCAAATACGCAGTTCTGGCATTTCGTTTTTCATCATCAAAAGTGACGATCGATTCAACCTTACGTTCGAATAGGGTGCATTGGTTTCCACTGAAAACAATATGCCCTTTAACCATCTTCAGATCTGAACATCACTATCCAGTTGATTTCGATAGGATCCTTATATCCTTGTGTGTCTTGCTCCGTTGTATCTTAAACATTAAATTACATTGTTGTATCGAGTTTTGAGTAGTTTTATTCTTATTGAACGTACGATTACATTTGAAAAAAATAGATAATCTTTCATTGGTTATTGGTTATTAATTAACTAAAATTATAGGAAATTATATTGTAAGTGATTAGCTGATTTTATCAATAAAAGCAAAAGCTGTTCATTATTCTAATAAAATTGTTTTTTATTATCGATTTTTATTATTATTATTATTATTATTATTAATTTTATTCTACTAGTTTTTAAACTGTTTGTTTTTTGCTTGTATTTTCTCATTAACTTTGGATTGTTTCTTCGTCCACATTATCTGTTTTCCATTTCTTTGGTTTATAATTTTTACATACGTTTAAAAGCGAGAAAAAATCGCGTCATTTTCCTCTTGTTAGCGGATGAACGAACATGTCAAATCAGTTTAACCCAGGTCATCGCAGAGGCTGATGTGCCAGATTAATATCTATTAACAGAGCTGGCAATAGGAAATTAGTTAAGTTAAATGAATGGTTAAATGGGCGTTTCACTAAGTAAATGACTTCTAATTATACTATTACTATTAACGTTACTACTAAAACACAATCAATATCCGCTAAACAATCTTTAAAATAGGTTAAGTCCGTGCGACCGCGACCACACAAGTAGCAACTACTTTATTGAAAATGTCAATTTTATTCTACCCAAATTTTATTGTAATAATACCGGCATTTGATTAAATTGACAGAAATGAGATTACTAAATGGTCTAGATCAGCACACATTGGATGACAGTAATAATTGGCATTATTGTTAGTAAAATATAAAGAATGACACAAGTATTAAATGTTTTAACTAAATATTCTAATAGAAAACTACGTATTGAATTAAATAATTATTGTGATGTTTGTTTATTTTAAAACAACAGTTTATTTATTAATAATTTATTTAAACACTTATTTATTTTATAACACTATTATTCTAATTTATATATATTTCGAATGTCTTAAAACTGTTGACTATTTATCTTCACTGTCCATATAATAACTAACTTTGTTCATCCTCCATCAGTATTTAAATACAAATTTAAAATACTCTTAAAATAAATATCCTGATTATAAGAATGTATGTACCAAGTACCATTATTTATATCGTAATTATTACTTAATATTTAGGAAAAGAGAATTTTCATGTAGTTAAACTTATCTTACTCGAACCTAGTTGTACTTTCGGAGTTGATATCTCTTATATTCCATTCTTCTTGTCTGTTATTTACTTTTTCCTAAGGTAGTCGATTTTCTTTAGTAGGTATACATTCCAAGGATGTCTCTCCTAAAATTATGAATACAATACAGAAGTATGACGTAAGCCTTCAAGATGTATACGAGTATATTTTTATTACCTAACTTAGATATATGACAAAGATGACATCTGAGATGTGTCAACATTCTTGTGTAATAAAACTTTTATGAAATGATTCTTGGAGTAACTTAAAAGTATATTTGGTACAGAGTATGTAATGAGAACCTTCTCTCTTTCTTTTTCTCTCTACACAAAGAGATACATAACTCTCCTCTTATCTAATTAAGTCAATAATAGGTAATTTTAGAAGTGGATCAATTAAACTAAGGTCTGAAACAGGAAGTACCTCAGTAAGGTTAAATCTGGCATTCTTCTTAAGAAGTTCATGAGATCCGTATGGCAGATTTGTAATTTGTTACAGTTTTTGATTTCGTAAACTAAGTTATCGATACCTAAAGTTGCTCCAGTTGGAAACTCTTCCGAATAATTGGATTTGAAAGGGATCATAGTTACAGTTTACTTTGATTCATACTCAAGTATTCCCTGCTTAGTAATAAGCACATTCACCCAACGGCCCCATTACATACCTGGTAAGCATTAAAGCTTATTAAATTTTGAACATAAAAAATAAATACTTATGAAGACTTACTTCTTTCTAGGCCGTATCCCTTCTGATATCTTGATTTTCAAGTTGAAATTTGGAAATTTAGTTTCTACCCTGTATATACTTCTGTATATTATCCTGTATATACTCCGTATTATCCTGTATATATTCCGCATTATCCAGTTAGGATTGATTGAGGCACATAATATATCATTTATTTCATTCAAACATAGACCAACACCAGATAGATAACCACCCAATCTATGAATTAAATTCCATGAAACATTCATTGTATTTGTTTTTGTACCCATCTCCCTGAGAAAAATTATTTCAGGGTGTAATGAGCCAATTCCTCAGGATAAATAATGGGGTTTCTGGTATACTGGAAATAATCTTTATTTCAACGTTCCACAACTTCAAACAGCAAAGAGCAACGACAAGTTGGGTTGGACATCAACCACAACTCGAGTAGTTGTTACAAATTTTCTTACTTAACAACAAACTTAAAATTACTTATCACCTTTCGCGGGTTAAAGTCTGTCTACTGTCTCCTCCCGTCTCGTCACACCATTCTCCTCTTTCCCCCGCGACACATCACACCTGACCAAAGACCGGTAGCTGTTGGCGTTATTGCCACGTCATCGCTAAAGTCTTAGTTCTGCGCACTTCAAGGGGTAGATAGTGATACATTTTGGGAAAAATTGGTTACCACGTTTCTTTTTTCCACTATCTCTCCTGATAAAATTATAATAGTAGATCGGGCTAAAATAACTGTCTTTTAGCCTTTCTTATCTCCTTGTTGTACTGCATGAGTTTAGCCTTATATAGGGCCCAGTCTTCTATTGATTTAGCTATATTGAAAAGTCGTTGCACTTCACTTCTAAGGTGGTCTAAGTGTTTATTGCACCAGACTGACAAGTCGAAATATAGTGTTAATTAAAGTTATAATCATAATTTTCAGAGCCGTTAAGTTCACGCCCAATTATTTGATCATGATTATGAATACTATCATTATTATACTTAAACGACAGCGAAAAATGACTCTGTTAAATAATGTAACGATTGTTTAATTTAAAAATAGTTTATTTATTAAAAACAGTTTATTTACAATTTATTTATAACTTACTAATTAATTTGTTTAATAGTTAGGCATTTTTATAACTCACAATTCTAATTTATTTATTATAATTTATCTTTACTATACAACACTTGCATTAAAACTTAACGTCTACCGACAAAGTTGCGCTATTTATATGAAGCCAACTCTGCTCGAGTACATTCTCGGGGGCCTAGACTCTGGAAATTCTCCTCTATAAGTCAGCCGGCGCCTAACGATTTCTCTGGTAACTTCTCGAATGAGTGCATTTGTCTCGGTCCTGCTATATCGAAACATAGACGAAACGGTGGCTTTGTAACAGCTAGAGAACCAGGGTCGGCTTTAGGTGGTTGCATGACAATAATTTAGTTAATCATGATTTTCAGTATTGAAAGTACCGGCCCTAATGGGAATATTTCTGCAGTCAATATACTTCCTGGCGGTGCAGCGGAAATGAAATGATCTTTATAGCTAACCCTTGGAAAGATCATAACAGGAGGGATGCTACAACCAGCCGCAGTTATTATTCCACATGTCATTAATTTCCCCCGGTCAGCAAATTCAATTTTCCCAATCTGATCTTTTCCAGTTTCTGCTATAACTTTAGAGCATTTTAAAACAGTCTGCATGCCTGTATTATTAAGGTTGATGATTCTATGTTGTTGTAGTTTATAGCGGTCCATTATTTGCACATTTACAATGAATTGGACAAGGTATAACATAAGCAGCGCATTATCTAATCTGTGACCTCGCGCACGGTACGTATGTATAATTTACTAATTGTAATTTTTAATTGAAAATAATTAACTTTAATTATTTTGGTTCCGAAAAAATTATTGATAAGTCGTTACAAATGATTCCATTGGGAAGTCCTTACTGGATAGAGTAGATCTTGGATCTATGTACATCGTAGCGGAAGAAACGATGGTTGACTCGACTTTAAGTCTATCGGTTCCTAAATATCTACTTAAGAATAATATTAACATTGAAATATAACTAGATCGAGGTAGACTCAAAAAGCAGGTGCTAGTTAGTTACTCGAAAATAAACACATCATCGCAATCATAAGTTCCGAAAATATGAAAACCCAATTGACTGCTTTTCGGATAATTTCTGCTTTTCTAGATTATTTTTGCGGCGGACCTTGTACGAATTTAGATCGGGCTCTTTTCAATTCGTAAAGTTCAAGGATTTCGCCGATAAAGTTGAGCATAAAATTTCGAAATTATGTAAGTATTGCACGGTCCGTGTTTCGAACAAACGTAAACAGCTTTTCATTACGACAAAAATGATTCATTGTGTTTTTTTTTTTTTCATGAAATTCTTTGTTTAAACGTCCGATATTTTCGATTTAATGGGTACTCGTTTATTTGAGTTGATAGAAAATGTTTGTTTTCGTTGGGAAATCTGATTTCGATAGATGGAAACAAAACAAAAAAATAAAAACCGGCAATATTTAACGAAAAATGTAACTGTCCAAATAGACTTAAATAAATATTTATTTTTAAACAAATGGCTTCAATATTATGATTACTTACATTTAGAATTTTGAAAAATGCATTAGACCGTTCAAATGTCAGTTTCAAAAATAATAAAAAAAAATTAATAACGCCTCTCAATTTTTTTCTTTCGGACCTCTTTTAAAAATTGGAACAAATTAGTGTAGTAATAGTAATTTTTATTTACCATGAAAATATAGGGTGTCCCATAATGTTATGTTGTTTTTAGAGAGTGCTGTTTGGCAACATTAAATATAATCGCCACGACTCTGTATTTTTCAGGTCGAAGAAGGTTGCGGATTATTTAGTAACAATACCTGATTTCAGCAAGATAGTTCTACAGCCCACACCGTCAGAAGATCTTTGGCAATGCTACTGGATATTTTTTCAAAGTGGGGTGACATACGTTGGCCCCTTAGATTAAAGAGACCGAAGATGTAACTTTGCACACTGCGCATGTTGTCTATTTTAACCCAAAGTAACCCACCAATTGAAAATCATTGTTTGCACGACGCCACCCGAATTGCTCCGATTTTTCCATTCATCGATCACCTCCACCTGAGTTTAATCACCATTGACAGCTGTTTTTTGATTTATTTGTTGGTAGTTTAGCAATTTAAAGTGCTCTAGTTAATCAATTTCAAGTTCAAAATGCCACGATGTATCTTGAAAAAATGTATGTACTTATAATACAAGTACTAATGTTATGAACATATTCGTTTTCAGCAGTAAATATTTATTAACGTTTTGACATAAAGCGCCATGATTCTCTGGGCTGAATACTTCAGATCCGCATTAAGGGGTTTTAATAAATATTAAGCTTATGAAATCAGATTTCATATTACTTACATAAATTTACAAAAAGATAAAATTTTGAACATTTAATTTAAATAAAAAGTAAATAGGCATTGCTGCTAACGAAATTTTGTATTTAAAAAGTAGTTTTATAAGAATGTTTTCTAAAGGTGATTTTAAGCCCTTTTTGGTAGATAAATAAGAAGTAAAGAATCATAGTTGCTAGCTAAATTTTATTTTTATAAGGTATTTTTATAAGAATATTAGATGAAATACAGGATGACCTACTTAAAATTACAAGGTTCATCTTATTTGCGGTCAAATCGAAAGTGACATTTGAATCTTCAGTCTTAAAACAAAGTAAAACGCACCATACGATCTAGTATACGCAAAAAAATACTAAAGTTACGGGAGTTGGTCACATTAATAAAATGTTACATTACAAACCCCTAAACAACTCGAACAAAATTTTCGTTTACTAAAAAAATCCAAAATTTAGCAATATTTATTATTTATTATACAATCGAATGCGGTTTCAAAGATAACGGGATCAAAAAATCCGAATCTCTAAATTTTTGAGCTAAACGCTCGGATAAAAGCAAACGACCGATAGGGGTTACAAAAATAATCGATTTATCGATAATTCTGATATTTTTTTATGAAAATCGATTTATCCGCTGTTTTTAATAAATTATTTTTGTTTTTTTTTTTTAATACAAAAAAAAGTAGATTTATTCAAAATAATCGATTTTCGTTCAATCGGTTTTTTCATTATTCGATTGAATATAATCGGTTATTTTATATAACCGATATTTTAGTTATTTTTTAAAATTATCGATTTATTGGTTAATCAGCTTTTTAATAATCGATTATTTTTGATATTCGAATAATCAATTTTAAAGGAAATATTAAAAAAAGGATTATTAGAAAATAATCGATCATTCGTTTTATTTTTTGGAAAATCGATTTATCATAGAATCGGCTTCTTAATTAATTGGTTATTTTCGATTAGGCGATTATTTTGAAATTATCGATTATTTTCGATATTTCAAAGATAATCGAATTATCGATTCTAAAGGAAATACAATAAAGTAGATTATTGATAATAATCGATCGATGAAAAATAATCAATTATTTAAAATATTCAATAATTTTTTTTTTTTTTTTTTTGAAAATTGATTTATCAGTTAATCGACTTTTAATTAATCGATTATTTTTGATTAATCGATTATTTTCGATTTTTCAAAGATTGTCAAATAATCTGTTTCAATGGACGAAAAAAATGGATTATTAGAAAATAATCGATAATTCGGTTATTTTTTGGAAAATCGATTTATCGTAGAATCGGCTTCTGAAATAATTAGTTATTTTCGACAGACGATTATTTAGGAATAATCTATTATTTTTGGTATTTCAAAGATAATCTAATTATCGATTTTAAAGGAAATACAATAAAAATAGATTATTGATAATAATAGATTGATCGAAAATAATCGATTATTTAAAATAGTCGATCATTCTGTTTTTTTTTTTTTTTTTTTTTTTTTTTTTTTTTTTTTTTTTTTTTTTTTTTTTTTTTTTTTTTTTTGAAAATCGATTTATCAGTTAATCGACTTTTTAATTAATCGAATATTTTTGATTAATCGATTATTTTCGATTTTTAAAAATTATCGAATAATCTGTTTCCACGGACGAAAAAAAATGGTTTATTTGAAAATAATCGATTATTTAAAATAAACGATTATTTAAAATAACGATAATTCTTTTTTTATTATATTTTGTAAACACTGATTTATCGGTTAATTGGCTTTTTAATTAATCGAATATTTTTGATTTTTCAAAGATAATCAAGTAGTCAATTTTAAAGGAAATGACAAAAAAATATGTTGTTTGAAAATAATCGATTATTTTCAATGATCGATAATTTAGTTCAATAATCACTCATCCCTAACGACCAAATTACTTTTAATAGATTTAAATTTTAAAATGTTATCTGGTTTCAGACATATGCATTTCTAGAGTTTTATGTGACTCATCCTTTATAATAATTAATATTCCTAAAGAAAGAAGCCTTAACATACCTTTTTCTGAGGTTATAATACAAAACAGCATTTTCTCATTTTGACTAATTTTTATTATTATGTAATAGCCGTAGAAAAAATATAATGTTCAACTCATAAGGTTAGATTTGCAGTATTCGCCTGCGCACATGCTATTTTTATAATACTCGTAGACAATGAGTAACATTTTTTGCTCTATCAATAATATATTCTATTTCAACCTTTTTCTGTAATCTCTTGCAGAAAAGTCCGTAGTAAATAAACGCTAACGAAATATTCTATAAAAGGTCTTCTCTTTACATAAAATGTCGTGGCATCTGTTTGATATTAAAAAATCACGTTAATTTTATTTCATAATACAAAATTCGATTAAACACGTTTTAAATAAATTTAATAGTTCATTATGATGCTAATAAACAAAGTCCGGTCCCTGCCACAGAGTTCGGGTCGCCGCGTGTCGCCGCCCAGTTCCCCCACTCCGTTAACCTTTCTCTGGAATTTGGCAACATTTGCGCAGGTTAAACACCGGTGTATGTTATATCTCTGGTCTCTTTTATCTAAGGTTGGCCCCCAAGAAGTCCTGATCTGTACCCTGGATTTTTTCGTAGAGCTGTCTAAAGTCCAAGGTGTACGAAATACCACCACGCACTCTGGGGGACTTCAAATTGCGAATTCAGGCTAAAATGCTTTTCCAGAGGAAATAATACGAGTTGTTTATTACAATTTAAGGTCCAGACTTCAAGAATGCGTGACACAGTAACATTATTTTTAAGAAATAAAATCCGCATTTATTATTAACATTTTCACAATAAATTTAATATATTCTAGGCAAAAGCATTTGTTTTATTTCAGTTGAAAAACAGCAAAACATTATGGGACACCCTATATCTAATATACGAACATTAATAATTTGTTATGCTGATAAATAATAATGAAGGAAAATCCTGCACGTGGGTGAGAAATTTCATTTCTATTTCCGTGCTACAACAATTATACTATTTTTGTAAAATATATAAATTTTACAAATTAAAAAATAAAATAAATAGCATCATATAATATAGCATTTCAGTTGGGTAAGTGTAATGTATACATACACTTGTCAAAATCCATTGTGGGAACATATATATTGAAATACCTTTATAAATAAAAGGGTTTATAAAATTGTTAAATATATAATTAATGAGGAAAAACAAGACGTTTATATTAAAAACAAAAAGTATGATAATAATGAATAAACAAACATATTCTTGGCAACCAACGTTGCTAACGAGGTCAGCTTAACCTTTGTCTTTTGCTAGGACTGACACGTAATGAATGGTTATCTAAAAGATGACAGCTGATTGACGCTTGTGTTGTAATGCAAGTGTGAAGAAGATATGTAGTACATGTAAGTCACTATTATAGTAAGTTCTTGGTTTTTTATATATGTTTTTTAGTATACATTTTTTGTAGATTGTCTATAAGTATTATTCCTGCGGAGCCCCAAACGATTAATTCGTAGAGATTCCACTAGGGTGTAAAGATGTTAAGATATTTAATGTTAAATAAATGTGTACACACTCGATCGAAGTTCTTTTATTACGAATATACAGGGTGTCCCGAAATTAGAGGGTCATATTTTAATAGCGTAATCTACATCCTAAAATAGAAGTAAAAGTTCATATAAACATAGGTCCGAAAACGTTTCTTTTCCGAAATACAGGGTGTTAAAAGTGATTAAGTGTAAGGGTTAAAGAAAAGGTCCTTTATTTCTCACAAGTCAATTTAATTGGCGACCGGTTTCGAAGCTGTCACTTCATTATCAGGCACACCTAAATGGAATGTCAAGGAGTCAGTTGTAATAAAAAACAATTATA
The DNA here is from genome assembly GCA_927349885.1 of Psylliodes chrysocephalus. Taxonomy (NCBI): domain Eukaryota; kingdom Metazoa; phylum Arthropoda; class Insecta; order Coleoptera; family Chrysomelidae; genus Psylliodes; species Psylliodes chrysocephalus. The sequence continues at coordinate 72,060,145 of OV651818.1, forward strand.
AAAGCATGAACGGACTTTAACATATACAAAATAACAGAAAAAACAGAAAAAACACAAAAGAAGTTAAACAATAACCTTGACTCACCTTGACTATTTCCATAAAGGAAGCGCTACTAAAAGTTTAACAAAACGAGTTAAAAAAGTCATATGTAATACAATAGTATTTTTACTACATTGATTCGTTAAAAAATCTAGATAGATGTCTTGAGAGTTTGATAATTTTTACTTTTTACTTTTATTAATTGACGTTATATCCTTAAAAAATTTTTAAACTGTGCTTGTAAAAACTATTTTGTGTTGTTTAGTTAATAATAGTCTTACATGTGTTTTAATTAATTTATTCAAACAGACATCTCGCGGTTTAACCTAACCTAAAATATTTTTTAAAAAATACTATTGTATTACATATGACTTTTTTAACTCGTTTTGTTAAACTTTTAGTAGCGCTTCCTTTATGGAAATAGTCAAGGTGAGTCAAGGTTATTGTTTAACTTCTTTTGTGTTTTTTCTGTTATTTTGTATATGTTAAAGTCCGTTCATGCTTTTATAATTGTTTTTTATTACAACTGACTCCTTGACATTCCATTTAGGTGTGCCTGATGATGAAGTGACAGCTTCGAAACCGGTCGCCAATTAAATTGACTTGTGAGAAATAAAGGACCTTTTCTTTAACCCTTACACTTAATCCCTACTACTCACATATGGCTACCCTCACTCCAAATGTTAAAAGTGAAGTCCTGATGACACACTTTTGTAAATATTTTCTAAATAAAGATAACTAAGTGAAATTTGGTACAAATGCTTACCTTTTTACGCTCTATTTAATGGACTAAACCCCAGTTTTTGTTCATCTTCATAGGTGGGTAAATTAAAGTTTTTTTTTGTTGAAACTTTTTAACATTTTTGACTATAAAATTTGGAAAACCAATGTTTCTGTTGCATTTCGCTAGGACGCACCATTTTGAAGAGAAAATCATTTGAAAATTTCATGATAAGTTGATGTGTAAACAATAATTAGTAGGCCTGTGGAATCCGAAATTTGATTTTTTTTAACATTGGCAAATCGGTGACTAAAGAAATTTTAGAAAATATCTACAAAAATGTGCCATCAGGCTTCATTTGTAACACCCTGTATCTCGAAAACGAAACGTTTTTGGACCTATGTTTATATGAACTTTTACTCCTATTTTAGGTACGCTGTAAAAATATGATCGTCTAATTTCGGGACACCCTGTATAATTCACTTAAAAATCCTGCTTGAAATAAGACCCTTTTCCTAGATATTTGGTGTTATAGACCCAATTTTTATTTGTTGCTTCCCATTCTCATTTATTGAAGAAACTTATGTTGGTAAATTATTACTACATATATGAGGTAAAAGGTATGAATGATGTCTCATAGTTTATAGTAAGTACCTTATTATTAAAACAGTTAGACATTTCAGCGGTATTTTTGAATGATTCCCAGTTGTTAATAAAAAATTAAGGTGTAATCGGCAAAGCTAATATAACTACCCGTTTAAATTTATGTTTAAGTAAGTTGTTTATATAAATAATAAATAACAATGGTCCGAGGACTGTTTTCTGAGGAACACCACATTTAATAACTTGGGCATCACTAAAAATGGCGTTGATCTTAACAATTTGTTTTCTACTTTCTAAATAGCTATTAAATAATTTATATGCTTTTTGATGGTTGAATGTATCAAATGCTTTTGCAAGATCGACAAAATTGTCAGGCGATAACTCCATGAGCTCTTTTTTTTAAATAACGTTAAATAAATATTTAAACCTACATCTCCTTGAAAAATTGCATGATCTAGTATAGGTATAATAGGAAAATAGTCCATGAAACTGTTTCATTAAAAATGGTGACACCGGGTTCATTTAATTACTGAGGCCCTCTACTCATGTGCTGTCATCGAACTGACGAGTCTGAGACCATGCCGAGTATGTGGTGGTTATTAATGTAGAGAGGAGTTAAGTCCAGAATAGTCTCCATAGATCCCGTAAATGTGGTTGATATTATCCCAGTTAATGACGAGGCACGCAAGCCGTTGGATTCAAGCCAGCTTTGCTGTGGCCTTCCGTTAAAGTGCCACCAAACGACCGACCCGTACGTAACCATGGGTTTTACCAAAGTTGGCAATTCCAGTAGATCAGTTGAGGACTGATCTCCCTTTGCCGCATATCCCTCTGATGGTTCAATTTGGCGTTTCTCGTGAATTTTTTATCTAGGAAAATCCCCAGATATTGCACTTCTTTCACAACAGGAATGGTTTTCTCTGCCAAGGTAGATTGTTTTCTTGGTGTATGGGACGATAATAGTTCTGCTTAACAGACATTTGCTTCCTCCCGCACCATCTCTTGATCGTATTTAAGGCTTGTTGAAGGATGTTTGAGATCACTTCTTCGTACTTCCCCCTAATTATTATAACCAAATTATCCTTATAGCATTGGAAATTCACCCTCTGCCGAGAAAGATCGTTTAGCAGGCTATCCACCAGAATAATCCACAGTAGGTGTGAAAGTACGCCGCCTTGTGGACATCCTCTGGCAGGTTTGAAAGTTACTCTCCCCCTGCAGTGATGAAATGATGTTCCTGTTTCCAAGAATGCTTTTGATCCAGTTGATTCCTCTTCTTCCAATAGAACCGAACAGAGACTTCTATGTTTAGTAAAGCACCTAGCGCAATCTCCAGCGATATTCACCTATCTTTAAACCTACAACATATGAATTCAACAATATTTTAATAATTTTAAAACGTAAAAAACTATTTATATAAACAAATTAAACTTTAAATGAAAAAAAATATATATGTGAAATGCCTTTTATCATTTTTTGGGCATTGTTAAATGTGTTGTTAGAAAAACACCACACTCGCACTGCTGGGAGAAAAGTATTTAGTCCAGAGAATGTAAAACTTTTACATGCGATATAATTTTTATAACTTTTATATACAATATACACAAAACTAATATTTGTCAATAACTTCGTGTTCAAATGCCTATAGTATTCATTTATGTTTATTTATTTTTTAAATTTTAAAATAAATATATCGCCATACGCTAAATACCTACATTTAAAAAAAGTGACCTCGGAGGAGACATCCGGTATAAAATATAAACCCATAGGACACGTGCCCGCGAATAGCAACACGTACATCGATTGTCTGTTAGCAACACGGGTGGCTGGATCTAATATAAAACAAATGACACTTTCTTGGATAAAAAAAACAGATATAATAAAAAAAATCTTATTTTTAGTTAGCGATATTTTATTAAAAAAAGTATAACAAAATTCATGGCCAACGCTGTGTAATATTAAAACACCCACACTAGCAATTTTCACTGGTATAAAATGTGAAAGCAAATTTGTCATTTAAATGTGTAAAATGCATTTTATATTTTAAAAATAATCATGCGTCACCATTTTAATTGTTTCAATGTGTTGGAAAGAAAACATTTATTTGCAAATTTTTTAATTAGTAAGCATAACGAATTTTTGACAATTCAAATAATGATATACGTTTAAAAGTTAGTAGTATGGGTTGATGCGATGGCAACCTTTATAAATTCAAGTGTATAGAAAATATAAATCAAAATATAACCTATCCAGAATCCTTAATTGTTTATTTTTTAATATAACTCGCTTTTTAGAGTGTGTAAAGTTTTCATTATAGTAATTTTACTAGATTGATTATATAAATATTATTGGAAAATATCATGATTTTCATTATAGTACATTTGTGGAAAATGAATAGTTTAACCATTAAATATACAGATGTATACTCTATTATGTCAATAATGCTTTTCTTGAATTCATAAAAATATTTTGAGTGGAAGAAGAGCCACCTCACCCCAAAACTTTCGATTTGTCCACAGATATAAGGAAAGTCTAATAAGAGTGTAGATATGGCAGCGTCGCAATACATGAAGTAGATGGTAGTAAGTACTTTCACATATCCCCCGGCAATTAACGAGTCTGTAGCCAGAATACTGACAAAAACGCCATATCTACACACTCTTATTTTGCCAATATTATCGAAACTATTTGAAAAAATAATAATGAAAAGACTGAAACCCAACATTGAAGAAAGGAAACTAATTCCAGATTATCAGTTCGGCTTTAGAGAAAACCATTCAACTTTAGATCAGGTTCTTAGAATCTCAAATGGGAATAAAAAATCATAAGAAAACAAAGACGTATGTTCAGCCCTCTTCCTTGATGTTGCGCAGGCTTTTAATAAAGTATGGCATAATGGCTTAAAAGAGAAACTAAATGTGCTATTTCCACAGCCATACTCAAAGTTACTGGATTCATACATTTCAGATAGATCCTTTAGAGTAAAACAAGATGAAGCATATTCTGAATTGAAAGAAATTAAAGCAGGAGAACCACAGGGAAGCGTCCTAGGACCCACTTTGTATCTGTTTTACACTTGTGACAAACACCAACTGGAACAAGACACTATAGCTACATTTGCAGATGATTCTGCCATCCTAGCGATAAGCAAAGATCATGAAAAGGCTGCAAATAAACTAAAAACATCAATTAATTAAACAAATAACTGGACCAAAAGATGGCGTATTAAACTAAACGAAACCAAATCTGTTAACATTAATTTTACTAACAGAAATGTTCAACAAATGCCAATTAACATAAATAATGCCCAAATCCCTTATACTAACTAAGCAAAATATCTGGGTATTACATTAGATGCAAGATTTCGCTAAAAGATCCATGTTAAAAAGAAAAGACATATAACATAATTCTGTTACAACCTATTTGGACCTATGGCATTTAGCTTTGGGGTTGGTCTAGCAACAGTAATATTCTAATAATCCATAGATTCCAGAACAAAGTGTTGAGGAACATTGTCGATACTCCTTGCTACATTAGAAACAGCGACCTTCATCGAGACCTACAGATGGACACTGTTGACCATATCACCAGATTCACCTCTTTAATCTACCTTGACGCTCTACTGTAATAGAGTACTTCTTCAGTATGTAATCCATTTCTTTCTAGATTACATTATTTTTAATATCGTAGCTTTCGACCCTAATTGGACAGCCTTCTTTAATGTTTTTTTTTATGTGGTCCGATGTCTTTTTTCTATTTACTTTTTTTTGTTATTATTATTTGTTTCAGTAATTTGTGATAACAATTTTTTATACAAAACTATTTTTCGGTTATTTTTCTCTCTATAAAAAAAATAATTAGTATACAATATTTATTTGTTTTGACGAATTCCATGCAGGGGTGTTGTCTGAGCGTTGGTCATATCTTGTGTAACCATGTAGTTTTTATGAAATTAAAGTTGCTTTGTTGATAGGTGACAGTGACAGCTTATTTGACTTCGTTATCATTCGTATGTCGTTCTTCTTTTTATTATTACCGGACAGGGCCGGATGCTCCCGTGTTCAGTTTTCGTCTGCCACTCACAGAGTGTTTTTCATTTGCACGTCAAAATAAGGACCGCCCACGATGTGCAACATTTTCTATATTTAGGTGGGTATATCGTGATTACTGGGGCGATTATTACGAACAGTAAATAGTGGAAATAGGGAGTTTCCTTTAACAGCTGGAAATTAGGATTAAGAGAGAATATTGAAATATAATCTTAACGTATTTTGATGACGATTTCAACTTCAAGACTAAACTTTAAATGAAAAAAATGTGTGTTCTTTTTTTTTGTGTTATTTGGTGACATCGGCATCGACTGCTAAGGTCATTAGCCTACTGTTCTGTGTAGGCTTTGTTACTGTTTCCCATCGCCACTTTAGGAACAGCACTGTTAGTACAAAACTTCTCGGAATAACATTTGTCTGTGATTAAACTTTTATATTATGACTATTTGAGAAATATGAGCTATTAGAAATATCTCCCACAGTATATGAAATATTCGCTGGCACCAAGCATCATTAGTAAGTTCTTTGATATTTTTACTGTACATTGCTAATCTAAATTACCTACCGTACGTTATACATTGTTGGCAACTGATTCTTCAGTTTAATTGATTCATAAATTACAAGTTTGTCTATTATTAATTTTCGCAGAAAGAACTTCCTCTCGTCATCTATTTTACATAAGTTTTTATTGTGTCGATTTTTTATATTAGAACAGAAATGTAAACAGTACATTTATTTATATTTATTATAAAGCATAACTTTCCATTTTAACAGCTATTTTCACCTGATTTTATTTCAAAGAAGAAAATTTATTAAAAACTAAATACGAAATATTGTCGACTGGCTTTTTTTGTCAACTTTGGTCTCTCAGTTTTATCTATTTTGGACAAGTTATGCTTTCTTTGTCTACAAATTGTGCCAAAAATGCCGTTGCATGCCTCACATTAAAAAACGCTTTTTGGCTAGTGGAAAAAGCATGACGTGTTCAGCTTTGTAGTAAGAGTCATGTCATTTATGTGTGGAGAAACACATGCCGCCTTACTAACTACATTATTAAAAATAAATTGTCAATGGGAGGCAATGAATAACAAACTTTTCCTTTTCCACAATAGGTGGAAAATTCCAAAAAACGTGCTGCGCTTAGATAAACATTAATATTCTAAATGCGTTTACAACAAAATAAAAAAACAATGTATTCATTAAAATGTTTGCCAAAGATTTATTTTACATTGGATTTCCTGTATAAAGTAATACAACAAGAAGAAACATTTGATTTTGTTATGGTAAAGAAAAATGTTGATTGAAAAAGTTGTTTTGTTCACTTTTATACGTACAAACATTATTGCATCAGCTGTAATGCAAAATATTTATTTACTTAAGTCGCGTTTTGTATTTTAGTGTTTCGTGATATAATCTAATGAATACAACTCTTGAAATTTCGATTATATAAAATCGCGATTATATAAAATTGCATGGGTGGATACACTCAATAAACTTTCTTTTTAACATTGCCTGTCATTCTCAAAAAATACAGGGTGTGCCGCGCTCAACGGGACGGCGCCTAGTGGGTAAACTAAATGATATTAAAAATGTATTACGCTCAAATATACAACTACAAATTAGTTTCATGCATACAGGGTGTCCAAAACCAGAATACCAATACATATAAAGTTATATTTTTTATGGGACACCCTATTTTTCATTATAAAGATTTCTTATATCTAACTTTGATAATTTCCGATTTATTTTACATTTTTTGAAAATATAGTGCTGACAAAATTAATTAATTACTCTTGATTACAAAATAATTAATTAAGGAATTTTTGGCAGTTCCTTACAAAAGGTAACTTTTATCAGTATCATTAAATTGTTCAATAAATGTACGGGGTGTTTGCAATTTGAAGTCTTATTACAGTAGAATGTTTTATTTAATTACTGCATTAATTTAAATGGAACACCCTGTATTTTATAGTACCAACATGAAGGAAATTTTATTTACTCTAGAAGTTTTATAAGATTCCCTATACCCATCTACTATTTTTAATCCTATTATCAATAGTTTCATTGAATCGATGAATTTCAAACATCTAGTAATAGTTTTATTTTAACAAAGATATTAAATAAGCAACTATGTATTCCAAAATTTGTCAGTAAATTTAAAATGTGCAATAAATGTTCAAGGGTGTGGGTGGCTCAGTGGTAGAGTCTCTGCCTGCGGATCCAAGGGTCGCAGGGCCGAATCCCACCGTTGGCCGGGATTTTTTCATTTAATTTAATTATTTAAAATTAATTTGATGCCTTGGTAGGATTCCCCACTCGACCATTCACTGTTGGGTTCTAATTGACAATGCTGTTACTAAAGTATAGCACTGGGAAACAGTAACAAAGCCTACACAGAATACGTGGCGAAATAACCTTAGCAGTTGAAGCCGATGACACAAAAAAATGCCCATTCTAATTATCTCTTCAAATTTTTGGTTACATTACTTAAAATCTCCAAGCAAACATGGACTCCATCTCACCGAGATATACCTTCCATAAGCCATGTAAAGTTATAACAAAACAAATAGAAGAGCCGGAAGTGGCAGGTGCGATTCATATCTACACCGATGTTCTAAAACAAAACAAGGCTCATCATGATGTGGAATATACTTTAGATTCTTAAACCTAAATATAAAATGGGCTGTGAGCAATAGTGCCAGTGTAGTTCGAACATGTCAGCAAAAGAAATCATCAGAAACAATATCACTGGAAGGAACATGCTCATCTATACAGATAGCAGACAAGCACTACTCACCCTGATTAGACTACGAATTTATTCAGGGTTAGAACTAGAATGTCACGAAGCTTTGGCCGAAGTATCCATCAACAATGTGGTCACCTTAAGATGGATCAAAGGTCACGACACATCAAATGGTAACCGTCTTGCTGATTCACTAGCCAAAAAGCAGCCAACTAAATACTTTTTGGACCTGGCGTTTCTATTGGCCTGACAAAAACTGTAGTGGCAGGCCTAAATAAAGAACATTCCCTTGTGAAATTCAAGGAAAGATGAGATAAAACAAGAAACTGCAGAGTTGCCAGTAAGCTCTTAAGTTATCGTGATAACACTGCAGCAAACAAATACTAGTCTAGTCACGGGTATTCTGACTGGTCATTGCCAAGTACGGAAACATCTCCATATCATGGGGCTGTCAGAATCCGCACTCTGCAGAAGTTGCGAACAAGAAGATGAGACCATCGAGCATATCCTTTACGATTATGTTATGTTGAGAATGGGGTGTTAATACACTGCTACCTAAAAGATCTATTGTGCCCCCTTCTGTCGCCACTGCACTAAGGAAATGTCTCAATGCCTATAGCGATCCTTCCAATCCTATTTTCTCAAGAAAGTGTAGGATTTGAAGTGGCTTTAAGTTAGGTAAATCTCCCTCTTCTATTTGATATCCTCCTAGATATAGTGCCCTTGGATTCTGGAGTGCTACACATTCAGTTAGGATGTGAATGGAGGTTTCGTCCTCTTCCTCACAGAATCTGCACTCACTATCCTCTACAACTCTCAGTTTACTTAGGTGTCCTTTTAGTCGGCAATGCCCGGTAAAGATCCCTGTTACAATACGTAGCCTGTTCTTGCTGAGGCAGATGCAGGCTTCCGATCTTTTCTGGTTATATTCACCCAGAAGTATCTTGGCCTGTCTCAGCTCCAAGAGATTGTTCCAATTATCGGTTCTTCTACTACCCAATTTTTTTTTAATCTCTCCTAATATTATGTTACTGCTGATACCGCAGAACGGCTCAGGTCCTACAAAGGGTGTTTGGGCCCCTTTCCTTGCAAGACTATCTGCAATCTCGTTACCCTGTACCCCGTTATGTCCCGGGACCCAAGTGAGAGTAACTCTATTTTTCTCGCCTAGCTCGGCACTCTCATTTATTAGAATATTTGTGTTCGGCGAGTATCAGCTAACATCGGCCGATATAAGAGAAGCACCTCTTGGCGACGTTGTCAACTACATTAAATCTGTAGGCTGGCTCACGAGCCAGGAGATGCCTATCATCTTAGGAGAATGCGCAAGTGCCGTGGGGGTAACCCACCCTCCACACGTTACAGATACAGAATCTAAGTTAATAGCAAACGAATACGTGTTTTCATATCTTCGGCGGTGGTCGACTGAGTTTGATGAACTACATTTCTCACATATCCCCATATGAAAAATTTGGAGAGCTTAGATCAGGTAATCTAAGATGCCAATTAGCCTCTTCTTCCTATCAATTTTTCAAGAAATTTTTGGTTTAAATATGTCATGACATACGAAAAATGGACAGGAGCGCTATCTAGCTGCAGATCAATTTTTATTTAATATCCAGTGGAAGATTTCAGAAATCTTTCGTCAAAAATTTTAAAAATGTCTTTCATTTAGAGGGCCATCAAAAAAATAGGGCCCTATCAACTGTCTTCCTATCATTCCACCATAAAGGTTTAACAAACAACCATCGGTTTTGTCAATCTACAGTTCGAAATTCACGTTTATTTTCGGTGCTGTATATGTCCATTCACAAACCTGTTATTATAGAAAGTAGAAAGTAGTATTTTACCGAAAACTTGTTCATCTTCTCCTGTTTTTTTCTTTCCAAAAACTATAAACAGAATTCTAACCTGCGTTCAAAATCTGTTTCATACAAATGTTGGTTCGTCTAAATTTTAAATGGACGATAAAAATGATTTTTAAAATTTTGGCTTAAATCTAACTGTTTTCCCACAATTCTTGTACTCGTGTTAAAGTTTTCGATGACAGCTTTACTCCTTTATTAATTATGAATTCTTCTGTCGCTCCTTTTTGTATTTTAATGTTAGTATTTGTTTCTTGTATCGTCATTATTATTAACCGCCTTAATTTTATTGGTATTCCTAATTTTTGTAGGGCCAACTGCAGTTTTGTTCGTTTTATTGATTTAAAGGTTTATTTAGAATCAATAAAAGCATTTCGAGTGCCACACGTATTTATTTTTTTTAACTCAAAAACTGCAAAACCATAATTTTGAAAACGGGTGTGAGTTCAGCATCAAATTATCCAAAACTCGAATATAAACCTCCCACTTACTAACAAACACTTTATCTTATAGAAGAAAAAAAAAGCAATATTTCCAAAAAAAAAAACTTCACAATTTAATGTGAAAATACCAACTTAATAGTCCCTCCAACTTTATCTTTACCAATGACTAGATAAGAACTCTTCAGTTATGAATGAAATTATTTCTCTTTTTGTAAAGCTTCTATGCAGGAACCAATTAAATTTACTTGTTCGTTTTCGTTGTCAACGTTAAATCCCATTTTATAAAACTTTATTACATCAGGTATTTTAACATAAATTTTCCTAAATTATTACCAACTAAATGTCACTTGTTACGTTTCAAAATATTTATTATAATTCGCGGTGGCCAGGTTTAAACATTTTTAGATTTATTTTTAGCTACATTTAAAATTATCAAATAAAACGTCACTTATATCACACATTAACAAAGGATACAAAGTTTTATTTGGTTTTATGTTAATGAAAACATTTAGAGGTATATTAGACCGACAATACTCTACCCCTGAGAACTCTTGTTAATTGATGAATTTTGTTATAGGTACAAGGAAACTTAAAGGGCTTAGTTACCGAGATACAGGATGTTAAAAGTTTTAAATCAAAATTTAACGACTTTAAATATTTTTTTTTCAGATTAGGTGGCTAATATGCTCATTAAGAATGTAATTTTTGGATATAAACTAACTTTTGAAAAATGTAACCAGTGGCGCGCTATTTAGGTTAATGGCAATTTTTCCCCATTTTTACATTACTGGAACATTTTTATAATATTTTAATTTTAATTATTTGTTCATTTTTAGTTAAAAAAGTAAAAACCTTTTATGGAAAAGTCTGCATTATATATTATCAAAACTCTCAATAAATAAAGAAAAAGTAAGCTGTTTGGTACATAAACATATTTTCTATATTTCTATAATATTAAACGTCACTAAACTCCCTAATGATGATGTAGCTTTTAATTTTCTCAATACTAATCTATTAAGCCTGTGTCAAATTTTTAATGGTTCTTATATTTGACAAGATCTTGGCAGATAAAATTTGAAGAAGTATTTAAAGACGTATTTGATTTATGGAAAATTTGTACTTAAAACTTTAAACACCCTGTATCTTGGTAGCTAAGTTCTTTAAGGGGAAAGCTTAGAGTTGTCAGTAGAATACACTAGAATACATCTTGTGTACTAGTTTTGTTTATATTAGGCAATTTACAATGTTTTCTATCAATTGAAGTGTTTTAATGTTGAACACAGAAATAAGTCGAACTGGGTTAAATCTGGAGCATATGGTGGATATTCAAAAGTACTTTTTATATAATTTATAGTATATTTAGTAATGATGAAAAATCGTCACTTTTACCCTTCTAGAATAAGAATTGATACTATCAGGAATGCGACTAATTTGTTTTCGTATATTTACGTGAAGAAAGGTCTAGAATAGTTAGATTTTATACAAAACTAATTTATGAATGTATTGATAGTGTGAGGAAGGTCACGTAGACAACATTTTAGAATATTCTAATAAAATTGTCTAATAAATTATCCAATAAATGAAAATGGGAAAGTATGTTTTAGAATTTAATGATGAAAATAGATTGTAACACATTTATTTCGTCCTCTAAATTTCCTTCACTGTTTAATCTACTAGATAATCTTACAGCCTAAAGTCTCGCTCACTCTATCACTGGTACTAACAAAGTTATAGTTCTTCTTCTACGCAAAAATGGAACGTTGCCATGTCGCTTTCTGTTTTTCTTTTAACATTTCTCATATAAATTACCAATCAAAAGCAATCAATATAGGGAGGAGTGGTAACGAACATGGTTTAGAGTGGGACAAAATTATAACCGCCTTATATTTACGTTTTTTTTTATATATAAGAAATTTATGATATATATTAGGAAAACTATTATGATTTTAAATAAACATTTGTGATTATAACTCTTCTATTAATTAAAATTTTTAAATTTTAACCTATTTTTTCTGAGAATATGTCACTAAAGAATGGACCACCAAGTGAATACGTTTTGCCTATTTTAAATATTCATCTACAGTTGTAACATTTTAAAATTCCATTTAAAAATGTTATTTTAATTGTGTGACATCCTGTATTAAATATTATTTGATTAATTTAAATTCAATTATCGCCGCACGCAATATTCCTAAGAAAGGGAAATATCTTGAAGTGGGAGTACAGTAAAGCAGACGATATCGACATCAGGTCTTAAAAATTTTATTTTCCGATATTATCGTGTAGTATCTACTAGTGTCTGGCTGTACAAGCAGTGAGTAAAAAAAATATAATGTCCTTATAAAAAATATCTCAGTAGAAATTATATTTCAACCTGTTGTTAGTTATAAGTTTATTTTTTTTTTTAGGTCAAGTTAAATTTATTAAATATGCTTTTTTAATTAATTTTGGTCGCTGGAATTGCCCATTGTTTTTAGTAATTACTTTTTATTGTTATCTTGATTTAATTTTTAAAAGGAGTTGTTTAAAATTTAATTTATATCTCATTCAAGAGCCACGTGAGAAACAGAATTTATTTTTGGTTTAGAAAGCGAATAGAAGCAGCTAGAACTAGAATTAGCATTTATACTTAAATTTCAAAGTCTATATCTTCCATCTTTGACATTGGAGATAGCTAAAGCAGTTTCCTGAAAGGAGAACTATAGGAGAAGGAACGAGATTTGGTGTTCGTGCTCGAATAGCAGAATTACAGAAGTTATACTGTATCCTAAGGAAGTTGTCACCCAAACCAGTATAGTGGTAACTAAAAATGTGGCTAATTTTAATAATAGAGATATACATTTATATTTGGTACCAGCTTAAGTTAAATATTTATTTGTATCTTAGAATTTTTTTTATTATTGGAGATATAAAAGTTAATTTGCCAGCTTAAATTTAATATTTACTTGTTCCTGAACATTTTCATTTTTTACTGAATAAACTAATTCATTTTTATAAATATAATGTTGAATCTTATTTTTTTAAAGGTTACAACAATTCTCTTTTGCCTAAATTTTATATAAGTTTTAATTAATTTCCTTTTGTTAAAGCTAGAGTTTATAATTCTCACTAGCTTTCTAAAAATAAAAAAAGAGAATTATTGGCGCCCTTCTCTCCCAGAAAACTATTATCCCCAAAAGTGTCTATTAAACAAGCAGAATTCACTACTTAGAAAAATATATGGTCAATGTGCTCATTTCTTTTTTATTTGATTAAAGGTAAGTAATGTTTGGTGTTAAATTTTTATGAGCTAGTCAAAATTTCTTGTAAGTGTTTTGAATTTAACATTTTATTGCAAAGTGACGCCAAGCTATTACAAATTGGCGATCCAACGTGTTAAGCTATTACACAATTTTCATAAGTTGGTTCATACTAGGAAATGTATAGTGGGTGCATAATGGGACACCCAAAAATGTGCTTTATACTGGGGCGCATATAAGTAATACATATTTTAGGGTTTTGCTTTATGGTTTTTATTCACAAAAATAAAAATGGATTTTGTAACTGTTTTAGTACATTTAACGCACAATAAAATGAATGAATAAAAAAGATGTCTTGGTTAAAGTATTTAAAAGTAACAATTTTTATTACTTGAGGCTATTTTTTAAGTGACAAAGGGGAAAGTTAAAAGATCGCTTGGAAATAGTGAAACAAATGAAAAAAACAGTCCTGCAAGTGATAAGCGTTCAAAACAACTAGGAAGAACAGAGAAAAGAAGAAAATACTTAAAAAGAAACAAGAGAAAGTGACAATAAAAACGTTTGGGAAACGCAACTAAAAAGAATTACATACTGTTACGGGTCAAAAATTCTATATAGAATAGTTTTAGCCAAAACAGCAAAGTGTGTAAACAATAAATAGGTTTTTTTTATTTTGTTATTGATTATACTAAATTTATATCTAATTCTAGCCTAATATATACTATTTTATCCTAAACTAAACTATTCTATCTTAATATATCCTAAACTAAACTATTCTATCTTAGACTATCCTAAACTAAACTATTCTATCTTAATATATCCTAAACTAAACTATTCTATCTTAATCTATTCTATTACTATTTTACGCTTAACTATTTTACACTACTCTATTCTAACTTACCCTAAGCTACTCTAATTACTAATCTACCCTAATTATATACCTAATCTATTCTACATTATCCTATTTTAGCTCTATTCTCGTTTTACATATATATTGTGTCCTATATTTTCCCTATTTATTTACTCCTACTGGGGATATAATCGATCGATTTACTAAATTCTAAACTTGAATCGTAAGGATCCTAATTTAGTATTTTATTTTACATTAAAACCCATTCTAACCTTTTGTCTTATATTTGTCAGCCTGATTACATCTAGTGAATACTTTAAAGTCCAAAGAACTGTATTTTACTACACAAAATAGTACACATAACTCTTTTAAATATCTGATATCTATAAGTACATGTTATTATTTGTTTACATTTATTTTATGACATCCACACATGTCAAATTCTTCTTTTAACAATAAGGGCCACACTCTTACCAGACTTTGTCCTGTTAACCTTGACTATTAAAGACCTGTTATTGACTTACATGGATTTTCTACCATCTTGGGAAACTTCCTTGAGTCAGTTTTTATAAGCTCAGCTTTGTGGTAACATGTGCCATATGTTCTACTGTTAGTAGGATCTGAACGTTGAGCTAAAAACGATTAAATCAGTTAGTAAAATATACCAAATAAATTGTTGTGGTTTGAATCACCTTTTGGTGGATTTAAATATATTTATTGACTGAATTTACAACTAAAAAGGTCGCCCAACAGCTCCAGGTGAGTCCTTAAAATTAAATAAGACAGCTTTCTTGGCTTACCTATAGTTTATAAGGCTATTTATATGTATGGCTTATGCAAATCCCTCTTTCAGACCTCCTTTTAATTATCTGGGAACTTTCCGAGTCACCTTCTAATACTTTACGGCTCTTCCTTCTTCTTCAAGCTATCTTCGCTATCGCTTATAGCTAATCTACCGCACCTCCTGCTTAACTTGCTAGTACCAGTTCGTATTCTACAGGCAAGACAGAAGGATTTTATCAAGACTGATTACCCCAGGATCAACCCTTCTTACTAATTAAGGATTATTTGCCGCTTACCCTTGTGAAACCTTGCTTGGGACCGAAAGTATAGCAAGCTGCACCAGGCGACTGATCATCGATATCACAAGTAAGACCATTCCTTTACATTAAAGGCCCCCATCTGCCACGAGGTTCCGACATAACCTCAAACCGGCCACATACCGTTTTAGGAACTAACTACAAATATTTTAATATTAATTCCGTAGGACAAGCTAATATTTACCGTATCAAATAGCTAATGAATAGACTGGATATATTTGGGTAGATTTTTATAGTTACGAAAACATCTTTTGTTATTAAGAGTCAGATTAATACTTACGTGGTATAAGTACGGGTTTGTAACGGATAGTACTATTCGGGGACCTCTTTTTACATATACTCACTATTATAATATATATAATTACCGATATATCGGCGTGATAATTTCAAATTTCATATTTTTCCCCATATTTCTTTTTATTGACATATTTATTTATTTCATCTAACCCCAAAAATTAAATAGCTGTCAGACGAGAATTGCGTTTTATTAAGTTCTGACTAAGGACCCGACCCTACTCTCCGGAAATCAAAAAATTTAAGGAGCTAGCAGAAATTACGCTTGGCCCCTTTCATAAGTAAGGGCAGAGCGTAACAATACAACATACAAATCCATGACATACAAAAATGTACATGATTTAAGAGGAGTGACATTATTTGTCTTTGCCCAGCGCGATATTTTCTAATTTATTTAGAGTACCTATCTCGTCTATAGCTTGGTATTTTTTAAATAAATTTAGTAGCTTTGACAATCGTTCTCGCATGTAGTTACATACTTCTAGCTTTTTTACCTAGTGTTAGAAATATCGATCTAGCCAGACCTTCACACGTGGATTGATGTTTCCTATTCTTCTTAACAGAACCTGCACAATTTTGCTTCTTCTTCTGGATTGACGACACTCATGTGCCTTAATTTTTTACCCATTTAGGCATCCTTCTGTCCCATGAGCCTTCTTGGGCTATTTCATTGGCCTTTTCATTGCCTTCGTGGCCTGGTACCCTGGCTAAACTCACTTTGTTTTGACAACTCAGCTCTGCCAGGTCTTTTAGGCAGTCTTTCACAGGTCCCGATTTGATTTCTGGTTAGAGAATTACCTTTAGAGCTACTTGACTAGCTCTGAAGAATAAGAAACAGAGGCCACTTTTGCTGTAAAGACGACATTGAATTAGATATTGATATTGGATATTTTGTTATAGTGAAATACCCTACTAATAAAAGTGTTCGCTATTAGGCTGGATGTGTAGAAGATAATATAAAGGGTGAATATTATGTGGTTTCTTTCGTACTGACTACACTGTTAGCTCGCCGTAGAAAATTATTGTGACGTCGTATCCAGTTTCCATACTCTGCTCAATCTTCAACTTATACATTGTCCTTCACTTATGGCTCAATACATTTTAGTATTCTCTACATTTTCCTTCAAACCAGTAATATAAATAATTTGTAAAACGCGTTTTGATTTATGTTGTGTGTGGGGAAAAAATCTAAACGTTCTGTGCGTCAATAAAAAAGCCGTTAGTGCAACTACCGGGACGCAGCGATTATTCTACAGTCAATTTATTTGCTCTGCGTGCTATTTTTAATCCGGTCCAATAATTTTCACAATAGTGGGAGAGAGAGGCAGGATACATTGAATGGTTCATTATCGCTGTTTCAATAAAATATTTACCTGCAGGGTGATTTGCTTTAAAAATGTATAGGTTTAGTTAATCCCTCATTTATGGATCACCCTGTATATTTAAGAATAATTGTTAAGTATGCTCATACAACATTTATATTAATTTTTTTTTCGTATTTCCAATAATAAAACAACTATAGATCAATTACGCACTGATGGTACACCCTTTATATGTGTTATTGGCTAACATGTTGGTAGATATCGTTGAATAGGTAAATTCAAAGGAATTTTATGCTAAAATAATACACGAATATTCGAACTTAAAATTAGCCACATTTAAGACATGTTTCAAAATACTCTGCATAAAATAAACCAGTTCTATCACCACTATTCGTTAGCTTAGTATCTTACAAGTCTGTATATTAAATAATTTTGAAATCAGTGTAACCTTGTATAATGTTATAATGGTATATTCTAATAATTGAACATAAAAAATACATTTCTTATTCTTTGGAGAACTTTTAATTAAGAGGTCAAAAGCTGCAACATAAGATTCAACAGATTCGACCGAAAGCCATTTACCATAAGGAAACTGCGGGTGCCTTTAATGCCAAAAGGCAAAGCATTAAACAATCTAGATATTAAGTGAATATAACTTTGTTAATTTGTTTTAGACATAAATTCTGCGTATAAAATCATTTTGTAAGTATTTCTGAATTATATAGTAAAATTTCATGGCCGTTTTCGTGAACAACGCTTTGTACTGCACCAAAAGTTTTATTCGCTCGTTATGAAAACAATTAAATTCCCATTTTTCTTGGCAACCGTCTCTCCAGCCGTCAATTTTCGGTATCAGACGATTGGCAACGCGCACCATAAAAATTTTTCACCCAACTAAATACATACATTAGACTCTTTGTTTTTCAACATTGTGGCGAATTAAATACGTTTATGGCGGACTAGAAAGACATAGGCGTAGTGATGACGCTAGACGAGAGACAATTTCTCCCGAAAAAAGACGATCGAGTGTCATCTCTCGACGATAATAGGTTTGTTTGTAGAGACAGTTTCCAACGGTTGGTGATTCTTTTACGAGACGCATGCGCGATTTCCAACGGTTTGGGATTTATTGTCATTTTTATGCTCTGCGAACGAATTTTGTACGGTTTTGGATTTAGATACAGATTTAGTGAACGAACAAAAAATTATAAGTTTGTCGTTGTATGTGTCACAGAATAACCAAGTATGTGTTTTGTTTGAAGTTTTAATATACACTAGGTATACACTAGATATAAAAAAATTTAAAGTCAAATAGAAATGTTTATCACAAAAAAAAAACACCAAAAACTAAAAACCAACTAATCAAATCTACATAAGCATGGACGAATGATAAACACATAAACAGACATAAATTTCAAGCCAAACAAATGTCAAATTGTTGGTTATTAAAAATACTTCATGAGCGCGTGCCCAGGATTTAAAATCCGGAGAAGAGTCAGATATTTTTCCAACCGTTCCCCATCAGTTGGCAATCGCTTCATTTGTTTCTACGAACGCCAAACTAATGATTGGAAACTATCAGTGATTCTTCTATCTTCTATCTGTATTACAGATAATAGAATAAAGATGTTTAAATAGTCTCTAAGTAGTATAGATTGGAGTATTTTTTGTAATAAAGGTAATGATGTAATTTTTTTGTCAACTTTTCTTATCAATACTTAGCATAACTTAAGTATGAAATATTTTCCCTTGAGACAATGTACGAATAATTTAAGAAATTCACCAGTAATATGGTTTAACAACAGTCTAAAATCTCTAACAAACGATCTCTCAACCATCAAACTAATAACAGACGTTACAAAAGATCCAAATGACATAAAAACATACAAAAAACTCAAAAGCGAGTACAATGAAAAATTGAAATCAGCAAAGAAACTGGCCTATGATGAATATATTACTCGAGCAGACAATAAAGCCAAGGCATGTTGGCAAATAATCAATTTCGAAAGAAACAATTTAAAAAGAAATCTAGTAACTCCTGATTTAACACCAAATGAAATAAATACATTTTTTAATACAACTGCTGCAAATATCATAAGATCTCTTCCTAATGTTTCGAATGCCGAACTTCTGAGTTTTAAACATTTTCTTATGCCCTGTAGCTCATTTTTCTTCCGCCCTGTTCTTGAGTCTGAGGTTTTTGACGCAATTACTTCTCTAAAAAATTCTAAATGTGTTGACACTCACGAACCCAATAGTAAAATTTTAAAAGAGACTTCCAATATTATAATAAAACCGTTTACTGAACTGATTAATTTAATTTTATCCACTGGTATATTTCCTGAAGTACTTAAATACTCTAAAGTATTACCAATTTTCAAAAAAGGTGATGTCCCGAAACTATCGTCCCATAAGTATTGTTTCAATATTTGGTAAAGTTATTGAAAAAATTATTAAAAAACAATTATGTGAGTATTTTGAATTAAACAACTTCTTCAGCAACTCCCAATATGGTTTTAGACGCTCTCGTTCTACTACAAAGGCTGTTCTCAATGTTGTGAATGATGTATGTAGTTGAGGAACTTGAGCAGGGAAATTACACAGCAGTAATGTTGTGCGATCTGTCAAAGGCTTTCGACTGCGTCTCTCATGATATTCTTCTAGAAAAGCTAAGCTTTTATGGAGTTAGGGGAATTCCGCTTGCACTAATAAATTCATATATCAGTAACAAACAACACGCTGTGATGAGTAATGGTGTTCTGTCTGACTTTCAGGCTGTAAGGCAAGGGGTTCCACAAGGTTCTGTCCTGGGCCCCCTTTTATTCATTGTTTATGTTAACGATCCAAGCCGTTTTATGCTACCTAATAAATCAGTTTTATTTTCTGATGATACAACACTCATCTTAACAGAAAAAAAGAATAAAAATTTAATTTCTTCGTTTGATGAAATTGCGGACAAAGCAAACACATGGTTCTCAACCAACAAATTTAAACTTAACAGTGAAAAAACTCAAAATATGCAGATATCTGCCAATAATCAAATTATCTCAAAATGTGAAACAAAAAACGTAAAATTACTTGGTATTACATTGGATAACAAACTCAATTGGTCCGCCCACATTAATCAGTTAAAGAAAAACTTTCTAGTTCTTTGTTTATTCTTCGGCAGTTGAAAAAACTTACCAACTTAAATACCCTCAAAACTACTTATTTCTCTTATTATTATTAAATACAAATCTTTGTGAGATATAAAAGGACTTTTTTCTTTTTTTTTTCTACCTTTGATCCAAACAACTCACACATGGCTACCCCAAGTTTGAAATACAATTATTGCATATTAAAAAATCCTTAAAACATTTGCTGTCGCAGAGGTCCCGTTGCTCTTAAGAATATTTTCACAATTCACTTTACTTTTTCTTATTAAAATGGAGATTCGTTTGGCTTAAATACTGTAAATTTATCAAATTTGTACATCTACTGTAGCGTTTGGATTATTTCATAGGAGAATGAAAAAAATGACACCAATAAATTGTAGTAATAATCCTTTTTTGACAAATTACTGTAAGCTACTTAGCACCTTCAAAGATTTTGATCGCCAAAAAATAATAATCCCACGTTTCAGGCAAGCATCTTTTGATCTCCATATATCACGTTGAATAAACTTGATTTAACGAAAGTATATTTATTTAAAATAAATCGTCAAATATTTTGCAATGAAAATTCATTTAATGTATATACAGGGTGAACCATTTATTCCGCTCGGAGCATAGCACCTAAACTAATAGAAGATTAAAAAAAATTTTTTTGTTCAGTAATATACAGCACCAAAGAATTATTTTTGAAGTAAATTCGAGTATATAGGGTTCTCTCCATAACCACAGTATTTTTTTTAATTATTAATAGTTGCAAGTTGGTCAAATATTATTTAACAGTATTCCAGAAGTTAGAAAAAAATTAGGTCAAACTAAATTCATAAATTACTAACCAACAACATGGTTAATTATTTACGCCTCAAATATAAATAATGCTTCAAATAAATATTTAAATAAAATAAAAATTAAAAATTGTATGTGTCCAAACACATGACTTTTCTGCAAAGTGATCAAATATATTGAGTAAGCAAAAAGGAGATAAATAAAACTTGAAACTTCGTCTTCGACTTATTCAAAATATTTTTGAAATCGTAAAAATTTCTGGAAATAATTTAAGCACTAGTGGTGTTATAAGTGATTTTTTAGTCTAGGTGTAATTTACCCCATTCTCTCGTCTGTAGGTCGCGCGCCTGTGAGTATGCGGTGGCCGATGTCGAGTATTTCGGCATGAAGTGTTGTTTGTGTGTATATGTATGAATGTATGCAGCTGATGATTCCAGCCAGGGGCCGCTTTGATACTATTTTTACAATAATCGCGTGTGCCATGCGAGGGAGTTGCAGCTGATCCAAGCGAACAGGCCTACCTGCCAAGCTCTTTTAAATGCAGTGTTGTCGACACGTCGTTTTTTCATATAAAAGTCGAGATTTTATGAGTTGTACCATTTCATTTAAAAATAATTAGTTGAATCAACTGATTTATTACTGGACTGTCTTGTAAATATTATGAAAATATTCATACATTTTATTTTTAACGAAATTATTGGGTTTTATTAGAAACACAGGTGTTCCGTAAATACCGACTAACTTTTAAGGATGGGAGGTGACATCAAAATAAAAAATAGATATTATCAACAAACTGAAAATTTCATTGAAATCAGTTTAAACATGTTTTTTAACCCTAATGTTGACCGTGTTGTTCATCTTCACTTTAGAGTCATCCCAAATTTTCTACAGGTTTTATTACCAATAAATTCTTACAAAAATTTTATAGAATTAATCTTTAGAAGCTGCGAAATGGCACACAATTACCTTTTTAATGAAAGAAAAGTGAAGTTAGAATCATTTGAGATATTAAAGACTGAAATTCAATTTTGGAAATATGGAAATGAAAAATACCCCAATTCCCCCTGAAAATTGTAAAATTAGAACTAAATGTGTTCTAGTATAATCATATATAGATTATCGTCCTTCTACACGATGTCATAGGGGTGGCTTTATGGAGAGTTGAAGGAACTGAGATGGAATGTGTGTGAGCAGTTTGAGCCCAAGTTTACCAAAAAACTGTATTTGATGCACTAATATTTTAAATGGAAATTGTTTAAAATTGTTTTTTGGAAAAATGTATAATGCATAATGAAAGAGATTGTGCCATTTTTTCTAAGATTATTTCATCGGAAGGATATCTGAAAAAGCAGTACCACATTAACTAAAAATATCTCTTTGAAACAAATTGAAAACAATAATGTTTGTATGTATCTCTTACTAATATTTATTTTTTTGTTACAGGTGAGTTTATAATGGATTTATTTTCAACATTTGTGGTAAGATAAATGTCCTTTTTATTTATTAATTTAATATTAAATATATGAAAATATAAAATTAGTAATATTCGTTTGATAAGGATCTTTGGTATAAAAAAACATAAATGCTATATTTCCACATTATATTTTTTTTATGCAAATATTTATGGGTTCTCTTATAATCAACACTAACTTCTGCAGTTTGTCTCACTATGTGATGCATATTTCCTTTAAAGACTGAAACATGCTCTATGATATAGGAAATAATATAAAATTAACTAATAATTTGACTCATAGATAGTTAATAAAAAGTTTTTTCCTACTTTTTTGTTGAATTCATCTCATTGTAGCATTTTGGTTCTTTTCATGATTTAAAACTCTTTTAAAATGAAATAGATATATACAGGGTCGCTACTTTTTAATTCAATGTATTGGTATGTCGTATATCGTTGGTTAAATGGGGAAAACGTTGTATATTTCGAAGCCCTACCTTAGGACGATTTGAAAATCAAAATATCAGAGTTAATTTCCGAGATATTCGATACAAAACAAATTAGTTGTATTTCTTTATTCTACAACAGGACGTTTATTTTTAAAAGTAGACAAAAACTCATTCAAGGTTTTTATTTTATATTAAGTTTCCTATAAGACCACCATCAACTTTTTTTATCTAAATATGGACCAGTGTTATTTCGACAGATTTTTTTATGTTGAATACAAATATGTAACAACATATTATGATTAATTAACATTTCGGAAGATTTGAACATTAAAAATATAAAATTAAAAGAGAGTTTCACTTATAATACCACTAGTGCCTAAATTATTTCTGAAATTTTTTTCAAACTCACATAGTCGAAGAAATATTCGTGAGTGAGCAAAAATTTCCAAACAATAATTTTGGCACGTGTGGTATTTGGTAAGAAAATTTTACACCGAAATATCAAAATTTCAAAACTTGACAGACATGCATTAAAACGACTAAAATCAAATTTGCAAAGTTGGCCATGCCAGTTATGCGTATTTGTCATATTTGAAATCGTTTAGTCGACGCTAAAACCCTAATTATTATTTTACTTAAAATAAATGCAGTGTATTTCTATCTAGTTAAAATTTGTAATAAATAAAATATCAATTTAACTATCATGTGCATGTCAAAAAATTTCCTTAATGTTTTTCTAGTTGTCATGGAAACGTTTTAAAATAACAGCATTTGATCAGCTACAAAATTTTAAAATAAATTATTTTCGTTAGTAATAGAATTAACTGAAGAAAAATAAACGTACGCTTAGCTTTTAAAATGTAGTTGCTTTTTGCAAATAATTCATAATACATCCATTAAATTGTTCTGTCAGAATAATGGTGGTTTGTATCCAAATAAAGACTTCGATGGTGTTCTTGCATTTAAGAATCGGACAAAAAAATAATATGCGCTATCAAATGCGCAACTTGATATAAACCAAAAAATGTTCATTGAGTTTTTTTTGTTCCTATTCTCTGAATAACTGCACAGAATGTGTCAAAACACTATAATAGTATATTATGCAACGATCATGTAATGATGGTTATTAATACACGAGCATTAACCGGGATACGAAACGAGCCAAAGGCGAGTTTCGTATGGTCTATGCGAGTGTTTTAATAACCATTACATGAGAGTTGCATACGCTATTTTTTCTACACCCGATAAATAATCAAGACCTATAAATATTATATTTATATTGGTATTGAACACAATAACAGTAATTACTCGTATTTCTATAAAAAATTCTACAAAATTGTAATTAATGGTATTACTTCGGGTATTGGTATTTCCCTAGATTTTTGCTGCAAAATATTTTGTACTGTATTTTCTGCTTTCTCCGATATGTGTGGAAGAGTCTTCTATATCGCTGATATGAGACATTTTAATATTATAATTATCGAAGTTTAGCTATCTACGAAAATTTAATACGTTTTGACAACTAAAACAATTACATAGAAACCTAGGACAAACGTCAAACAGCATGCTTGATTGAAAAATAGTAGGTTTCTATTGATTAAAAATCTGTATCGTAATGAAAAATCTGTATCATAATGGGTATCATTATGAAACGGATTATGGGCATATAAGTGCATTATTATAATACGGGTGTAGAAAAAAATCATTATAGTCAAACGCTAATTCAGGATGTTTTTCAAGAAAATCAACCATGAATTCTGAAATTGAATGATGCCACTAGCCATTTACTTTCACATATGTAGGTATAAAAGTAATATTCGATAATGTTCTGCTTTTTGATGTGTTGAATACCACTTTTTAAATTTTATGTTCTTAATAAAAGTTTTGACAAAGGACCACGTACTTTTGTATGCAAACGAGAGTACCGTCAATATTTCTGAATTTTTTATATGATAAATTTCTTGATGTCTCCATCAAAAGTGTCCATGAACCCAAATCGTATTCTATGGGTAAATTTTGAGATACAAAGTGTTGAAGTGATAAATTCCTAATTTTTTAAAATGGACACCAAAAATCACCATTAGATAGTCTTTTTAACGAAGTTATTCGCTCATTCTGACTAGTCAAAATACATAATTAACTACTATAATCAAAATATTGCCATTCATGATTCTATAGGTCAGATCAAAGTAGATATTTCCACCGAACAAAAATAGCTGAAATGACGAAAAAAAAAAATACCACCGTTAAAGTCTCTCAATATTTGATATTGTATAGTTCTTGATGTACTCGTTCGAAATTCTTATTGGTATAATTGGATCGATCCTATGACTAGTTTTCCAAATATAACTTAATATATGAATTTTAAACAATAAATATACTGACACAAGTATACTTGTTCACGATCAAACGTATAATATTAAATTTATTGATACACTGTGTTGGTTTAGAAATATACCGCATTGTACTATTTGGAGGCAGACGAAAAATTTCGTGCTTACAGGGCGATCACATTTTAATATATAAGCTGAAAAAAAATCAATAAGAAATGTTGAAATTGTTGCCAAAGAATAGAAACAAACTAATTGCCTTGTATGTTGCGAGTTGTTCATTAAAGAAGTCTTCATACAGAGCCATATTGTGATTTTTTTTCGATGGTTAGTTATATTAAACACAGAACTTTTTTCAACAATTAAATATGTATTACCGAGGCTTTAAGACATTTTAAAGTCTATTAGAGATCAATAAAGAAAGTCAAACGTTCTTTTAAAATAAAAAAGAATGCGTAGACATTTTGAGATTCTTTTAGTGAATGATATGGCAACGTCTCATTAAATACACACTTCTGGCTCACGCTTTGCTAGCACTAGACTGAACGTCAACAAATAATTAGCTGTTCAACAAACTAATCAAGCGACCAGCACCGACGAGCCAGTTTTACTATACGCGAACAAAAAATCTATTAACTTCAACTTCACATTACGTCATTAATTGGTTCTGCTTTATTTTCTTTTTTTTTTTTTTTTTTTGTTTTAAGCGGAGGTCAGTACCAACTTATTATGTTCGCGCACTTAATTTGATTACCTCTTATGTAGTTATTAGGTATAGTTATTCTAAAAGGTATAAGGGTATAGGATTTATTTCTATCCTCGAAGTTTATAAATACACTATAACCTCAGTCCAGAAAGTTCGCAAACTGGCGTCATATGTCAGTGTCAATGAATGTGTGTTGATCTTGATGATCGAACAAGGAACGGAGAACAAATGTTATATGGAGCGTAATATTAGGATTTGTTGAATTATTATTGTATTCATTTTAATAGATATTTTAACTAAGATAGTTTATTATCGATATTATCATGTGGTCGGAATATTGAGAAAATTTACTAAAACTCAAAATCGATACCACATAAACCATTTATTGGTGAAATTTCAACTAATTTCGAATAATACTAGTCATCGTCAGGTCTGAAAAGTAAAAAATGTTGAAATTATTTAAGAATTGGAAACGATTATACTTACAAAATATGACTTACTGACAAAGCAAGGACATTTATAAGTCATTGCCGAAAAAATATAATTTGTATAGATATATTCTTTATGTATTTATAGACCGTTTTTGTGTTTGGACAAAAATTTACTTTGATTGACAAAAAAACTGTTCCAGCAGTGGCGGCTTGTAATTAAAGACATTTTTTTGTTCTATTTATTGTTTAAACTTTGTTTTTCGTCTATTTAGGGTATTATTACTGAAAATGTCTAACTCAAAAGAAATTCTGATCGTATTATAATAAGTGTTCGGAGTTTGCGAAAAAATAAGATTATTTGTTCTATTTGTTATTTAACTCGGTTTTTCGTTTATTTTATAATGAATCTGTACTATTTTACACTGATTTAGACTTTTTTTTTACTAAAACTGATTTAAAAGGATTCCTGACCATATTATCATAAGGTTACGAGTTTTGCGAAAAAAATTAAAATTTTTGTTCTATTTGTTCAACTCGGTTTTTCGTCTATTTTAAAATGAATTTATTTTAATAAATATTTTTGTCTATTAACTTATAAACTACATCCAAGTCTTTCATGAACAATGAAAACGAGCGGTGGCGCTGGCGAGCTTACACAAACTAATAATCTACAAAACCAAAATCGAATTAAATCACATAATGCGACAGACTTTAAACAAAGCCCGCCGATCTGGCAAAAATGCAGTTCAAACACTTCGTGTCTTGGCATTACTTTTTAGAGAGTCACGGGGAGATGAGGCGATGAGCCCGGGTGGCCCAAGCGGTGTATAGACCATCCCGAAGCGACCCAGCTAAGAGATTAATATGACGTTACGAGCGTTTGTTAAGTCTTCCACTGGTCCGCTATGGACTTATTCTTAGTTATGAAATAAGAGTAAAATGCGTTCACGCGCTATGTATACTATTTAATAATTCTAATGAATGAGATAATAAAAAAGAAAATTTTTCGCGGTTTTTTGATATCCCTCTTTCCCTGTCATAAAAATCATGTCATGTGATACATGAATCAACACGCCTCTTCTAGTTGGATAATTCTTCTTAAGGACTTTTTGCTGTATCTTCTCTTTTAAACAAAGTTTTCCCGGAAAAGTGTTTAAACCATTTTTTCTCCTGACTTTTTTAATTCTCATTCCTTTTGTCATAAACAAGTTTTGATGAAAAAGCATGTTACCGTAAAAAAAAATTCATATTTTCTGATACCATTCTATAGAGAAATTTTAAAAACACATTTATTTTAAATTATTCAAAATTTTATGAAAAGGAATGGAAATTTTTCGCGATTTTTGATTTTCCTCTCCCCCTGTTATAAAAATCCTGTCATGTGATACATCAAACAACACGCCTCGTCTAGCTGGATAAATTTTTTTAAGGACTTTTTGCTGTATTTCCTCTTTTTAACAAAGTTTTTCCGGAAAAACGTTTGACCCAAATTTTCTCCTAACTTTTTTAATTCTCATTCCTTCTGTCATAAACCAGTTTTGATGAAAAAGTACGTTACCGTAAAAAATTTCATATTTTCTGATACCATTCTTTAGAAAAATTTTAGAAACATTTATTTTAAATTTTTTTTAAAATGTAAAAATGAAAATTTTTCGTGGTTTTTTGATTTCCTTTTCCCCTGTCTTAAAAACCCTGACATGTGATAAATCAATCAACACGCCTCGCCTAGCTGGATATTTTTTCTTAAGGACTTTTTGCTGTATATCCTCTTTTTAACAAAGTTTTCCCGGAAAAGTTTTTAAACCAAATTTTCTCCTGACTTTTTTAATTCTCATTCCTTTTGTCATAAACAAGTTTTGATGAAAAAGCATGTTACCGTAAAAAATTTCATATTTTCTGATACCATTCTATAGAGAAATTTTAAAAACACATTTATTTTAAATTATTCAAAATTTTATAAAAAGGAATGGAAATTTTTCGCGATTTTTGATTTTCCTCTCCCCCTGTTATAAAAACCCTGTCATATGATACATCAAACAACACGCCTCGTCTAACTGGATATATTTTTTTAAGGACTTTTTGCTGTATTTCCTCTTTTTAACAAAGTTTTTCCGGAAAAATGTTTGACCCAAATTTTCTCCTAACTTTTTTAATTCTCATTCCTTTTGTCATAAACCAGTTTTGATGAAAAAGTACGTTACCGTAAAAAATTTCATATTTGCTGATACCATTCTTTAGAAAAATTTTAGAAACATTTATTTTAAATTTTTTTTAAAATGTAAAAATGAAAATTTTTCGTGGTTTTTTGATTTCCTTTTCCCCTGTCTTAAAAACCCTGACATGTGATAAATCAATCAACACGCCTCGCCTAGCTGGATATTTTTTCTTAAGGACTTTTTGCTGTATATCCTCTTTTTAACAAAGTTTTCCCGGAAAAGTTTTTAAACCAAATTTTCTCCTGACTTTTTTAATTCTCATTCCTTTTGTCATAAACAAGTTTTGATGAAAAAGCATGTTACCGTAAAAAATTTCATATTTTCTGATACCATTCTATAGAGAAATTTTAAAAACACATTTATTTTAAATTATTCAAAATTTTATAAAAAGGAATGGAAATTTTTCGCGATTTTTGATTTTCCTCTCCCCCTGTTATAAAAACCCTGTCATATGATACATCAAACAACACGCCTCGTCTAACTGGATATATTTTTTTAAGGACTTTTTGCTGTATTTCCTCTTTTTAACAAAGTTTTTCCGGAAAAATGTTTGACCCAAATTTTCTCCTAACTTTTTTAATTCTCATTCCTTCTGTCATAAACCAGTTTTGATGAAAAAGTACGTTACCGTAAAAAATTTCATATTTTCTGATACCATTCTTTAGAAAAATTTTAGAAACATTTATTTTAAATTTTTTTTAAAATGTAAAAATGAAAATTTTTCGTGGTTTTTTGATTTCCTTTTCCCCTGTCTTAAAAACCCTGACATGTGATAAATCAATCAACACGCCTCGCCTAGCTGGATATTTTTTCTTAAGGACTTTTTGCTGTATATCCTCTTTTTAACAAAGTTTTCCCGGAAAAGTTTTTAAACCAAATTTTCTCCTGACTTTTTTAATTCTCATTCCTTTTGTCATAAACAAGTTTTGATGAAAAAGCATGTTACCGTAAAAAATTTCATATTTTCTGATACCATTCTATAGAGAAATTTTAAAAACACATTTATTTTAAATTATTCAAAATTTTATAAAAAGGAATGGAAATTTTTCGCGATTTTTGATTTTCCTCTCCCCCTGTTATAAAAACCCTGTCATATGATACATCAAACAACACGCCTCGTCTAACTGGATATATTTTTTTAAGGACTTTTTGCTGTATTTCCTCTTTTTAACAAAGTTTTTCCGGAAAAATGTTTGACCCAAATTTTCTCCTAACTTTTTTAATTCTCATTCCTTTTGTCATAAACCAGTTTTGATGAAAAAGTACGTTACCGTAAAAAATTTCATATTTGCTGATACCATTCTTTAGAAAAATTTTAGAAACATTTATTTTAAATTTTTTTTAAAATGTAAAAATGAAAATTTTTCGTGGTTTTTTGATTTCCTTTTCCCCTGTCTTAAAAACCCTGACATGTGATAAATCAATCAACACGCCTCGCCTAGCTGGATATTTTTTCTTAAGGACTTTTTGCTGTATATCCTCTTTTTAACAAAGTTTTCCCGGAAAAGTTTTTAAACCAAATTTTCTCCTGACTTTTTTAATTCTCATTCCTTTTGTCATAAACAAGTTTTGATGAAAAAGCATGTTACCGTAAAAAATTTCATATTTTCTGATACCATTCTATAGAGAAATTTTAAAAACACATTTATTTTAAATTATTCAAAATTTTATAAAAAGGAATGGAAATTTTTCGCGATTTTTGATTTTCCTCTCCCCCTGTTATAAAAACCCTGTCATATGATACATCAAACAACACGCCTCGTCTAACTGGATATATTTTTTTAAGGACTTTTTGCTGTATTTCCTCT
Organism: Psylliodes chrysocephalus; assembly: GCA_927349885.1. NCBI lineage: Eukaryota > Metazoa > Arthropoda > Insecta > Coleoptera > Chrysomelidae > Psylliodes > Psylliodes chrysocephalus. The sequence continues at coordinate 72,090,739 of OV651818.1, forward strand.
TTTTAACAAAGTTTTTTCCGGAAAAATGTTTGACCCAAATTTTCTCCTAACTTTTTTAATTCTCATTCCTTTTGTCATAAACCAGTTTTGATGAAAAAGTACGTTACCGTAAAAAATTTCATATTTGCTGATACCATTCTTTAGAAAAATTTTAGAAACATTTATTTTAAATTTTTTTTAAAATGTAAAAATGAAAATTTTTCGTGGTTTTTTGATTTCCTTTTCCCCTGTCTTAAAAACCCTGACATGTGATAAATCAATCAACACGCCTCGCCTAGCTGGATATTTTTTCTTAAGGACTTTTTGCTGTATATCCTCTTTTTAACAAAGTTTTCCCGGAAAAGTTTTTAAACCAAATTTTCTCCTGACTTTTTTAATTCTCATTCCTTTTGTCATAAACAAGTTTTGATGAAAAAGCATGTTACCGTAAAAAAGTTCATATTTTCTGATACCATTCTATAGAGAAATTTTAAAAACACATTTATTTTAAATTATTCAAAATTTTATAAAAAGGAATGGAAATTTTTCGCGATTTTTGATTTTCCTCTCCCCCTGTTATAAAAACCCTGTCATATGATACATCAAACAACACGCCTCGTCTAACTGGATATATTTTTTTAAGGACTTTTTGCTGTATTTCCTCTTTTTAACAAAGTTTTTCCGGAAAAATGTTTGACCCAAATTTTCTCCTAACTTTTTTAATTCTCATTCCTTTTGTCATAAACCAGTTTTGATGAAAAAGTACGTTACCGTAAAAAATTTCATATTTGCTGATTCCATTCTTCATTCTTTAGAAAAATTTTAAAAACATTTATTTTAAATTTTTTTTAAAATGTAAAAAAAGAAAATTTTTCGTGGTTTTTTGATTTCCTTTTCCCCTGTCATAAAAACTCTGACATGTGATAAATCAATCAACACGCCTCGCCTAGCTGGATAGTTTTTCTTAAGGACTTTTTGCTGTATATCCTCTTTTTAACAAAGTTTCTTCGGAAAAACGTTTAACCCGTTCTCCTAACTTTTTAAATTCTCATTCCTTTTGTCATAAACCAGTTTTGATGAAAAAGCACGTTACCGTAAAAAAAAATCATATTTTCTGATACCATTCTTTAGAAAGATTTTAAAAACACATTTATTTTAATTTTTTTTTTAAATGTTATAAAGAAGAAAAATTTTCGCGGTTTTTTGATTTCCTTCTCCCCCTGTCATAAAAATCCTGTCATGTGATACATAAATCAACACGCCTCATCTAGGTGGATAATTCTTCTTAAGAACTTTTTGTTGTATCTCCTCTTTTAAACAAAGTTTTCCCGGAAAAGCGTTTAACCCGAATTTTCTCCTAACTTTTTTAATTCTAATTCTTTTTGTTATAAACCAGTTTTAATGAAAAAGCACGTTACCGTAAAAAAATTTCCTATTTTCTGATACCATTCTATAGTAGAGGAAGAAATTAAATAATAATAAATGATTATATTTTGTTTTTTTTTTTATGAATTATTACTTTAAATTACTTGTTTTGTACATCAATAAACGCTATTAGAAAAATAATAATGATTTAACATTGTTCTTTTTCACATCCTTTATTTAAAACCACATCAATTCAGGTAATTAATATTTAGTTAGTCATTAAAACTTAAGTCAATAAAATTCAGAAAAAATAATCAGATTTAAACAATAGGAAGATATTTTAAAATGCATTTTCTAGAAAACAGAAATGGTTGACGTTAGAGAATTAAATACGCCTAGGTTCATATACAGGTTGTTTCAGAATAAAGTACCGTAAATAAAAGGGTAAATATAACTATCCTGTAAATTTCAAAGTTTTCATTCTACAGGGTGATGAAGTGAAGTTCATAAATACATAATTTTCTAAATATCTTTCCTTAGGGTAATTATGTTAGCTTAAAAGTTAAGATTAATAATTATTCCTCACGCAATTTGTCACAAAAATGGGACTCTTGGTTGATCTCTATAGAACATTTCATTTCCGAGATTTTTCAGTTTTAGTCCTACTCAAAGATGAAATCTATGTACGATTTTATCAAAGGCCGATTTCCTAATGATTGAATGATCTATTAATTACGGGACCAATATTACTTAATGGTCCCATTAGTTAATGGATCTTTTAATATAGATTATGAAATCGGCCCTTAATAAATTTCACAATGTACTTAGATTTTTTGTTTGAGTAGGACTAAAACTAAAAAATCTCGAAAATGGATTGTTCTACAGAGTTCAACTAAGATTTCGTAACAAATTGCGCGAGGAATAATTATTAATCTCAACTATTATGAAATATAGAGTATTGAAAATGTTTTCTTTAAAATTGTTTAAGTTAAAGTCTTTACAGTAAGGAAAGATTTAGAAAATTTTGTTTTTATTAAATTTACTTTATCACCCTGTAAAATGAAGACTGTGATGTTTACAGTTAAGATCTACATATCCACCTGGTTACGGTACTTTATTTTGAACCACCCTGTATATATCTGACAGAATTTGTTGTGTTTTGAAGATCAATCAGAGCAGAATTTACTTGAGTAAGTATTACACAATTATCATAATTTTATACCTAATATGTATTACGTATTATATTACGTAACATTACCAATGTCACTTTTGACGTGTGGTCTTAAGCACTTAACTCTCAGGCATAATACATTTGCAACTCTTTATATAGGGAATCAGGGATACGATCTTTCTTTGTTGTAAATCAGACCCTTTTATGTGAAACAGCATATTTTAAATAACAGTCTCCTACCAATCCAACCAATTATAAAGATTCTACTAAAAAAATAGTACTTAAATATTTTAAATCTAGAAAATATCGGAGGTATTTAAATCTAGGAAGATGGTCCCTTATTTTCTTTATATTATTACTTCTTTAATTTGTAAATCCGAGCACTTATATCGATCAATTATTATGATCCCCAAGTATTTTTTTCTGATTTCTGCATTTGAGTATTTAATCCGACAGTTAGTGGTCCCCAGTTAAGTAGTCCACTTGCATACGAAGCATAATTTAATTTTAGTTTATGTTGTAACCATCTGGTATTAGGGGAAAATCATTTTGTATGTCGGTTTTCAATGTCTACCAAGATGTTACTATATCCTGAGTAAATTGTCTTTGTAGACTTCCTATCTTCGAAAAACGAAGCAAAATATTAATTTATTATGTTTTAAATCTTTCAAATTCTTCGCCATAATATTATTACAAAATAAGGTTCTTCCGGTTTCCCATAATATCATTAATGTTTGCAACTTTGTTTTTATTGTATTCGTTTCAGTTTACGATTGCTTCTTGTTTCTCCTAATTGGGATCATCAGTTCAGCATCGTCCAATTAATAGCCATTGCAGACAAAAGGTCTGGGTAGATCGACATAGATAAGGTTCGATGAGAAAATTCCATTTTTAAAATTCTATTTTACTCAATTGGATATTATATTTTTTGTCGTTAAAGATGGGCTGGGAACATAAACAAGATTTAATGTATAGTCCCTTGTTTGTACATTACTTACTATTAGTTTATGTGTATTAGAAAGGTAGTTATTTCAATTTATTTATTTTCTTGTTAGATCTAGATTTGACTAATATTCCTTATTTGGATTTAAAATGAATTTAAACTATTTGAAATTTAAGTATAGTGAAAACGGTCCTCACAAGAAAGAATTCTCGGTTTTTTGTAACAGTTTCGTTGTGAAAAACATGTCACTATCTTAAACGGTATCAGAGGCTCTTTCACCACCCTTACTCTACAAATTTTATATTCAATTAACTTTGTGTGGTAAAAGATTTGGGTTAGTTAATTTGTATTTGGCTTCAAATTTAATTGAGACTGGTGGTTTCAATTAAATGTTGTGTGGTGAGAGATTTAGGTTAGTTAGTCAGTTAATTTGTCATTCAAATTAATTGAGATTGAAAGATTTAATTAATTTAATCCTTTTTAAGGTTTATGACACACTTTTCGCCTTTGTCTTGACCCTCTGATTAAAAACTTGGACTGTAACTATATTTTATCTTCAATATAAATATCGCAGCTAAATAAAATTCTCTAAATTTTTCTTTACAACTATTCCACTATTATACTGCTAGAGCAGTAACTTAATTGGAGTTGTAGTATATTTATTATATTTTAAAAGTACGTGAATATCGTTGTTTAGTAGTTTTTGTAGAGAAGAAACTAGTATTAGATTAAAATATTAGAAACCAGTAATAATAATAATAAACTGTGAGCTGCACAACTATTGCGATGGAGTAACAGAACTAGTTTAGTTACTACGAGAGCTAATATCTCAAAAGTACAAAGACTAGCCTGTGTTTGCATTACTGGTGCAATGAGAACCTGTCCTACGGCCGCAATGGATGTGATCTTAAACCTCACCCCTCTACATTTGATGATAGAAAATGTGGCAAAAAGGACACGATATAGAATGATTAGGAACGGAGTAATCAGACGAAAGCCTACTTGCTTCTTCAGGACTAAAGATACCTGGGACATGCCCCAGAATGAAATGCTAAAGAAGTACAGTTTTGTGAAAAACTTCAGAACCACAGAGCTGGGCTGAAAGAAAGAATGGAGCCAAGAATCCATCGCGCATGCAACCGAACGACGTGCTATTCAGTGGTATACGGACGGTTCCAAAACCATAGAAGGAACTGGAACCAAGCACTCCGAAAGCCTGAGAAAATACCCAAGCATCTTCCAGGCGAAAATTCACGCCATCGAGAAGTGTATCCAGTATAACATCGAGAGAAACTATCATAGGCAAGAGATTATCATCATGTCCGATAGTCAAGCAGCCATCAAAGCGCTGAGCTCTTACGTAATCAGCTCAAAAATGGTCTGGAGATGCCTAAAACAATTGAATGAGCTAGGCGAGAAAAATAGAGTTACTCTCACTTGGGTCCCGGGACATAACGGGGTACAGGGTAACGAGATTGCAGATAGTCTTGCAAGGAAAGGAGCTCAAACAGCCTTTGTAGGACCTGAGCCGTTCTGCGGTATCAGCAGTAATATAATAATTAGGAGAGATTAAAAAAGAATTGGGGAGTAGAAGAACCGATAATTGGAACAATCTCTTGGGGCTGAGACAGGCCAAGATACTTCTGGGTGAATATAACCAGAAAAGATTTGAAGCCAGCATCTGCCTGAGCAAGAACAGGCTACGTATTGTAACAGGGATCCTTACCGGGGGGCATTGCCGACTAAAAGGACACCTGAGTAAACTGAGAGTAGTAGAGGATGGCGAGTGCAGAGTCTATGAGGAGGCGGACGAAACCTCCATTCACATCCTAACTGAATGTGTAGAACTCCAGAATCTAAGGGCACTATATCTAGGAGGATATCAAATAGAAGAGGGAGATTTACCTACCTTGAAGCCACTTCAAATCCTACACTTCCTTGAGAAAATAGGATTGGATAGGATAGGATTGGAAGGGTCGATAGAAGGGGGCACAATATATCTTTCAGGTCGCAGTGTATTAACACCCCATTTTCAACATAACATAACTATTGCACTTCTGACAGGTTAAAAATGAGACGCCATTTTTTGACATAAGTAGACTAGCAAACCTAGCGGAATTTTGTTCGTACCTTGATCAATTTTAGTCATTTTTGAAGAGTGTAAACATTTTATAGCTACACCTTGATTAGAAGTACGTGTAGCTCTCCTGTAGAAATGTGTAATGTTACAAAAAACATAACTTTATTTTATAAAAACTTTCTCTTATTTATTGTTTGAGAACGTATCTCCGATTACCTGTACTATATATATAATTTCCGTACTTTTATTTAAAGAATTGATACTGATAAGATAGAGATAAGGATTATCTACGAAAAATAGTCATTTACTGTTGACAGTACTGTGCGAATTTTGGAAATACAAACGTAAAAATTATGTAAGCTATGTTTTGTTGTGCATCTCGTACGTGTCGTTTTTCGAAATATATTTGATTTTATTTTAAAATATATTTTAAATAATACAAACAGTTTGAAATGAATAATAGTTATTTTGTTTTCCACTAATGTGAATGTGATAAAGTTTTATCGAACAAAAAAGTATGGAATGGATAGGAAAGCTAGATTGCTTAAAAGAAGTGAGTTTTTCTTTGTTTTATTTGTTTTTTTATTAATATTCAATTCTGTCATAATTATGTTGTGTTATAATCTATTATCATCGTTTTTATCAGTAAAGATACTGTAAACATTAATATTAGTAACAATCCAGAGGTGTACTTTATTATTGCAGCAAGATATTAAAAATCTATAAAATATTAATGTGAGTCAAGAGAATAGTTAACCCTATACATACAAATGAATAAAAAAGATAAATGGATCGAATATAGAAATACAATAAAAAAAATATAAAATCAAGCTAAGACAAAATCACATCAAAATTAATGAATATCTCAAATACGTATCTCCAAAAAACAAATTATTTCCTTCTTTTAATGTATTCCATCAATAAATTGTTATGAATATTTCTCGTGGTATAATAATATATTAATAAGCCGACTGAGCGACTTGTATAGTGGAAGGGACGACTATTATTATTTGCTGTGACGCTCCGGGACAAATTAAAGATGATTGATGGTGCCATTTGACTTACAGGTGAAGAAACCCCCATCCACCATCATCAAAACGGTAACGCATAGCGATTTTTATGATCTGAATATCATACTAACAGAAAATAAATGTCTGGTAATCCATCAAATCCTATAGAGAACCATGCAAATAAATTCACATGGTCTTCTGTAGGATTCGAAGCCCGGTGTCTCTCTACCACAAAATTATCTGCATATTAATGCGAACGCCGTAGACACCTACGCTATAGTCATTCTAAATCATTTTATATTTTAGGTATATTAAAAACCATTGTTACGTAATATAACCTCTCATAAACTAAAATCCATTGACTGATATACAGTGTGTAACAGCCAAATTGAATAAATTCAGTAACTCAATTACTGTGCATATTGTCACGGGCCATTCGGTCGTGATGCCACTTTAAATAGTGAATCTATGTGCTACCTGATTTGGGAAAATAAAAACAACAATTAACAATTTATTAACAATCAATAAAATACCCAAAAAGTTACAATATATAAAAATGGACATACCAAGGGCTAAACATCTATAGGCGACGAGGTCACTACTTCTACTGGGAACTCGCGTATTGGGGACAACACTAATCATTTTTAATTGCTGTGGTGTGTTTGTGTGAATACGTCTTGTTTGTTTTCATTTACGCCGTGACTAGCAGTAGTATTTTATAAACCTTAGAAGCAAATTTCACATACATAAACAAATAATAATAATGCTGTGACAACAAGAAGACGAAGTAAGGACTTTTCGTAGGGTGGCGGCGAAGCCGCCACCATAAAATCTCAATCCATACCTGGCTACGCCGACCGGCATAAACACCAACGGCCTGGACACAGCTCATCTACTCTGTCAAAAGAAGACCGATGTACAAATAAAACGGTAACGACATTCGCACTACAAATGGTTAGTGTTGTCCCCGATACACGAGTCTACTGGGATGCGAGACGATGATGAAACTTAGACCAAGAGTCCGACAGTGTCATTATTGTTGGCCCAGCCGATTTTTTTTTATCGATTAAGGTCAGTACGTGTCTAGTCTAATGTTATATTTACTTCTATCGAAGATGTACTTATGCATTGAATCTAATGTTTATCAAAATGTTATGCTGAATTAGTTAATTTAACGAATGTGTACATTAAAATAGAAAATGTAAATTTTATATATAGGGTAATATTTGTTTAGCATTTAGCATGACAATATTTATAAAAAAATCCTGAAACAAGTTAATTTTATATAATAAAATGACATCATGCAATGTGAAAATGTCACCCCTACCTTCAACCCCCTTCGACTGACAATTGCAACCCCAAATTATAAATAGGATGTAGGGGTTTGTGATATCTTATTTGAAAAATCTCTTCATTCTCTATTCAAAAGTAATTTAACATATCAAAAATTCAGACATTTTGACGGTATTCCCGTTGCAACTGTCACTGTATTTTCCAAGTTAGATTTAAATCATTTAGATACAAAATAAATAGAAGGGGCTCTAGAATGGTTCCCCGAGACACACCAACATCGATTATGGATTCAGATGAGATAACACCTTTTGCCTTCTTCCAAATAGATAACTAGCCATAAACATTACCATCAATGCCATATCCTTTCAATTTAGTCAGTAGTTAATTTTTATCAATAGTTTAGAAGACTCTCTTGTAATCAAGAAATACAGCTTTATCATAATTAACATTATTTAGGTCGGTTTTAATTTCTTTTAAGGTTACTTAACTATTCTATTTAAAAACATTTATTTTTTTGGAAAAATTTTTAAGATGCGCATTTTAATAATTTTAATTTTTAACAAATCTTATCCTCAAAATATCATTATTCACTTTTTGAAACGAAGATGTTACTTAACTAATGCAATAATTTTGTCCGACAAAAACAGGAAATGTTTTACTGATTTCGAAAATGGGTCGCGATTTCTAACAAACTAATAACAAAAGACCGATACGAAAATATAATATGTACGGTGAGGGACGTTTATTTTTAGTTTTTACGAAATCAATGAAAGGAAAAAATTACACAAATCGTTATATTGTTTTTGAATTCATTGTCGAAAAAAGCATTGGATTCTGAAGGTAATATCTTTGCAAACTATAACTTCTTAAGGCTTCAAAAGCTTCTTGGGTGGATGTAAATCGCTGTCCATGCATTTTTCGTTTTACATTTGTGAACACAAAGAAGTTGTTAGACGATAAATCAGGTGAATACGAGGTATAATATATTATTCGTTGTTTTTCTCTTTTAAATAATGAATTGTTAGACATGATGTGCGGCTCTCGGTCGTTTTTCCTGATTTCAAGTTAGAAAATTGTTGTACATCATTCAGCAGCGGCGAGATTTCAGGTGGAGATAATTGGCGAAGTATTTAACTCCTTAAACTCCTTAAAAGAACACGCTCACTTTTCGATATAGGCGGTGTGTCATCTCCCACTCTCGCAATTTATCATTACATTTATTTAGTTTACGCTTATATGCATATATAAGTAAAAAACGTATTGCTGCTGCATAATATGGCACGGATTTTTCTTACTACATAATGGCTGATTTACTTGACAATTAAAGGCTGAATAAGAAACAGATGAATAAAATTTAAAAATTACTTGCGCATCGTCAAAGGTTTTCAAGAAAAAAATTGGTGGCTTTGGATTTGAGAGAAAGATCCATATTTTGCCATTGTAGATCCACCGCGGGGCTACTTTGGCGCACAATAAAAAAACCAACTACTCGTTCTGTTACTGTAAATTGTGCCGACAGGACCACCAGTAGTCCAATTTTCGTATATATTTTGGGCTTTGTGCACAACCATCGGTGGCAAAATTGTTCCATCTGCATTTCTACAGATCATAATACTTATTGTTGCACGAGAATGTTCTTAGGCCTTTTCCACACGTTTGGTACCTCTACGAACCAATACTTTTTGACCCTAGGTCGTCGGTTACATTCGTTTCGTCGTAATCGTAAACCTTTTTAGCACTTGCGGTTTCTAAGACATGTCTAATATTAAAAAACTCAATTTTTTTTGCTTCTACCGAAGCCCTGGATCGTTTTATGTTTGAGGCTAACCTAATGCTCAAATTGTTCCTTGGCAGGAATTTTTCGACAAAATATTTGCCTGGTATGTTATGTTGGGAATGGGGTGTTAATACACTGCGACCTAAAAGATCTATTGTGCCCCCTTCTGTCGCCAATGCACTAAGGAAATGTCTCAATGCCTAAACGACCCTTCCAATCCTATTTTCTCAATGAAGTGTAGGATTTGAAGTGGCTTCAAGTTAGGTAAATGTCCCTCTTCTATTTGATATCCTCCTAGATATAGTGCCCTTGGATTCTGGAGTGCTACACATTCAGTTAAGATGTGAATGGAGGTTTCGTTCTCCTCCTCACAGAATATGCACTCACTATCCTCTACTACTCTCAGTTTACTTAGGTGTCCTTTTAGTCGGCAATGCCCGGTAGGATCCCTGTTACAATACGTAGCCTGTTCTTGCTCAGGCAGATGCAGGCTTCCGATTTTTTCTGCTTATATTCACCCAGAAGTATCTTGGCTTGTCTCAGCCCCAAGAGATTGTTGCAATTATCGGTTCTTCTACTACCCAATTCTTTTTTAATCTCTCCTAATATTATGTTACTGCTGATACCGCAGAACGACTCAGGTCCTACAAAGTGTGTTTGAGCCCCCTTCCTTGCAAAACTATCTGCAATCTCGTTACCCTGTACCCCGTTATGTCCCGGGACCCAAGTCAGCGTAACTCTATTTTTCTCGCCTAGCTCATTAAATTGTTCTAGGCAGCTGATTACGTAAGAGCTTAGCGCTTTGATGGCTGCTCGACTATCGAACATGATGATAATCTCTTGTCTATGATAGTTTCTCTCGATGTTAAACTGGATACACTTCTCGATCGCGTGAATTTCCGCTTGGAAGATGCTTGATTCTCGGCTCATATACTCCTATTCCAGTTCCTTCTATGGTTTTGGAACCGTCCGTATACCACTGAATAGTACGTCTTTCGGTTGTATGCGCGATGGATTCTTGGCTCCATTCTTTCTTGCAGCCCAGCTCTGTAATTTTGAAGTTTTTCACAAAACTGTACTTTTTTAGCATTTCATCCTGGGGTAGACTTTCGTCTGATTACTCCGTTCCTGATCATTCTATATCGTGTCCACAATCTCTATCATCAAATGTAGAGAGGTGAGGTTTAAGATCACCTCCATGCGGCCGTAGGACAGGTTCTCATTGCACCAGTAATGCAAACACAGGCTAGTCTTTGTACTTTTGAGATATTAGCTCTCGTAGTAGCTAAACTAGTTCTGTTACTCCAGGCTATAGCCCCGTAAGTGATGATTGGTCTCACTATTGCGGTATACATCCATCGCAGTATGTTGGGGTTACATCCTCATCGTTTACCTGCAATGTTTCTGCATACCATTTGGGCTTTTGTGGCCTTATTTACTTCTTCCTTCTCATATGTGTTCCAGAGAAGTTTGTTGTCCAGGGTTAGGCCTAGATATTTGACTACATTTTTCCATTTTATATCTATCCCGTCTAATTTAACGGTTTTGAGTTTAAGTTTTCTTTTCCTTGAAAAGGATACTAGTGTTGTTTTTGTAGGGTTTATACTAAGTCCCACTTCACGGCATCATCTTTTGGTATGTTCTAGTCCTCGCTGGACTATATCACACAGGATATTACTAAACTTGCCACTAGCAAATATGACTATGTCGTCGGCATAACCTTGACAGGGTATTCCGAGGTCAGTCAATCTGCATAAAAGTTCGTCTACGATTAGGCTCCACATTAGTGGGGATAGAACGCCTTGTCCTTGTGTACATCCTCTGGTTGTGTAGATGGAGATGGTGTTCTGTCCTATCTTTGTCTCTGCAGTTCTCGTAAATAACAGCTGAGCCATCCATCTGGATGTGATGTTATCTACTCCTCTGTATGCAAGGGCTCTTTTTACAGATTCGTGTGACGTGATGTCAAAAGCTCCTTCTATGTCTAGGAAGGCACACACGACCGTTTCTTTGTTTGTCAATGCATCCTGGATTACGTCAGTCAACTGTACCAGGGCAGTTTCTGTAGATATTCCTGCCCGGTACGCGTGTTGGCTGTGTTGGAATGGCACCCTCTCCAGGACTTACGTTCTGATACAATTATCAACAGCCTTCTCCATTGGTTTTAATACAAAGGATGTGAGGCTGATTTGCCTGGTAAGTTATCTTGTTATTGTGTATTCTGCCACTTGAGTTATGTCCTCTGATATTGTACGCTCCTCCTCTGAAGACAGTTGGATGACCTTCAGATGGGTTTAATCTATAAAAGAAAAATCAAAAATTAATAAGATAAAAATACATACACATGCTGTCCTCAAAGTTGTCCGGCCTGCCAGAGTAGACCAGTTTTATGGTACATCAAAAGCCGGAGAGGCTAACCGCGAGATTATGGTGCATCCACATTCTCGCAACAGGTAAGGAGTTACCTCTCCGATCACGTCTCGGATGGGTGACTTAGGCTCCACTTTTAACCATCGACGACGTGGAATAAATTAGGGAGTGAATTGGTAAATGGGAAAGTAGTAGGACCTTCAAATGGTGGTACAGTAAGCGGTAGGCTGCAGTGCTGACAGGCTTCAGGGTGATAATAAAAAAACGGTATATCAAAACGGCAGACTTTTTCATCTTCCTTACTTAAAATAAATTTTCTATCTATGGAACTCAAAAATTAATCAAATTATGGAGGCATAATTGCATATTTAAAAGTAACAAAAAAACTTATTTTATGCATTTGTAGGTTCTCAAACCATTCTTTTAAATAACCCAGCAATACTGTGGTCATTGTATGGATCTTGAAAGTTTGTCGCTTTCATATTAATACAATGGTAGCGCCCTCTTATTGTATGCTAGGAATTACAACTTGTTGACAATATCCTGTATGCAAATGTTTTTATCTCTTTTGTAATTTTGTCTAAAATGCGTACTCGTTGTTTACGTTTTATTGTACTTTGGAGTCGTATTTAATTTTATGAAGTTAGATTGCTGTTATCAAAGTTTCTTGCGAGAGAACTCTTTTGATAGCTAAATAGAAGAAATTTCACAAGATTCTCAGCCACGATTTTGCTCTTACATGCCGACGTCCTTTAGCTGTCCAAGAGCAATATGCCAGCACGCCAATAATATGAATTAAAATACGAAGTATCACTATTGTTAGACAATCAGAATAATAAAGAAAATCCAGCCTCTCAAATGTGGTCATCTTATCTAGTTCTATTCACTCTACTGCTGCTTTTTACTATTCTAAATTCACCAAGGCCTTTAAAACCGTTTATAACACTAATGTTGTTTATTTGGGACAATCCACAAACTGTACATACATTGCTTCGAACTACTAACTTTCAAGTTTATAGACGATTTATAGAACCGACACTGGGTATTTATAAAAATTGTGTAAAAGGGTGAAAACAAACAAATATTCTAAAGAAACAACACTCAAAAGATTTATAAATGTTTTTTGTCGTCCTCCATGCTCCCAATAAACACATTTTGGAATCCGAAAATTAGCTATAATTTAGATTAATCTGGTGTTTGGGGTCATTAATACTATCCCGATGATGTGTAAACACGTGAAAAATATTTTTCCGTAAGGTTCACTCTAGTTTAGTGGCACAGTTTATATTTTCAACAGGCTGTTAGTCGCCATAACATCTGTTACATGAAAATTCGCCAGATCCTCCTTCTCATCCTTTTTGCCTGCTTGCGCCTGCATGTTGTTCTTGTTTATGACACGTCAGAGAAATTACATTGTAATTTTGAGTGCTTAATTTTGAAATATAAATCCTATTTGTTATTCATTTTATTATGGAATGCGACGTTCTAGAGCAGCTAGCGTAATTATACAGGGTTTTTCGATATTCGACTGTTAATGGTGAACCCATGAAGCTCTGAAAGCTGAGCTTGTGTCGGAGAGGGATTGCAATTATTATTTTAGACGGGGTAGTATATATTAAATTCTGAAAGAGTTGGTCATTTGTCTTTGTCCTTATACACCGCGACCTTTTCAGATATATTGTGGGACTCTGTTATTTAGAGCATGTCGTCTAGCTGGGTCTGTTTTATTAGTAATCTTGACAGTGCCTTCCCTGTGTAATTTCATGTTTTTGAGTTTTCTTCGCCTCAATCTAGCCAGGCCTTTACACTAGCACAAGACATGGATTTATATTACCTTTTTTTTTTTACAGAACCTGCATGTCTTGCTTCTTCTTAGGCAACAGTGTCCGGTGTCTTAACAATTTTTCGTTTTTGATCCAGTTGTTTTTTCGTAAAATTACTTGATGAACTCTTTGGCCTGTGTCAATCCTTGATAATAGTTCCACCATTTTTAGTACTCTTTTAGCATCCATTTTTTGATGAAGGCCTTGCGTCTTAGCAACTCTACAAAAAAGTTCAGGGCCTGTCATGGCTTTATGCAAGCCTTCTCGGGATGATTTGTCTGTGTTCTTTGTAGGCTGGTACCCAGGCTAAAGTCACTTTGTTTTGACTGCTCTCTCTATCAGGTCTTTTAAGTAGTCTTCCCCCAGTTGTGATTTAAGCATTACTTGCCGATTTATTATCTTGAACAGTGTTATATTTTGGATTTGATTCCAAAAGTTCCAACACCAGCTCCTTCATTGGTTTTTGAACCGTCAGTAGAATTTAGTTCATACTTCTGTGTGCAGACTAATTCAGCCTGTTTCCTGGATTGTCAAGCGCATTTAGATATGACATTTTTTTTCAAATTTGTAGGTGGTTGTAGCTAAATAAGTAATACATGTCTAGAATGTTATCCTTTTTAAGCTATTGCATGGCTTTTATCGCGGGCTTTGAGCGCGGCGACCGAATCAAGAAATTCCTTAACGACCGTAACGAAAAAAAAACCTACCACCCTCCCATTTCGACCGGCACAGCGGGGCGGCGCACATACGGCAATTATCCTTATTTAGCGCGCCAAAAATAAAGAAAAATTGATATTTTAAAAACATGTTTCATCCACACAGTATTGTTCTGTAAACATTCGTGCTCTTATCTGGCTTTACGCCACCGAGAACACGGATAAATAAGAGAGTAATATGGGTAGAAAGAGTGCACTTTCAGTCTTAAGTGTAGTTGACGCATAAATCAGCATGCGAACACTTGTTGGAAAAGTACGTGTTGTTGTTTAAATGTTGTAATCCAAGAATTTTTTCAAGATGGACTGTGAAGCTTCATGTATGTATTTCTTATTCAAGTATTAACAATGTATTTATTTGTTTCTTGCCTAATAATAACGGCAGCTTTTGGTGGACCTAATTTTATTCATTCTTTTTTGTATACGGCTAATTTCTGCGAGGGCTACAAAAAAAGTTCCACTCTCGTTTTTATGTTATAGTTAGATAAGACCTTTATCTTTAAGAGCTTACAAAAATTTGCGTCCCCAAGTGTCCTCTGTCTGATATAAGTTTTTTTGTTTAGAGGTAGTCACAACAACGTTGATCCGCATCTCCCCAAAATCACTAGAAATGAATTTTTTTCTGTTCTACAAAGCGATAAATTCTTTAAACTGTTGACTGCTAAGTACATTGAAAAAGTAGAACGGTACATATTAATTAAATTTAATACATCAGAAATTCCCACGTGCTCGGAAAAACGTTTTAAATGTACTATAAAGATATTCTTGTCGAAACTTAACATAAAGTGGAAGATATGCAAAGGTACAACCCGCAAGATTCACCAAAAAAATATGCTTTATGGATAGATAGATAATAAATCCTAGATTAGACTCTAATATCTCTGCAACATCCACGGCAGAAGAAGTAAGAAATTATCAAAAAGGTGGAAGACCAAAAAATTTTTTCGATGAGAAATATGTACGGTCGAAGTTAAGAAAAGTAGGACCTCTTGTGTTAAGCATGTCCAAAGAAACACTTTGCAAAGCTGCAGAAATGAGTCTGTTCAAAATTGGAGAAAGAACTTCGGCGCAAGTTATAAAATTAGCTATAAGCTTGTCTCCGCGCACAGAGAAAATACCAAAGAAATTCATAATTCGTCATATTTTGATTCATGGCTATATACACTCCAAAAGAAGTATTAGCTTGTAAGGTTGTATCACTCACGGAAGACATCGAGATTGGAACCGGACAAAGACATAATGAATAGAATGCTACTGTCATCATATCCCCTGATTACAAATACAAAAAAAAGCGAAATAAACCCTTTTTCAGAAGCTGTACTGAGTATGTTACTTTTTTAAGTTATAGTTTAGATGGTGTACAACGTGATATAAATCCAGATAGTGACTGATAATTCCGAATAAAAAATTAATTTCTGTACATTATTTGTATTTCAGTTAATCATTAAAATAATGACGTAAAGCGTTCTCAAAATGTATGTGCATTATTTTCACGTATTTTAGTAGTAATATATAAATGATTAAAACTTGACGCCTTAATTAGATAACTAAATAAAATTTTATTTATAAACCACTTTTTATGCATTTTTATGTGAAATGTGACAACCTGGCAGTCTATTCAACAACTTACATTGTTTTTTCAATTAAATCTAAGCAAAAAAATTACTTTGAAAAATACAACTATTTTTGGCGTGCTAATTCCCGCTAATTGCCGTATGTGCGGCGTTAAACAATATTAACTTCTTATTTATTCAATAAAAGAAAATCGAAAATTCGAAAAATCGAAAAATAGAAAATTCGAAAAATCAAAAATTCCATAACGAAAATAAACCTAACACCCCCCACTCCGACCAGCACAGCAGTGCGGTGTTGAAAGCCGTGCATCGTCTAACGTCGTTTCAGTTCGGCAGACTTCGGCACGGTGTTTGTGTGCGTGCGACTAGACGTATGCGTGTAGACTAGCTGCTAACTGCTCATAACTGATTCTATCTCTTTTAGACACAATTTCGGAAAAATTGAATTTAAAAATGAATAATGATCCACAAGAATCCACAACAAAATATGGGACCATCATTGACGCTGTATTTTCCAGATATTTAGAGGATATCAAGTCTCAAACTTATGTTTCTTATTTCAGTTATAATAAACCTATAGTTTCAATGATAAAAATTCCTGAATAACCTACATGTATTGTAAAATAATAAAAATATTTTAAACAATATTAACTTCTCATTTATTTAATAAAAGAAAAAAAATTGTTTTCTTATCGGTCACCACACTCAAAAAGTGTAACTGGAATTAATATCAAAGAAAAAAATACTGCATAAATAAAATAAATAATTATAATTGCATAAGTTGATAAAAAATACTATGCAAGAGCTTTACCGCGGCAGTGCCCGAGTGCCACACGTATTTTTTACTTGCTGATGCAGCCTTGTTTAACTATACATGTAGTTATCTTATTGTAGTTACTCATAGCCCCTGTAGTAAACTCTTTTTGTATTTGTATTTCTGACATACATGGTACGCCCCGACGATGTTTCTAAAGAAACGCTTCTGGAATGATTTTTCAGGAACGTTTTAGAAACATCGTAAATATGTATAAGTATTATATTTTCGTTTTAAATAATATTTTCATGTATCAATAAATGATAAAATTATTGCAATCACCAGAAATATACAATATTATCAAACACCAATATTAAATTTGAACATTTTGAACAATAATATTTTTGACCTATTGTACTTGACTAGCAATACTTTATTGAGGTATATACATTATCTTCTACCACATGACAGTAATGTATCTCCAGGCAAAGCATACTCCGAGGATTTTACTTTTGGAGTAGGATTCGATATATTCCGTCCTGCCCAGAGATATAGCCAATCATTGATAGAATACAATATTCACGATGCCAAGATTAATTCGACAATCAATACAGTGTATTTGTACGGACGGGACGAGGAGACGAAAGGTGAGAAGTAAGAGAGGGAATAAAGAAAAGAATTTTACGCAGATACAACTTTTTTTTATCAATGAATAAATGTGTAAGCCGCCGCTGTGTGCTTATAAGAGACAACGAAATATCCATGCCGGTGTAAACCCTGTTGCCACTTCCAACCTAACTTGATTAGATTTTGGAATTTATTGATAATTATTACATCTAATTTAGTGAAATTACATCTAATTTAGTTAAATTTGATATGTCTAATGATTCAAATTTTTTTTGGGTTGAGTTGCAATAAAATAGGTTGAATTATGATAGCTTTTTTAATATATGTAAATATTTTTGTAAACAAAACGAGAATAATGAAATAGGTATATGAGAACAGCGGATATTATACCCTACAGTGTCCCTTAGAATATGTCTTATTCAGGACCGTACGATATTTTTTAGTAGTTACATCTCCTGTTATCTCTGGTCCTGCTCCTACTTATTAGAGAGAGAATAAAGATGATGCTGTGTGCTTTAACAAAATCCATATATCTTTGTTGAAGAAATGACCCTCGTACCTACATGTTCATTCAGTGGCGGCTCAGGGTAATTTAAAATGGTTGTTTTTTCCAATAATTTTAGCAAAACTTTATACACGCGCTGTTTTTTGATTTGGGTTTGTATTTAGTGTAATTATTATTATCAATATCATACTATTTTCAAACAATACAACTATTTACTAATTTGCTGTATTCTAGTGATATATAATTGATATATAATTGATACATAATCGATACATAATCGATTAATCGAAAATGACCGAATATTTTAAATAATCTTTTTAAGTACAGGTATTTGCGGAAACTTCAGGTGCTCAGTCAGTATAGTGCACCGACAGAGACGAGACAAGCCAGGGCACAGTGGCGTACCAAAAAAAAAATAGAGATTAACATGTTATGAAAATACTAAAAATATTAAAATTGAATGTATATTTATGTGATTTCTAAAATAATGTGTTTTTATGAAATTTAACTGGGTTTTCACTGCACAAATGAACCAATGGAAAAACCGCCTCTGTGTTCATTAATCAACGACGATATGAAGATACAGTATGGTTCAAATGAAAGGAATAAATTCATTATAATGGAAGTAGTTGGTTTTTCGAAAAAATGCTCGGACAGGTCAGTTTTGTTTACTCAAAGAGCAATGTTTTAAATAGAATTCAATTTTCCCCCACTTCCCGTTTTTGGGCAGTGACGTCATTGACAATTTTTTTAAATAGTAACCCCTTTTTTTCTTGATTTTGAAAGATTTTGCAATTTCCTACTCGGAAACATAATATTTGAAATATCTGACATAAAATTTTTTTGAATAAAAGTCATTTAAAGATCAGATACATAAATTTTATTTTATTTTGAAACACAATAAATGAATAAAAGATTTTTTGTAATTAAGTGCTTCATCTAAAAAAATAATAATAAAAAGAATTTAATGCCAATTTCACAAATTCTTTTTTATTATTATTATTATTATTATTAATATTTTGTTAGATTAAGCACTTAATTACAAATACTTATCTTATATTCATTTATTGTGTTCTCAAACGTGTCTGATCTTTAAATGACTTTTATTCAAAAAAAAAATGTTATGTAAGATATTTCAAATATTATGTTTCCGAGTAGGAAATTGCAAGATCTATCAAAATCAAGAAAAAAAATTGGGGTTACTATTTAAAAAAATTGTCAATGACGTCACTGTCCAAAAATGGGAAGTGGGGGAAAATTTAATTCTATTTAAAAAATTGCGCTTTGAGTAAACAAAATTGACCTGTCCGAGCATTTTTTCAAAAAACCAACTACTTCCATTATAATGAATGTATTCCTTTCATTTGAACCATACTGTATATTCAAAAACATAACATAAAGAAGCTGTTGAAGACTTTTTTCAGAATGGAAAACATATTTCGTGAATTAGTTCGAACTTATGGCGAAAATATAAAAGCGAATATTAAAGGCAATAATACATTTCATACCAATATTTTTTGTTTTTATAAAAACTAAAAAAGTAACTCTTGTATTCGGTTAACCCCTTTAAAAGTTTTTAGATGGTATCGCGTATTATATTATTACAAAAACTTAAATGTTACGGATTCCGGTGCAGAATTTATCGACTTCTGGTATTCTACAAAGCACTGCTATTGGTCCTTTGCGATTCATTATATATGTAAATAGTTTATTAAATATTAACCTAAAAGGTACTAGTTTTGCTAATGACACTACGATATTTTATAAAGAAAACAAATATTTGGCAGAAACTGATTTTTATACTATTACAAATTCCTTGCATACAAGAAACCAGCGATGAAGGACTACTATATCAATCTGTTTATTCATAAGTAAGCGTTTATTTACTTTCAAATATTCAGTTCGTGTTTGTAAAAATGGAGAGAGACAACGCCGTTGAATAAGATAGATACAGCCGTCGCCTCTGCTGCCGCATTTGAAAGAGCGACACGCCATACTAAATTGAGTGGGGATGGCATTTACACGCATGTATACAAATGCACCAGAGCATTTACGAGTACAACGCCTGTTTTACACTGTTGCAACACTGGAAAATAATGGCGTACTTTCTTGGATGTCACCTTTAGCTACAATAACAGTTGCAATCAGAAAGAGACATTAAACTCATAATAACTGGCATTACTAATGCAAATATACTTCCTTAATATAATTTTGGAAGCATTTTGTTGTAAATTCCGAATTATAACCACAAACAATTATTGTACTCATCCGTAATAATTTGGCAACTATGTGGAATGTGAATAACAACGTGAGTGCTTCCAATTTGTCATGTGTAAACAAAATAATTTACTATAGTTGTTCATCGTTGCAATAAACTTATTTTAAATATATATTAATTTTAAATTATCTATCGTTTAGGTCCTGATCTTACATCTTCGCTGACTTATAAAATATCAAAGAAACGATGTCTCGTTTTTTTGCACCACGTGGTGTAATTTTTTTAATATTATATTGCATAAAAATAGAAGTCAAAATTAAAATCGGAATTTTTGACAATTAACATATTTCTCCTCCCTATCTGAGACATTTTTTATTTTTAACTCCAGCTTGCGTACGGCATTTCCTGTTATGCTGTAAAACGTTTTTTTTTTTTATTATATTTGACCTCATAGTTACAAATGTGGACAGACTTATTTAAATTATATTGCAATATCATATAAAAAAAAATTACACATTTGGTTTATTAGTTGATGCTATCTGTATTTTCTACTATTATTATTACTACTAATGCCATCAATCATGATCGTCCAAATTCGGAAATTTGGGTCAGTTTGTATTTGGCAGATACATTATAATACGTTTTTAAATGAATCGTCAATATTTATTAATTTTATATTAAATTTGTCAATAAAACAAATTGAAATTGTTTATCAATGTTCTGACAGGAGTGATTTATTCACTTTTTTGCACCTATGCAATTAAAATTTGTTCTGACTTGGGGTGAGTATTAAGATATATTAAATCGAGATCTAAAGTTTTTAATTGTCTATTCCAGTTAAGAAAACTTAGACATTACTGAGAAGCCATAAGAACTTTATTGTTGAGAGCCAAATAATTTTAAACAAATCTGACATTCCTCTTAGAATGGAAAAAGTTTATTATTAGTGATTACGTTTTTAAGAGAAAAAACTACTTCTAAAATCAAAACAGCTTGACGAACACAATGTATTTTAAATTTGGGGATACTAAATTTTACCTCTCTACATGATGAATTAAAGCGTCAAAAGCTCTGATGATATTTAGAATATTGCGGGTAAAATATGTGTATATATGTAGGCCGAACAATCTACTGTTGCCTGTGGTAACAAACTATGAAGGTACCATTTGGGTAGGCGCGTCAGGAGACAAGCGACCACTTAAACGACCCCAAGGTCGAGTAGGACAACAGATGCATAAATGTTACGCTTCGTACATTTCGCGAGCTTGAGAAGTGTCGCGCGACATTTACAGGGATAACCATTCGAGGGAACAATCAGCGTTGCCAGACCTACTGTTTTCACGTAGATCTACTGTTTTTGTCTCCAGCAAATTTTGTTCTTAATTTATTAAGTTTGCCTCATTCTTCAGCAAATGGTTAAAGAATATTTTCTCTAGTAAATTTTCTGCAGTAAAAGCAGCGTAATAAGCATCCACTACTCTAGGTTGGCTCCATAAAAAAAAACATCAAGATAATCATTGTTTTTATTTAAAATGAAACAAAGAATTAATAGGGCATCATAAAAAGAACATGCACACTACGATTTTGAATTATCTGAATCAGACTGATCTAAAAGAAGTAGGTACCTTTTTTCATTGTTCTTTTTTTGTTTCCGTACGTTAAGTATATATTAAAAATGTTATTATTTGTTTTTCTTCTTTGTTTATTTTCTAATTTGGGTTAAAAAAAGTTTATTTTTAGTTTCTTATATACTTGTTTTTTTATTTACTACACTGCAAATTTTAATTATTTCCCCCTGTATTAAAATATACTGTTCAGATCTACGGTTTTTTTTTACCCATACTGTTTTAAAATCTGGCAACGCTGCCTAGATCGAAAGAAATTTCCGACCGAATCACCCCCAAAAAAAAGCGATGCCGAGGACAGTGACCTCGAGTGCGATACGCAACAAAGCTTTGCACCGAGAAGTGTCGACAGGAAGTGTCGTCTTGACGACATTTCTCGTGTCGCGCCGTGCGAAATATGTTTCATATAATTGTATGTATTTTAGATGTGAAGCGACACTTCTCGGTCGCGTCGGCGGTCGTATGTCGCGTCGGCGGTTGTCTGTCGCGCGTACCGAAATGGTACCTTAAGTGGTAATATCTGAAAGATACAAAGTGTATATAATGAGTAGAAACGAATTAATCGTAAGAAACCGTCTGTTCGGCCAAATAACTTCTTGCCATTCTGTAGTTTACGGATGGTTCCAAAACCATAAAAGAAACTAGAATAGGATTGTATGGATCTGGAACCAAGTACTCTGAAACACCTAATAATCTTTCACTGAGAAATCATCCAGATTAGTATAGCTAAAAACGATCGCAGATAAGAGGTTATGTTTGATAGCCAAGTAGCCATCAAAATGCTGAGATGTTACGTAATCAAAGCTCAAAATGGGCCTGGAGGTGTTCCCGGACACAGCGTGGTGAAGGGTAACGAGATTGCAGATAGTCTCGCAAGTAAAGGGGTTTAAACCTTTTTCTGGTATCTGAGCCATTCTAAGGTATTAGTAGTAAAACAATATTAAGAGAAGATTGAAATAGAAATAGAAGACAGGCTAAGATACTTCTGCCCTCTCCTCCTGAATCTGTCTGCGGACTCATAAGAGTAAACTTGGAATCAATGAAGATAGTGAATGTGCGATACTACAGAATCCAAGGGCATTATTCTTGGGAACATACCAGATAAAAGACTAGCTTGGAGTCCCTTCAAATCCTAAATTTTCTTGGAAAGATAGGAGTAGATGGATCATTATTATAAACGTCGAGACCTTCTTAGAGTGAGGCACAATATATCTCTTAGGTCGCAGCGTTTCTAACAGCCGATTACAGCATAACATACATTCAGAGCTTGGCAGAGTAATGCGTTAAAGTGGCTCAGGAGTACTTCACTATGAGTAGCTTTACAAATTACTCATAAGTATCTGAGTATGAGTACTTATATGAATAATACTCGAAGCAAATGAGTACTTTTGAAAATTTTAGAGAGGACCTACTCTAGAAAAATCGATTAACGAGTATGAGTATTTTAAACAATTCTAGTTAGTAACTCAATTTTAGAAAGAAGCAATTATAATAATTAGTAATAGTAATTCAGTACCAATTCCATTTTTTTCATTTTAATGTTAATGTAAAGTAATAAAGATATTTGGTAGGGGCAGAGGTACAGTTAGAGAATACTCAAAAGAATAATGTATTTTAAAAGATATATGATTCCATCATTTGACATATTCTTGTTTTTCGTTCTGCATCGTTGGCATCGATAAGTTATTCGGAATTGCCTTAGGGTGATGAAGTCGAAGGTAGGATTTTGAAAATTAATGGAATTGTCAGATAGATTTTCGGAAGATTGTCAGAGGATTTTAGAATTGCCAGAGGGTTTTAGAATTGCCAGTTGTCAGAAAATATATTAAAGTTAAGAAAGATAGATATTAATGTTGAAGATTTATATCGAAGAGATGAAATAAAAAAAAAAATAATAAAAAAAGGAAGATGAAGTAGGTTTTATTTATGTGTGAATCAAGTAGCAAGAAGGAGAGTTCAGCAGATGAAGGAGTAAAATGAGAAAGTAGAGGAAAACAGCACAAGGACACCGGTAGGAGAATGTCAGGAGTTAGAGCAAAAAGCAGAAGAATCGGGAGCAGGAAAAAAAAGCGAAGCGAAAGATTGAGACTTTTTTCAAATTCAATATTATTTAAATTTTTGTAGGAAGCTAAAGGAGCAACAACTCTAAAAGCTCTAGGATATTGGATTGATTTAACCTTTCCAGGGTGGAACAATTTTAGAATATATGCGCGCGTCTCTTCTCGTACTCGTTACTTGTCAGCTGTAGGAATCTGTATATGTAACGTGTGGAAGGTGGGTTAATCCACGGCAGTTAGGCCTATTGTGAATCCTCCTAAGATGATAGGTACCTCCTAGTTCGTGAGCCAGCCTACAGATCAGCTGTAGAAATCAGAAGTACTGAGTACTCTAAAATGTAAAGTACTAGAAATTTTTCGTGCTTTGAGTACTCGAGTACAATTTTGAATACAATTTACTCGAGTACTGCCCAGCTCTGCATGCATTTTACTCAATCATTTCGATATGAAAAATTTGTTGACATATTTATGGATATGTTTCTATTTACTTTGTACTGTTTTGCAATTTTCTTGGTTTATATTTGGAAACTGATGTTTACTATAGGTACTTAATGTAAATACAATATTGATAAAAGAAATGATAACATTTTATTTAGTTTAGATGTATCTCGTATATACTGAATAGCCAATTTGTAAGTAAATAAACAGATAAAGGTGGATACAAATAGTTGAACACCCACAGAAATAGGTTGGTCACTCGATTTTATAATAGTGTCAGACTTTAATTATTATTGTTTAATATCTGACGTCAGTCGTAAAAAACGATATTATATCGAAGATCTTCAGAAAAAACTGCAGATGAGTACATATTGGCAAAATTATAGAAACATCTATTTTTTCAAATGAGTATTGTACAGGGTGTCCCATAAATTATGGATCAAACTAAGTGAGGCAACTGGTGAGGTCATTTGGTATCAAAAAAAACTATATGTGGCTATCCAATTATTGACGGTTCAAAAGATATTTAAAATGTTCGAGGAAAACAAGACCTTTTTCTTTGCAAAATAAGTAATAAAAAAGTCTAAAACCTTAGAATCTACAAAAAGAAAAATACAATTTTTAAAGATAGGACAGTTGATGTTTTAGATACTATCTTCCATTGGCCTACCTTCAAAATCAAGTAAAATGTTTAGTAAAACATAAAGTGTTAGCAAAACAAAGTGTTAGCAAAATAAGTCATGCTATTTCATAAAGGTACAAGTATTTTTAAGTGTACACTAACAAAAGATAAACTAAACAATATACATTTTTGTTGAGGCATTAAGCAATTTTAGGTAAAAATGGAAAATATTCTTTAAAACCATCAATTGCAAATAACCTTTTCCATCACCTCATTTCGTTTGAGCCATGTCTTACGGGACACTGTTTAATTTCGGTAAGGATTAGGGCTTCAGATACCGATACCTCTCAGGTCAATACTCTATCTAAAGTTAGTAAGTACAGGCCTAGAATAGATACTAACTAGCATCAATATTTGCATACGTTAGATATTTTTCAGTATAAACAACGTCCTTTGGCAAAATACTCCTGAAAGTGTACCTGGAAATAACGGAATATCGAGGCAGATGTATTGACTAGAAAAGAAGATAAGATTCCTCTAAATATACTTAAAAAAAGTACATTGTAAACTTTTTGACCTAGAAGAGCCGTCCCATACCAGAGACCACTTCTTACAAAATATTACGAACTAAGAAGACTCTTAAGGATATCCGATAATACCTAATAATAATAATAATACCATTACGGGAACCTCAATTGAAAACAGGACTTTTGAACACCGAACTATCCCCTTAGAGGACTCTAATCAAATTAAAAACATCGCTCCTTTTACCCAAAGAGGTGCAATTTTCAGTCTGTCGTTAATATATTGTTACGCTGGTTTTTGGTATCTCAATTTATTTCAACTCAACTTTTACAACAACTATTCAACTGATAACTTTAACGTATAACGTCTATCATAAAACTCCACTCTGACGTCAGGTCGTCAATTTATATAGCTTGCCTCGACCTTCCAGAACCTTCTCGAACATCCGGACTTTTCTTTGACAAGAAATGACATTTCGAGACATTTCTGGACTATTCTATCTTCTTTATTTACTCGTACCTTTACTTATGACGACTACTGCACGCTACAGGGTGCTGCGTAACAATATGATTAAAGTGACATGGTTACATTAGTTTCTTAAATAAGAATGATAAGAGAAAGACATATTAGATTCGTACTGATTGACTGATAGAGAAGCCGCTGGTGGCGAAGAGAAGAATGGGTTCAGTGACGTGATGCATTACATTATAGACACCTGCATTTTAAATTGGTACTTATATTAATAAAAAACCTAGTTAAAATGCACTGGTACAATATACCTGCAGGTCCAGTACTCTTCGGTGGCAAAACACATTCTGGTGCAACAAATGGCTAATAGATCGTCAGCTATATTGAACCAAAATATAACCACTAAAACCTAGTACATATGCCTCAATTGGTTCATAATTAATTTTAAAGTTTACCTGGCAGTTCTGATCTAATGAGCCTTATTATCGCATTCGGAACTATGCTATGCTACTGATCCGAAATTGTTGGATGGCGTTTTCGCAGTGGTCACTCATCCAAGTACTCACCGAATTAATGCTGATAAGCTAGGCCTTACTCTCTTGACATTTTAGAACCCTTTTTTAGATATTGGGATCTCTGAACTAGTTGTCCTGATTTACATATTTTACTAATTCTGTTGTTCATCAATATGAAGATGGCCTGTGCATGAAACACTCATTAATTAATTCCGTTTGCTAACACTAAAGATGCTATATTTCTAAAATACTCGTTGATTATACAGGGTGCTTCATAATTACAGAACAGGTTCAGCTCTTTAAGTTCATACTTGTAAATGGAACACCCTTTTTTCATTTAATTCAATCGGTACTCCAATGAACCTTTCTTTCGGTTAGTTTAGGTATGTACGACCCTATATCACATAAAATAAAATCTAATCATGTGCGGCTACAACTGATGCTAAAGATACAAGGTATTCTATTTATAAAAAAATATTTATGGTTTAAAAAATTGGAGATATCTACGCGATAAATTACTACATGTTTTATGAGAAATTTTAGAAAAATTTAAATCAATAAAAAACTAAAAAACATTGGTTGTTAGGCTTATTAAAGACAGAGTCAGATAATTTTAAAAAATGAACTTCGTACCTCTTCTGTGGTTTTCGATCACCCTGTTTATGTATAGTCGATTTTATTTTGGAAATGTAGCTTCTTTGGTGCCTCAAATTATTGAATTGGAACTTCTTTCTAGTTTACCTGCTATATTACGGGAGAATCCCTGTATAATCTAATTATAGTTACTTACTTCATCTCCCATTTTGAATATTTTTTTTTCGCTGCAGTTTTCACCTAGCGTGGGAGCAGTGATTGTCACTAAATTCTAACGAACTGATAGAATGTTACAAGTGATTTGGATTTGTGATCGTTATTGTTAATTTTTAATGCCATATCTTTTTGGTACGTAATATTTTAGAATTAACATAAAATATGTATAAATAAATCTACGATTTGTTTTGATTGATTATGGTTGGCCCTTTCAATTTAAGAGGAAAGGTAAATCCAAAACATTTTCCATCTGAAAGTTAGCGTCGCGAGGTAAGTACGTCAGTACGTCCGATCAAACGAACAAAGAAAGACACAGGTGCAAAGACATTATAGATTCATTTTTTATTTCTCTCTATTATCGATACGAATTAAAAATCGCGCACACACAAACACTCACACACATGAGAAATAAACAAATCCTGTTCCTGCAAAAGCAAAACGAGTTACGCCTTCGCAAAATTAAAAAAAACAAGTCAGAAGTTACTTCAGTTTTAACGCGACCTTGCAATAGATCGATCGTTCAGTGATCGGCTGATCGGAACTCGCGAGTTTGATTGTTGATTTGTTTTTCCTCCGATCTTACATTTGCCATGTGATTGAGGATGTTCCATTGCTTTGGACTTGTAGCCAAGTGAGTGTTTGCGAAAAATGTTCATCGGAAAATGAAAACGACTTGTTTATATTTGATTATGATGTAATTTTATTCCTAATAGAACAACTTTCGGTTATTTTGTCAGCGTTTGTTTTTTTTTCTGCACTCTTGGACGTTTTTAAAAGTCAAAATGTAATTTAAAGATTTTAAAATGTATAGGAATCGTCAAGTACTTCATTATAAAAATAAGTTACAAATATCATTTACCATCCTTAAAAAATTAGCATTTTTACGCTTATTCTGGTATATAAAAAGACGGTTTATACATGATTCGCTTTTACCGTTTGACAGCCCCGTCATTTTAGTATTTAATAGTAAATTTAAGTTTTCTAAAGCAAGAGAAAGAACGATCAAAATCGAATTAAGACTAGATTTATGTACCTAAGCCACCAGAAAATACAGCAATTGCTGAAGATGTAACTAATAAATTCTTGCCTTCAAAATAAAAAATAAAAAATACCTCATATTATGTAGACTTTTTAGATTGTTGTAATGAGAAAAAGTTAAATATTACTCAAAACGTTTTCATTGGATATTTTCCTGAATAAACTGGTTCTGTGTAAGGTTTTTTTATATTTTTAAAATTTAAGTTAATATTTTTGGAAACAAATAAAAAAAAGAATTCCTATCGTAAAAATTATTTTTAAATTTCAAAGTTAACAATAATTAGTTTTTAACGAAAAATTTAGATCTATAAAACAAAATACGCAAACTTAAAATGCCCCTAAAATAAATACTCGTGTTCCGGTCTTTTGAAATATGATATCAAAAATGCTTACTGTTTAATTGTCTTAAGACGTTAAACGAACTTTGAGATAAGGTTGATCTATGTTTACTGAAACGAAAATTAGAATCTAATCAAAGACCTAGATGTTTTCCTTCGTTCGTAAATTGTAGGAAAGTATCGCCTAATTCAATTTGTAATTCGTTTAATATTAATTGTCTTATCAAGTAAAGATTTTGAACAGTAAGTAAGCATTCATTATTAAACGAGTGATATAGGGTATCATCTGCATAATGATGGATCACACAATTTTTAACAAAGCTATGCAAATCTGCTGTATATAGTGAGAAAAGTGATGGTCTTAGAATGGATTCTTGCGGAACACCTTGCATAACAGGTAAACTGCTAGAAACATTAGCTTCCAAAACAACTTTATGAATACGATTGCTAAGATAATTTGATATTAATCAAACGAAATTGTGAGAAAAACCAAAAAATGTCAGTCTAAAATATCAAATGCTTTGCTATAATCCAGAAAGACCAAACATGTGACATTACCCAGATCTGTCACCTATAAAGATCATCCGTGATAGATATGAGGGCAATGGTCGTACTATGGTGCCTTCTATAGCCAGATTGAGCTGGAGATATTGGTTTGTATACATATATTTACTAATTTGATCTTCAGAGGGTAGAATACTAATAAGTAATAAGATTGATTGATTATATTTATGGTCAGATTTTGTTAAGCCGGACCTGGAATTTCCTATTTGACGGAAAATCTATCTGGCAAATTTGAATTTTTTTTACAAAGTGGTTGTTGAGTTTTGACCAAATATCTATAGGTAAAATCACCCATTCCTAATGGGTGATTTTAAATGAAACACTCTATATAATTGTCATTTTTTAGATATATCTCATCCGTTTTTTATTATTTTTTTATTCCTAATTTTATATTATATTGAGTGATTTTCCGTTTACTATTATTTATATTCTCTTTATTAGCGGTAAAGTAAAAATAGTAACATTTTTCTTTGTCCTTCGTGTACTGTTTTTCTTTTATTTTTGCGTGTTACGAGCATTTAATTATATTCCAGTGTGTTTGTAATAAATGCTAATTTGTTTATCTTCTGACAGCCGGCACCGAACAACTTACGTGAGCGTATGTTTTTTTTTATTAACCTCCTCTGAATAGAAATAATTACCTAATACCTTGTTGACGTTATTTCTAAACTGTGTCAATTTTTTATTCTATTTATCTCTGTATTTTGCATTGTTCTATAAATGATTTATGCGTTATGAAGGCGATTGAAGCATCGGGAAATGATTATGGTTCAGTGGGTTAAATGGATTCTTCGTGCCGATGAATGAGATAATTTATGATTGGTTTCGGTTGACCGTACGGGATCTTAGACAGGTGCTATACAATCGTAGCATGTTTGATATACACACAACCAAACTTATATGGAATCATCTATTATTTTTCATAATTTTTGAGATGTATGAATATTTTTTGTTTATGAATAAAACTTAGTCCTTACCAAAGACTTTTAATGACAAATAACCCACATAGTAATAAAAATAATTACTTGACAAAATAAACACAATGGTATTTTTTTGGTTCCTGAAATGAAATGAGATTTAAATTTTTAATAGCCGAAAAGCAAAAACAAAAAGAAAATTTCTAATTTTAACAATTCGTGTTACCACCTCCAGTCCTTATGCAAGCTTCTATTCGCCTTGGGATGCTTCTTATTAAATTGTCAACATTGTCTTGGGGTATGTTTTCCCAGCATCAATAAGCTGTGCGTCATTTCCTGCATTGTTTCGACGATCTCTAACCCTTCTTTTGAGTTGGTCCCACAAGTGTTCGATAGGATTTAAGTCTGGTGAACATTCAGGCTAGTCTAAAGCTGTGACACCTTCCGGTTTAAGATATTCTATAGCCACTTTGCTGGTGTGGGGAGGTGTATTATCGTGCATAAAGATAAAGTTATCCCAAATTGTAGCTCTCCAAAGCCTAATGATTGGTGCTAGCACTAAATCATCATACCTCAGACCGGTTCAAGTTTGTTGAAGTGATGTGAAGTTTTTGCTTCCAGCATAATGCATTCCTAGAACATTACAGTTCCTCTTTGATATCTTGGCAAAGATCTGGCAGCGTGGAGTCTCGCTCATCTTCCTGGAGCTCTGAGAACCCGAATTCGATGGTCATCTGATCTTAGGCCACTTCTTTTGTCTCATCCGAAAAAAAAACATTTTGCCAATTCTCAATTATCCAGTTTTGGTGTTGAAGGCACCAATTTAGCTTATCAATGTTATTTTGTCTAGATAACGGTGGGACCCGTAATTCTCTCCTACTGTACAACCCTCGAGCGCGAAGCCTTTTTCTTAGGGTGTCAACTGAAATGTTCAGACCTGTAACCTCCAGAAGTTGTTGTTGTAGCTCTAGATGAGAAATATTGGGATTTCTTCTAGCAATTTGGCACACAAAGCCGTCCTGTTGTTCAGTTGTGACTCTTTGACGGCTTTGTCTGGGCCTCTTGAGAGTTTCCAGTTCCAAGTACCTTTCATATGTTTACGATACAACACCATGGGTGTCGCCTACTACCTCTCCTACGTCTCATTGGGGCATTCCTTGTTCAATGAGAGCAATCATTTTTCCCCTCTGCACATCTGTTAGTTCAACATAAGGCATTTTGTTGTTTTTTTGGACCGAAATAAAATTACCGGAGAATCGTGATTTTACTGAACACAAAATTCACAAGATAATTAATCGCAGCAGTCGTTTCTTCTTTATTATCATGTTTGTTAAGAACAAAAAGCCTTATCTTAAAGTTGGATAGCAAATTTTGTTTCTTACAAAAAGTTTATTCAAAAATACAGCGATTCAATATAAGTTTGGTTGTGTGTATAACTAGTTGGAATGTTATTTCGTTAAAAAATAATCCACTGCAGCAAACAGAAAAATTCAAATGTGTAAATCGGGATAATATTGTGGTCGGGACCAGTGGCGTAGCCAGTTATTTTTCATGGGAGGGGTTTCTGATAACTATGGGGGGGGTTTCCATCAAGAAAGTGAATAAAAAACAGTCAATAGCAATCAGCGCCAATACTATAGCGAAAATGGTGACGCGAGGACCCTTCATGAGCAGAGGTTCTGGCCCCCCAAACCCTCCCCCACCCCCAGTGGCTACGCCACTGGTCGGAACACTAGTTTAAACCTTTGTGAATTTAAGATTGTGCTATTTTTGCTTCACTACAGTACAGGGTGCCAGGTTGTACCAAGTATGTGTTGAATTTTTACTTCATTCAAAAAGAAAAATATCGATTTCTTGAGTCGTTTTTCATTTATTTCAATTTTTTATATAGTTAGCAACAATTTAAATTAAAATTAGAGCGTCTCATAAAATACCCATAGTTGATGGTCATGTGATTGTATTGTACCATTTTAACAGTATTTAAAGGTAGTTTTGTACACATAAGTAATTTGATTTTGGTTTTCAGATAGGTATGACAGCAACTATGGTAGGATTAGAATGTCATAATTTTTCTAAAATAGACCCTATTCGAGATATGTTATTTACGCTTGGAGAAGATAATTCTTCAAATAAAAGTTGCTTGTAATGTTATTCTCCATTCTTTTTGTCCTATACATAATTTTCCTAAAATGGTACGTATTCGAAAATTTTGACAAAAAGTATAAAATACGAATTTTTTTAAAAAAATTTTTGTTGTTTGCCATGTCATTCTCTATAATTTTTGTTCTATACATGATTTTTCTAAAATGCACCGCAATGGAAAAATTAGAGGAAACGTAAAATTTTAATTTTTGTGTATTTTCATTGAGAATGAATATATACCGGGTGTTCGCACGAAACTTATCTTGTGTTTTAAAAGATATCGACTTGAACTTTTGTAACGTCATTAAGGAAATAGGGGGAAAATTAATAGTACATGAGATACCACCCCAACGGGATACTCGTCGCCCCCAGCCACCCCGGCCCAAAAATTTAAATGACACCCTGAATTTTATTTGACATATTCTGAAAGAGCGTAGTCTTTTAGTGTCTATATGTGAAAAAATTACTTAATTATATAATGAACTTTGTAAGATATTTACAGCTAAAGGTTCAGATACCAGATGTTTAGAAAAAAACTGGTAACCTTGGATAGTAGACAAATGTCGAAATAATTAAAAAAACATCAACCCATACCTGGCTACGCTGACCGGCATAGACTCCAACGGCCTGGACACAGCTCAAATTGAATTGAAAACGTAAACTTTTTCACATAATTTCTTGCGATTGCGCATACCAGTCCATAAATATGCAACAAGAAAACGAAGCAACGATTTATCGTAGGGTGACGGCTTCGCCGCCACCAAAAACATCAACCCATACCTGGCTACGCCGACCGGCGTAGAACAAATAACAAAAAGCAATTGGCAACATCGCTGAAATACGCACAGGCGCTCTTAGTGTGACTGTCAAATCGAAAAAATTTAAAACAATCATTTGAAGGTCAATGCTGGGTTCATTTGTAGAGCACAAGAAATAGACGCTTCTGTAAAACTCTTACAAAGTTAATCATGTAATTAAGTCATTTATGCACATAGATACTAAAAAACTACGCTCTTTCAGATTATGTCAAAGAATATACAGAGTATCATTTAAATCTTTGGACTGGGGGTGGCTGGATTTCAAGTCGATATCTTTTAAAACACCAGATATAATTCTATTTAAAATTATTAAAAAATGCTTTGAGTAAGATGCGTGTGGAAAATGTATGTTTTTAGTTTATCTTCTAAACATTTACAGGGGTGTTACAATAGGTCATACAAAATATAAAGCATGTAATAACTATACAGGAAAGTAATGTGTTGAACACATCAGATTTTTAAAAAAGTGTTTTTGTTAACATTTTATTTGTTGATCGAAGATTCTTAGGAGACATTGGTAAACATAAATTAATCTAATATAATTGCTTCTTAATATAAGTGTAGAATGAAACCTATTTTATTATTTTTATTATTAGATTTTGAGCTATTTGCAGTGAATTAAGTGTTGTTTTGAATTCTACGCCCCAAACAGTAATGCAATAACTTATGTAGTATAATTAAATTTTTCTTACTTAATATATCACGCATTTCATAGAATTTGTTCATCAAAATTCGGATTCTTTTTGTTAATTATCCAATATGCTCAGAACATTTTAAATGCTGATCAATTAATTTTGATCTAGTATATTTGGTTGTTTTAACATGACGTGATAGCTTATTATTATTTAGCCAATTATAATTTTTTTAAATTTAATTTCCATTGTCATTTGGTCTTCTTCCCATGCTGTTTTAGTAAAATAATAGTATATCGTATCGTATCATCGGCGTAACAAGCTATGTGGACTTTAAAATTATTAATTTTAGTTATATTGTTTATGTATGCAAGGAATAATAGTATTGGTCCCAATACGATTCCCTGCGGTACTCTGGTTAGGACATTACATGTGAAACTCACATAATTGGCAATTTTAACTCTATATTCTACCAGTTAAGTAGTTGTTCAATAAATCTGACCTTCTAATGCCATAATTTTTTGATAAGTTGTGATCCGTAGTATCAAATGTCTTTGCAAGGTCTAAAAAACTGCTATGAATTTTAATGAGCATTTTATTAAACTGAACGATATATGTCTTAATTATGCTATTGCTTTAATGTCAGTTTTATTTGTAGCATTTATTAATATATTTATTACAGCATTTATTTATAGAAAAATAAGCAGATCATATTGTTTTATTGTGTATACAATAATAATTATATGATTTATAAATATCGAAGGTTGTTAGATGTAGAAACATATCAATCATATGAAATCCAAAATAAATAATGGTGTTCATATACATTTCTAGATGTTTTCATTTTTTTTTAAATCGGTAATTTTCATCTCTCCTTAATTATGTTTTCATTTCTTCTAAATCATAATACAAAATCTTTATTTCTCACGTTTTGCATTTTGAATATTTTAATAATAACAAACAATGTATTTTTAATAATAACCTGAGAAATTACCATTATTTACTTCATTCCTTTAATGAGAAGTAATATTTATCAACAGGATCTTCAATTATAAATTTGTTGATTTCTTCTTTTGCAAATACACGTGATTTTTGGGTTTATATCCACTGCTTTTGTGTTTCAGAAATGCTGAGTCTGAAAAGCTTTGAAATGTCAATGATTTCTTTTATTGTAGGAGTTGATTTTAGCATAGACTGATTTTCTGTTATAACAGCTTTCTTCTTTTTTTTTACATCATGTGTTTAATTGAGAAGTATGAATTTATATACAATCTCTTCGATTTTTCTGGCAACAAATCTCTAATTGAAGTAGTTACAGTGGGGTACACACACCCTAAATCACTGTCACTAAAATATTCACCCATTTTACACTTTTATTCATACATTTTACCTAGAATTTTTAGATAGTCTATATTTTCTAAAAAATAACATTTTATATTGCATTCCATTTGTTTCATTTTAGATATAATTAGGACTGTGGGCCGTGTGACCTTCTTCACCTCGAACTTTTCAGATCTATTGTAGATAACCTTTAATCGTTGTTTAGAGTACCTTGTCTAGTTTGGTATTTTCTTGATAGAAATTCACAGAGGCATAAAATGTGTACTGCAGTTTCCTTGTCTTCCTTGAAGAATCAGCAGAAGGTCTCTTCTGCTAGACCAATGTTATACACACGTTTGTCAAGCCCAGACCAATGTTATACATAAGTTTGTCAAACAAACAATGTCCTGTTAATTAGCCTACTAATACTCTAGTATTTTTTCCTATTTTGGCTTAGTATATGTTCGGTCAGTTTTGGCGATGGTCCCTGGCCACAAAGGACATAAGGTAAACAGAGAGGCTGATTTACTTGCCCGGAAGGCTTATTGGCCCAAGCAATGGATGTTTAAAAAGTTTCAGGAATAGTGGAAAAACTCACCAGGACACAGACAGGCTAAATAGTTCTTACTTTTAAGAACTATTTTGCCTTTTTAAATATCCACTGTTTTGTGCATGTTCTGATAGCTATCTTTATGACACCACAGAAAGGTGCTGGGCCAATAAGAGCTTTTAAGGCTCCTTCTCGGGCTAGTAAGTCAGCCTCTTCGTTGTCCTTATGTCCTCTATGGCCTGGTGCCCAGGCTAAAGTTGGTCTGTTTTAATTAACCAGCTTGACTGTCTAAGTATATGACAATGGTTTTTATATTTTATCTTTTGCGCGGTGATGTATTACTGTTATTTCTGCCTGGAATACTGTCGCATGTTTACCTAAACTCGGTGAGATTGTCTTTGCCTATGTCTACTCTTGAACCTTCATGGGTTTTGGAACGCTTCCCTATTTTATATTACTTTTGAACGCTATATTTTGGAAGCATTTCGTCTGAAGGCATTCCCATTATTTGGTAGTTCTCCCACTCTTTATATACCTCATAGTCACGTCCATGCAAACTGCCTATGGGCGATGGACCTTTGTGCAGTCTGCGATATGCAGTCTACGAAATAATGAAAATTGTTTTTAAACCCTCAAAGTTTTACGTTTACGCATGCTTCCTTACCACCTCGGCCATCAAGACATTAGATATTCGGGGTCCGAATTATTAATTGAATATTAGATCCGGACATAGAATCTCCTGATGGCAAAGTTGGCAAGGCAGCGTGCATAAATGTGGACGAGGAGGATCCGAAACCTTCGGGGAATAAAATTTTTCAAAAAATTAATATCCACTTTAAAAATAATTTTCATTATTTTATAATTTTGAAAAAATGTATTTGGGAATTTATGAAAGTGCGTTAATTCCACATTTTTGTAAATCAACGGAATTTATTTGACAAAATATAAAATATACTCTTTCGTTCATTGACACAAATATCAATTAGGTTTATTGACCGTAATGAAAATATATATATTACTTATGTCACGGTCCCGACTTGATTAACGTTGTTATTAAAAATAACCGATGCCAAGAAAATGGCGGAATCATGTTTAGTATAAAATCAAAATGAATTTGGATTTTAACGTTAAATATCTCGGTATATTCCAAAAGCCATAAAATTTCACAACCGAACGTTATTTTGGTTACACTTCAAGAATAGTAATTTACGTTTTTCTGAAATCTCCTATGAGAACTTTATGGGCTTGTGCCAAACTAGAAAAAAAACATGTTTGTATAACGCTAGTTAATTTCATTTTCTACCAAATATTTTGTTTAGTTCGTCAGTAAGTCAGTTATAAATTTGATCTGTCCAGTTAAAGTAAAAATCAAGGCTAAGATATCTGACTATATTTGTGATTCTTTAAGAATACATATTAACACCCTAAAAATATACATATAAAATCTTTATTCCATTGAATAAGAGCGTTTTTAGATTTCAGTCCATGCATAGGTTTAACTAGGTATAAACCCTTGACGCGATGAGCGGCACCTTCCAGACACAATACCACTTGATTTGTATCCAACGATGTGACAATATTGTCACGTTGGGCGCCAAAATGTCGCTATTGCCGGAACTAATACTTCGTTTCAACGTCTAATTTCTTTTACAGCAACTATTTTCAGTACATGTTTACGTTTTGTTTCAGAGTCCAGTCACCTCAGCGATTCTAGCTCTGGGTACTGGCAGCTTCAGCTCGATCGGGATTTGGTAGATACCATATCAGCAATCTACCCGGAGTGGTTTAGGGACAACATGGCCGAAGGGGGTGGTTCGCCCAACAGCCCACGGGAGTCCCCACCCAAGGCCATCATAGACACATCTCCAATCATGATTGACCAAAACAAAGAATGTAAGTACGCTTGCCTTTTATTCATCACTATTATTCTAAAAGACTCTAAATGATATCGGGTATAGCTTTTAAAACGATGAATTATTAATAAATGAGTATAATTTAAAAAGTTGGGAATGGAAAAGAAGAGAAAAACAATAGATTGTGTTTAAACTATATTAATATTCTTCCTTGGAACGATACTCTAATCCAGTGGCGGCTTGTCGTAATTTAAAATAATTTTATCATTTGTGAGTTTGGTTCAAAACCTTGTACAAGGGGCGGCTTGTGAGCAAAATTTTGGGGGTTTACAGTAGCAGACTATAGATCCCGGTACAGATATAGGTAAAAAACTGTCATTGTTTTAGAAAGGTATATTATTAACTTTCTAAAACACGGAAAGTTTTTTCATACATCTGTACTGATACCTATATTCTGTCACTGTAAACCACCGCACGAGCCGCCACTGGTTACATAAAATAATATATTTTTTTAAATAGCCTTTATTGGCAAAAAACAAGTGATATAAAATGTGTGTTTTATAAATTTAGTCCCATCACAATACATAATATTACACAGATACAAACTAGAATAAATATATATAATGGGTGGCACTCTAAGTTATAATTTCCACAGTTTAACAGACCCCATTAACCCCCATTTTCAATCAGATTATTTTCAGAATTTTCATCCCGTTGTAGAGCTTGATTTTTCCAAAAATTTCAAGTTGATATTATTGTTTGTTTTTGAGTTAGATTTATTTTAAATATTTAAACCCACCTTAACACCCCCCCTTTTATTCAATTTTTTTTCACAATCAATAGGCCTCATATCCTTATAGAGCTTGATTTCTACTAAAAATTTCATGTTGATATCGCTTCTCATTTATAATTTAGGATTTTTTTTAATCTCAACCCATCCTAACACCCTATTTTTAATCAGATTTTTTCATAAACAATAGGCTTTGTCCCTTTATAGAGCTTGGTTTTTGCTTTAAATTTTCAAGATGATATCATTTTTTGTTTTTGACTTATCGTGCAGACAAAAACCGTGACATCAGACAACGTAAACCTATAATACTGTTCACATATTACTGTGTAAAGAGTAGAATAATAATATAATCAAGGCTAAAACAATAACATATTAGCCTAAAAAATAGGTACACTAAAAGAATGATAAAGTCAGAGTTGAAAATTATTTAATAGGTATATCAGTACTTCGGAGATAAACTGTGCTGTCATTCTAGTCAGGTTTTAAGTAGAACAGACTGAATGTTGGTGGAATACTTTTCGTGTTCCATATTTACATATAATAATTATATTTCGACAAGAAATTCAGTTGGCCCCAATTATTGTCACAATATGTATTGTTTACTAATAATCTAACTACCTATTAAAATTTTTTTTAACATACATGAATTGTTGGTTTTGTAACATATTTCTATGTTAACAAATTTTCTATAATATACCTAGTGTCTTATACCTCCAACATGCCTCTACAAATAGTACGACTAACGTAAGAGTTAAATAGTGTTGTTTAACGTTTAACTTATATGTTTAATAAATATTGAACATAGCGCTTTCTTTTTTTTTAAGTCAACTTATATTGTGACATCACTATGCAAGGTATACAATAACCTGAAAAGGTCTCGATGAGCCGATTTTAAAAATATAACCTTTATAAAACTTCACTATGTCTACACAGTTTACCTCTCAGATAGATATCGGTAAATATTTAATTTAGTCTTGATATAGGTACGTACCTAACATAGACACAACTATTAAGTTTTTTGAATTAATTTAGGCCAGTGCATTATTTATGTTTTATATCGTCTTTAAAAAACTGTAATGTAAGTTTATAAAATCCTCAGTACTATATCAGTCTGACAGTGTTTATCAGTACCTCTGGCATTTATAGATATGGCATTTTTCTATAACTTCAAGCGACAACCCACAAAATAAACAATTATTCATATAAAATTGTACTACAGTCACTTATAAAAGCGCGCCACGAAAACGCGATTAGCCAGAGCCCAGTGGCGTACCCAAAAATAGATATTGACACGTATAAAAACAAAATATTAAAATTGACTTAATATTTTTATGTTATTATTTTAAAATAATGTGTTTTTATAAAATGTAACTGGGTGTTCACTGCACAAATGAACCAATGGAGAAATCGCCACTGCTCTAATTCATTATACCATCTGCAAAATTCTGTTAACCAAAAAATATTTTTAGTTACGGGATAAGTAAAAATCACTGCTCCATCGGGAAAATTAGGAGTATGTGATATCAATTCGTACTTTTTAATCAATTTTTGACTAATCCTAGTCTTATTTAACGATTTTTTTAACCTAGTTCTTTATTTTTGTCGGTTATAAGCAGGTGGGGTTAGATGTAGCTCAGAACGCTGCAACTTCTTATATTTATTATATTCCTCTGCTTTTCTCGTATTTTAATACTATGTTTGAATAAGCCATAGTCTGATTAGTTATACTTGGTTCTCTACCAACTGTTCATGAGGCACTCTTTCCTTTTGTAGACCTAGCTATAGCTTCGCATTCGAAGATAACGTGGTATGCAGTTTCTTCCTCTTCCATGCAGATTCTACTCCCCTAAGAATATGTAATGTAGAAAAATTATATAATTCTCGAAATATTATTTTTATTATAAATAGATCAGAGGCGCACCATAGGGAACAACCCTCGTATTTTTCCAATCCGTAATCTAGAATTCTAGATAATTAATGTCCGAGCAACCGGTAATAATATTTTAATAAATCGCGTTAATATCGACGGCGTTCGAGCAAACAAACATGCATCGGTTCGGGGCCAACTTTAATTTTAGCCAACAATAGACACTAACTAATATTTAGTGTTCTATTAATTAAGGCCGGCGCACCGGCACTCACAGCCATTGTCACCGGAGCACACAAGCATTTTTCGTTAATTGGGCATTATTATATTTTACGGTGTCTAGCGCGCTTGTACATTCATTATGAGACTCGTAATTAAACGGTGTTTATATTCGATAGTGGGTTATCATAAATTCAAGTTATTTATCGCTGCTGGATTAAATA
The DNA here is from genome assembly GCA_927349885.1 of Psylliodes chrysocephalus. Lineage (NCBI taxonomy): Eukaryota > Metazoa > Arthropoda > Insecta > Coleoptera > Chrysomelidae > Psylliodes > Psylliodes chrysocephalus. The sequence goes on from OV651818.1 coordinate 72,131,273, forward strand.
ATATTGCATTGTATCGTTTCGTTTGGGTCAGAGGTAAAGGAACTTACTTGATTCATGTACACCTTTTTAGATTGAGAGCCAGCGACCGCCAGACCTACGTTATAGTAAAAAGATTGAGATTTTTATATTTGTGCACATAAAATAATAACCTTTGGGTGTTACGAATGTTGACTACGATATAACGCGTCCTTAAGGTACCAAAAAATTTGTCTGCCAAATACGTTATAGTATTAAAGCTGATTTATTAATATGTTCAACTAGGTGACATTATAATCTCCAATCAAATATTGCCTGAAACTTTTCGCGAGAAGTTACGTCTGCCAGACGCCTTCAAGGTGTAAGTTTTTTTTGTTAATTTCTCAGAAAATTTTATATTTGATAAAAGTTAGTACATGACCTACAACCCATTTCAAACTTCATACGAGAGAGGTAAAAAAATGAATTTAGCTCGAGTAAAGAATCTTTATTTTTAAAAAGCAAACATCTTAGTTATTTTAAAATTATTTTAATAATAATTGTTAAAGATAAATATCTAGGATCTAATTTACAACAATTTCAATAATTTAACAATCATATAGATTTTATTATTAATATGGACATTACATAGATCAAAATCAGTGGCGTGCGGTGACATTTTTGGAAGGGGAAACGATTAAAATAAAAATACAGCAGGCCAGTAAGCACAGCACCGCAGGCGAAAAATTTTTGCGGCGAATTCACCATTTTGTCAAAATCTTGCTTTTTTTTCCTCAGTACTAAGGATATTCGAGATTGAGATTTTTAAAGTGTTACTATTACTTTATTACCTAGTTTAGTACTAGAAGCTATAAAAAAAACTTACCATTGAAAAGCTTCCTTGGTTTATTTAAATGTAAAAAAAAACATTTAACTGGTTTTTTTTATTTTCTCCAACATTTTTCGCACAGTTGACACAGCAGTTGACATTTATTTATACTTAAGATCTATTCGCCTATCCTCAATGGCTGCAAATTTGTCTATAACATCGTCGTAAAATTTTGGATTTTCTGATAACTGTTTAACAAACTGTTTAACAATGGATATTAGGGCTAAATTAGAGAGTCTGTCTTCACTTGTTGAATTTTGTATAAAACTTTTAATACTCTTTAAAGCTGAAAAACTTCGCTTAACTGACACACTTGTGGCTTGGATGGTTAGTACTAATTCACACAACTTGAGGACTTCACAAAGGGACTTATTTAAACCAGTTGTTATAAGAAAATTTAACACATTGATGGGCGTCTTTTTATCACTAATTTCAGTTGCTTCATAAACAACACTTAACTTGGACTTTAATGCTGGAATATCGAAAAAATTTCCATAATTTAATTTTAGTGAATTAAAAGCTTCCGATGGAAATTTTGATGAATCGTAGTTACTAATATTAAAATTGCACAATTCAACAAATTTTAATTCGTTAAAGTTTTCCAATCGACGATAGGAGGTCTCTCTGTCGCCGACATTATCAATTCTAATTCTCTTTCAGGTTCTAAGCCAATGTTTTGAGTCTTATTCCAAAAGTGTTGAAACTGATTTCGTTTTTTTATTCATTTTATTTTTAAAATCATCAATTTGTTTAATGCAAAAGCCAATGTCATTTGACTTTGTCTGTAAAATGTCGAATAAAATGTCAGTAAAAGGCAAAATCTCTGCAAAAATGTTGAGCAAAAAATTGAAATCAAAGTTTTGTTTGAGCCAATGCAAATACAGTAACAGTTTCAGCATCCCATGTTTCTTTATTATCCCAAACGTCTTGAAAAAAGTTTATCAAAGAATCACAGTATTGAAACACTGTTTGCACTAAACGTCCATTGTAGTTCCATCGCGTCCGAGCAACTTTTGGAAACCTTCTTTGAACGTGAACGTCCAAAGTGCGAGTTCTTTTCGATGACTTTGAAAAGAAGGAAGCCAAACCACTAAGCGTCGAAAAGAAAACTTTGCAATCCTTAATATTATCCATGCTTCGCGATAAAACCAAATTAAGTCTATGTGCTATACAGTGAACGAAAATTGCATGTTTAAATTTCTCCTTCACTTTAGCTTGAAGGCCTCCTAAATGGCCAGCCATTACGGCAGCACCATCGTAGCTCTGGGCAACAAGGTTAGAACCACATTCTAAACTTAAAATAATGTCATAAACAATTTTAAACAATGCATCTGCAGTTCGTTCGCTAGTGACGTCCAAAAATCCTAAGAATCGCTCTTGAGGAATGCCATCCAATACATATCGCACACCAATAGATAATTGACTTAAGTTTGCTACATCTCTGGTTTCATCAAGCGCAATTGATACGAAAAGTGCTTTTTTAATTACACTTTTAAGGTCTATGCCCACTACACCGGATCATACTATGACCGTGACCGTACCGGCATAGGCAGAAAAATATTCTTTGTATAGATTTAAATGAGACAATGCCCACTAGACCGGCCCGGCATCTACCGCACCATCCTCATTTGAATCTATACAAAAAAAAATCAGGTCCGGGCACGGTCATAGTATGGTACGGTACAGTGGGCATAGACCTTTAATGTGATCCATCACAACGTCGGCAGTGCATTTAATTAAATCATTTTGGATTCTGTTTGAGGTACCACGGAAAGTCGTCGAATCAATAAAATGATTTTTTAGGGTATCATCGTATTTTACTAAAAAAACTTAGAAGGTCCATGTAATTTTCTCGATTGGCGGATCCACTTGCTTCATTGTGACCCCTAAAACTTAGTTCATGCTCTCTCAAGAAACAAGTTACATCTATTAATTATTGTAAGACGTCCCTATTTTTGTTACCCTTTCATTGTGAATTTTGTTGCTTATTTTTAAATGATTGTCCAAACTATGTTCAATTCGATAGGTCCCGAATGTTTTTTCTTTAATTATAGCACTTATATGATATTTGCTATTTATATTTCGAAATTATTCAAGTCTGTAATACCGACTGAGTTCCAGTGTGTTTTTTCGACTATATTAAAAAGTAGGCAAGGCCAGCAAAACAATTTCTTCGAAGTTTTGCAGCCGGTTAACCATTCATACTTTTCATAGAACCCTACGTGAAAATGTCTGGTAAATTACTTTGCTGATTTATGTACGTTTTCTCTTCAAAATTTCTACTTGAAAATCCTTTTTTCAATAAAGAACACACAATACAGACACAATTTACCACATTATTATTGTTCACTGGCACAGTGCATAGTTCCTCCATTTTACAAAAAGAAAAACAACTACGAAAAACAAACCTACCTAAAATCTAAGATTTTCCTCACACGTCGATTCGCGGTGCGAATTGCAATATGCGTAAGGCGACGTAATAATCGCTACCTCTCGACCGTATTTCACGTGCCCAAACAGACTGACACTGTCGCTGCAAAGCAGGGTCAATAACACAAAGCGAAATCACTTGCAAGATGAACCGGCTATTTCAAGACGCGCTTCCGCCGACGGACTCGTGTGTACGTTTACACAATTAATTTTCTCATGGGTGGTGCGTGCGTTTACACGTTACACCAATGAATTGTTAGTACATTTACGAAGTTTACGTAATGTTTCAGAGAAAATATAGTACCTAATTTAATATTAATTTCTATGCTTTGTAAACTTAAAAATATTTTATTTTTAAATTTCAAAGTGTAGGGAAGCGGTGCTTCCCCCGCTTCCATGGACCGCACGCCCCTGATCAAAATAGAAATGATGTGTTTGACATTTTGTGACAACTGCTGCGGAAAGTAGCATATTCGTACACGGGTGAAAAGTAAATTCTTATTCATACGCGTGTGATATAGGGCACTTTCCATAGGACTATATAGTGTGATATGTGTCACTTTCCTAAGTAGTTGTAGGAAAAAGTATTTACAATTTGGTTGGGCGAATGCCTAAGGTTGAAATTGTTCGAATTTTTCGAGACCGAGATATCGGTGAGTACCATATACCGGACTGTAGCAGATTGCGAACAGGGAATTCTATGCAAAATCTGCGGAAAAGTGGAAGATGACGTCATTTCAATCCTCGGCAGTGGCGTAGAATAGTAAGAAGAACAAAAAACAGTACAATAGTACAATTTGCAGAATTTTAAAAGGAAGTGGTCAAGTATATCGTAAAAGACAAAATGTCCCAAGTATACCCTTAATCAGCTGGCCAGAATACTACGATGCTACTGAAATATTCGACGCGTATACTTTGCAAATAACAAGTCGATAATTATTGATGATGAGAAGTATTTTACTTTGGAGAACTCCGAAACAGATAACAGAAGAATATCCAGACAATGTAAGAGTCAAAGCAAAAGCAAAATTTGCCGACAAAATTTTGGTGTGGAGTGCTTTATCATCAAATTGTTTTGCAAGGCCATATATTGGTCATGTTAGGGGCGAGGCACTAGGTAGCGCTATATTGACAACTATTTAACAAAATTGGCCAACTTTATTGAAGAGAATCATATCGTTGACAAAATATTGTTTTGGCCCGATTTGGCATCATGTCATTATGCGAGACAAACGCAAAACTGGCTTAGACAAAAGAATATTCCATACGTTCCGAAAATTGATAACTCTCCTAACTTACCCCCAGGCTCACTCTATCGAAGATTTTTGGGCACTATTGTCACGAAAAGTGTACGACAATGGATGGTCTGCTCAAAACGGAGACCAACTACGACATAGAATTATGTCTAAGGTTCGAGAATTTGACGCCGAGGATGCCCAAACACTTATGAGAAATGTTCGTAGGAACTTGACTGTTGTGGAGCAGCATGGACCACTACATATTATTAAATAATTAATTTTTTTGAAGTCGGTTAAAAAAGGAGAAGATTCTCAATTCGCCGGAATTTTTTTTATGTATGTTCAGCAATAATTCTTTACCACCTTGTCCGATTTCTATTATTCTTTTTTTGTTAGAAAGAGTGTACCTCAGGGGTGGTCCCATATAAATTTGGCCAAGATCTGGTGATGGCATCTACACTTTTATAACTTGTTAAAACTGTTTCTCCCAGTAACTTTTGATCCACCGCTACTCCCAAAAATGTAATAAAGATCGCTCATTATTAGGTATATATTGACTATTTGTAAATCTTATAATCTTTAGATAAAACGAATTTTAAATAGTTTCGCAATATTTTATTCGCTGTAATCGTAAGATATATCCTGCAGTCATTTCTTTTTAATATTAAAAAAAAAAATCCTAGTTTTACATTTTGGTCCGAAACTCACAAATTTTGTATCAAAAAAGTATAACTTACTACAAAAATAAAAAACCCAAACTTATTAATACATGTGAGGAAATTTACTAAAAAACTACTTTAAAATTTCCGCCACAATGGGCTGGAACCGTATCTGCAACGTATTAACGCTAGCGGTGACAATTTCCTTCAACACCGGAACCAATCAACTTCACATATCCGCACACATACCACACATCTTTTCAAAGATTAAAAACCACTTATTATAAATATTAAAACAATGTAGGTAATCACGAAGTCAGTCGACAGGAGCTTGAACGTTTTCATTTTTTGCATATAGTAATTAGCGATTCATCGATTTTTATAGAATCGATTAATTACTATCGATGTTTTTATGATTAAACGTTTTCATTCAAATCGTCTAATGAAAGAGAGAAGTTTGCTGCATTTACTAATTCAAAGTTATTCAAGTATTCTTCTTTTAAACATTATTATGTTTTTCTAATTTTGACATAAAGTGATACTTTTTGTAATCGCAGCAAGTGTCAAAATGATCTACTTTAGTAATTTTACATAATAACATTATGAAACTGGTTTCGAAATGTCTTATTTTATGTAACGAGTGAATATTTTCTGGCCGAGCAGAGCGAGGTCCCGCAATATGAACGAGTTACATACAATATTTTTTCTAATTTTGACTAAATTATTTATGTGTTTTGGTAAAAAACTACTGACATCAGGGCAACCAATGTTATTACTTTTCTTGTACTGTTAGTTACATATGCATCATTTTTTTTTGTGTCATCGGCGTCAACTGCTAAGGTTGTTAGCCTCCTGTTCTGTGTAGGCTTTGTTACTGTTTCCCAGCGCCATTTTAGGAACAGCACTGTTAATTAGAACCCAACAGTGAATGGTCGAGTGGGGAATCCTATCAAGGCATCAGAATTAATTTTAAATAATTTAAATTAAATAAAAAAATCCCGGCCAACGGTGGGATTCGAACCTGGACCCTTGCATCCACAAGCAGAGACTCTATCACTGAGCCACCCACCCCTTCTGCATCATTTTATTGACAGAACATATTATTTATTTATTCTCAACGACTTGTAGTGTTTATATGGCTTATTAAAGCTATTTAGTTTTCAAAAAAGTGGGTTATTTTGTCGTGTATTATGTTTTAATTATTTTATGCTGATTTAGAATGAAAAATAAGGACCAAAACAACATTACTACTAGGTTGTAAGTTTAACCAAATTCTATTTTTATAAGTCAACGTGCCCTTCTTCCAATAATAATGTATGTATTGATTTTAAAATCAAAAAAAGCTTTAGTTTTGTTTGTTTTCTTTTCGCAACTGGTGATATAATTAATTTTTTGTAACCAGTTTCATAATGTTCAACATTATGCAACTGGTTGCGTGAAGTAGATCATTTTGGCACTTGTTGCGATTACAAAAATGTCACTTTATATGTCAAAATTAGAAAAAATTGATTGTCACCAGTTACGAAAAGAAAACAAATAAAAATAAACATTTTTTGCTTTTAAAGTCAATAATATACATTATTGTTGAAAGTTTATATCAAAGAAGGGAAGATTGACTTATATAAATACAATTTGTTTAAACATAAAACCTAGTAATAATGTTGTTTTGGTCCTTATTTTCCATTCTAAATCAGCACAAAATAATTAAAATACAATACATGACAAAATAACCCACTTTCTTAAAATCTAAATTACTCCAACAAGATAAACACACTATAACAAGTCTTTGAGAATAAATTAAAATATTATTTTCTATTTGTTAATAAAAGAATGAAGTTAATCATATGCAACTAACAATACAAGAAAGTAGTAACATTGGTTGCCTAGATTTCAGTAATTTTCTAACAAAACACAATTTTATAAATAATCTAGTCAAAATTAGAAAAATCATTACATGTAACACGTTACGAAATTATGTTTTATGTAACTCGTTCATGTTGCGGGACCTCGCTCCGCTCGTCCTGCAAATATTCACTCGTTACATAAAATAAAGCATTTCGAAACTGGTTTCATAAATAACTGTTATACAACTATTCACCATTAATTATATTTTTAAGTGATAGTAATGTCTAAAGAAAACTACAATAAGAAATAAAATCATTTTCTTAAGTTTTCCAGTGTTCGTCTCTTCCTTCTTTCTATATTTATTATCTTCGAAAGTCCTCAAAAAGTTAGTCTGTCAGAAGGAAAAATAAAATTATTAATTACTTTCACGGTTCCAATACAAGTAAAAAAGATTTTCATCCTTGAAAACCCTAAAATAATGGTGGGAAACAGTCTAACCATGCCAATAATAATTTGTGTTCTACTGACAGTTAACTTTTAACAAAATCAAACTATTCTGTCGTTGAATTTGACATATACGTTTTTGTTTTTTTTATATTGTTTTTAGGTCGTTAAAAGTGTAGTTTTAAGTGTGCAACAAAGTTTTAAAGTTTAATTTCGGCCGTCATCTGATAACGAAATGAAATATCCTCCAAAGGCATGTAACAACATTGTACTATACCAAACGGCATTTGTGTCAATCACTAAGCAAAGGGGTTAAAACATTTGTGTGGGGGAAGAAATAACGATGTACTTAAAAAATGTTTGAATATATTATGTAAACAACCGAATATAACCATACAATGGTTGTATTGAATTCTATTTTCATTTTTATGTTTTAACCACTTAACTCAGGATTGGTGATTGGCAAAGGTGCCGTTTGGTAAAAACAATGTTTTTACATGCCTTCGTTATCAGATGATGGCCAAAATTCGCAGTGTACTCTTGGGCTAAAATAACATGTTAATGAATACCTATAACCTCTATTGGATCACAAATTATGTCATCACTAATATAGCACATACTCAACGATCGTTAAACAGTCATGGCACTCCAAGAAGAAAAAGAAGGTCTAATAGGTCATAGATAACTTTAATAGTTTAATAAAGCTACCTATTTTTTTTTTAAATTTTAACGTTTTTACTCCAAAAGTTATTAGCAACGAGATATTTTAAAATAATAACTTTAGCCCCATTAACTTTTAATTAAGAGATCTAGAGAAAATAGTTATTTATTATACAAGGGAAAAAAAGTATTAGATTTTAGCTCTAGAACTAAAATCTAATATTTTTCCGGTGTATAATACACTATTTTTTTCTCTGAAGGGAAAAACGACAATTTAATATTGAAAAAAATATTCTAAAATATCTACCTTTACTTGTATGTGTATATACAGGGCGAGGCACCGAAAACGAAACAGATCGCATATCTTGAAGACACATTTTTTTTTGGAGAAAATGCAAAAAGAGGTCGATTTTTATTTCAAAGGGGACATCTTTCGATCATATCCTCAACTATCCTACATCCCTCCCCACCCCTCTTTCACTATTACCAATGAAATTAAAATAGGGAAAGTACTAAGTGTGACACATCATTGAAAAGGTAATTTTATAAGGAATTTTACTGTGTGACATGTAACAGTTCAAATAAGCGCATTGTCATGTGAAAGCCAAATTTAAAAATTTAATGCATAATTACCTTTGGAATAAAATTGAACTTACTACGCCTGTTTTCGAAAAATAAATAAAGGTTTTTATTTCCATAACTACCAGGTTTGTTTTTAGTTTAGCCAAAGTATATTAACCGTTGAGTAGCGACAGCTGGGGAACCGAATTCTAGTGCGCCGACGCGAAATAGAGAGGCGAGACGTCTTCTAAAGATGTAAACAACCCCTTTCACTTTAGTCCGGCAGCTGATATAGGAATTCGTTTTAGTTAAAAATTGTATTCAGCGACATGTTTAAACAACGCGAAATTTAAAGTTTGAGACAACTCGATTAATAAATAAGAAGGTCCATAAGTAATAATTTCTATTGTTATCAAAAATCAAAACCCTGTGCACCTACCAACTTTCAAGTCTCTAGTTCATCCGGACGTAGCTAAAAAAATTGAAATTTATCAATAGTGATATATATTTTTATATTTGTTACATAAGTTAAATACTCATAAATATAATAATAATAATAATAATAATAATGTTTATTTTGCCAGAAAACATTTACAGGTTTTACAATATTTTTGTTTTTTTGTTACTACATATTAAAATATTTAGTATAATAATGTTTATTTTTCATTTTTCATTGTTCTTTATGTGTACCATGTAAATACAAGATATAGTTTAAAGCTTAATTAACAAATAATAAGAATCTTAAATTAATACCATGATAGGACAATATAGTTAATTAAATGTGTACCTAAAGGTTTACAAACATAAAATAAACAGGAATCCCTAAGAAACCTTAACGGTTGTGTAAGGGATATAATATAAGATGTAAAATTAATATTTAAATATAAAATACAAACCCAATGTAATTTAGTTATTTATCATATGGTGGATAAGATGTCTGTCTGTTAAATAAATATATTTCTCAAGATATTTTTTGAATAAATTTAGACTATTTATCGTCAGAAAATAGGTTTTATAAATTTCAGGTAGGTTGTTAAAAAATTTAGCTGAAAGGTAAGTATAACATTTCATTCCTATGGTTTTTCTTACTGAAATTGTAGCGACATAATTATTGCGTTTTTGACGTGTATCATAAGAATGAGCTATATTTTGTAGGAGAGACTTATTTTTATAGGTGTATATGATAACATTAAAGTAAAACAACTGCCTGATATCAAATACATTACTTTCTTGAAAAATTAAATCTGACGAGTATATCCATGGTTTTTTGTAGATTATTTTTAAGATCTTTTTTTGTAAGACTTCTAATCTACGCAGGTGGCTATTCGAGCAACCCCCCCAACATAAAATACAATATTGAAGTCGTGATTCTATGAATGCATGATATAATATTTTTAATTGTTTTAACGGTAGTAAATTACTAAAGTATTTAAATTTATACATCATAACTCTTAAAGTTTTTGTTACTTGTAGGATGTGGTGGTCCCATCTCAAATGTGAGTCTACAGTTATTCCTAAGTATTTAATGTTATTTTTAACATGAATTTTTGAAAGTTTTCCAGGTATATTAAGGAAGGTGTAAGACGGTAAGTGATTCTCGTAACTCGCAAATGGAATGAAGTAAGTTTTCTGGAAGTTTATAGTCAATAGGTGATGATCGAACCAGTTAATTACTCTTGCCAAATCATTTTCAGCTACAGTTTTTAAATTTTCCCATGAATCAGAGGAATACAAGATTGCAGTATCGTCGGCAAAACTATAAACTTTTCCCACAAAATTTTGGGTAAGTAACCCATTTATATATATGGAAAATAGCAACGGTCCTAAAACCGTGCCTTGTGGAACACCAAAACTTAAAATATTTTCTTTACTTATAGATTCACCGATTTTTACTGATTGTTTACGATCGTTTAAATAATCTTTTAAAAGGTTCATTGCTAAGCCTCGTATACCTGCATCCTCCAAGGCATCAAATAATTGTGTATGATCCACCGTATCGAATGCCTTGGCAAGGTCCAGAAAAACACCCAAGGTGGGTCTCCCAAGATCCATACGATCATACAGTTCACCGATTATACGAGCAGTTGCATCATTTGTCGATATTCCTTTTTTGAATCCAAATTGTAGATCTGATATAATTGAGTTTTTTTCAAAATAATGTGATAGTCTATTTTTTAGAGATTTTTCAAAAATTTTACAAAATGTATTAATGAGTGAGATAGGTCTGTAGTTTCCTACTTCACTTTTACTTCCTTTTTTGTATATAGGAACTACTACCGCCTTCTTGAAACTAGGCGGAACTATAGCTGTGTCATATATTTTATTTATTAAATGGACCAGTAGTGGCGCTATTTCTTTGGAAATTAGTTTAACAGTAGTTCCCTTTATTTTATCTTCTCCTGGTGCTTTTCCAGTCTTTAGTTCGTTTATTATGTCTAGAATTTCATGTTTTTCCACGGGTGTCATAAAAAATGAGTTTTGGATAGTAGCTCTTTTCGGTTTACTTGTTTGGGGTTTATTAATATTTTTTGCATAACTCTCTCCTACCGACGCAAAATAATTGTTAAAATAGTTTGCTATACGAAAGGGATCTGTTAAAATCTCTCCATCAGCAGATTGTATTTCTTTTACAAATTGTTCTCTATTTACTCCACATTCATTATTTACAATATTCCATAAATTCTTAGTATTTCCCGTATTATTATCAATTTTTTTCTGAAAGTATTTAGATTTTGTCTGTACTATTATTTTGTTTAATTTATTTCTAAATGTTGTATACGCATTTTTTTTTTGTTATTTTGAGGATCAGCTTTATGTAAATTATATAAATTAGCTTTTGTTTTAATAGATGTTATTATCCCTTCAGTGATCCATTCAGTTCGTGGTTGCTTTTCCCGTTTAAGTTTTATTTTAGTTGTGTTTTTATTTACTAAGTTACTAATAGTTTCTTGTAAATATGTAGAAAGAAAAATTGGATCTGTAGAAGAGTAAAAAGATGCCCAAGAATAGTTTACTATATCTTTTTTTAAGTTTTCATAATTGGTATAAAACTTAAATTTTAAATTATTATTATTATTATTGATATTAATACTAGTGTTCGTATTTGTATTATTGTAATCTAATTCCAAACCCCCAATAACAGTTTTATGATTATTAATAGATGTGGCGTATGTTAAGGATAAACAATTTGTAAGTTTTTCGTTTTTTCTAGTTTTGACAAAAATGTGATCAATACAACTAGTAGACTCACCCTGCTCGTTAGTTACAGCATTTAATAATGAGACAAAATTGTATTCTCCCATTATATCTAAATATTCACTTACCGGATCCCACCTCTCCTCCTTCAATATATCCAGATTTATATCTCCTACAAAATAATGCTCTTCTATTAGGTATGCTTTTGTTTGTTCTAGGTATATTTGCAGTGCATTTAAAAATTCGTCTTTATCTCCAGCGGGAGACCTATAGAGGCAGGTAACAAGAATATATTTATTTTGTGAGGTTTTAATTTGTAGTTCAATCGCTTTACAATGCGCTAGTCTTATTATTTTTGCTGTGTATTCAATATCTTTTTTAACATAGACCACTACTCCATCATTTCTGTTATAATCTCCTTCATTATATAGAGTAATATAGTTTTTAAGTTTATGACAATTAATATCAAGAATTTTAAAGGTTTCTGTTAAAACAATTAATTCAAAATTACATGTAATTTGCTCCAAATTTATTTTATATTCATCTAAATTTTTGTTGATACTTTGTATATTTTGATGTAGTATTTTAAAGTGAGTTTTATTATATTTATTTAAATATTTATTAACTTCTAAAATATTTTTACATTCCATCGTACTTACTGGATTAAAATTAAAATCTCGAACAAATTGATTCATATTGAAAATAAATGGTTATAATATATGATTGTATACCTGGTTTTTTAAATTATTTTTTTGGCACTCTGTTTAAGGCACTATTTTTTTGATGCTTAATAGCTTCGGAATTTGATGGTTTTCTTTCTCTAAGATGTCTTTCTTGCTGCCGTCTTTCAGATAAGGTTTTTTCCTCCACCTCTAAGTTTTCGTCAGCAGTCGGTATTTGGGGAGCACTGTTGGACTGTTGTATGAAATCTTCTCCTATTTCGATGATGTCCTCCACCGTATACACCTTATTATTTCGATACAGTTTTTCTCCTTTTATGTAACAGTTATCCTGACTAACACTTCTTATTTGTTTAAGATGATCTCTGAGAATTTTATTTCTTGCTTGCTGTAACTTAGTTAGGTCTTGCGTTATGGTAATTTTTTTGCCTTTCAGTTTTTTACAGTTACTTAATACATTCACCTTACTAAACTTAGATACAAACTCTATTCTCAGCGGCTCTTTTCCTGAATTACCTCCAATTAAATTCAAGTCTCCAATGTCACTACTTTTTATATTTATATCCAATAATATAAAACTGCCTAATGACCAAACCTTTAATATAAATGTAAACTACAAAAGAGTTTTACTTCAAATTACGTCGAGCAGTGTAAACATCACATTCAAGACCAGTTCATAATTCGAGCAGTGTTTTAGTGTGTCGTTCCGTCAATAACGTCAAAAGAGAGAGAAAGAAAATTTGCACCACCCAAGATCAAAGGCACCGACGCTTTATGTCGCTACTCAACGGTTAATATACTTTGGTTAGCGTCATTGATACTTCAAGTCTATTAGCGAGTAAAACATAAAAATGGTTTATTCTATTCAGGAGAGAGTAGAAATTGTTGAATGTTATTTAAACAAGTATTAGAAATTAAAAATTAAAAAAAACGACTTCAAAAACGTGCAGATGCCATCACCACATCTTAACCAAATTTATATGGGACCACCCCTGAAGTACCCCCTTTCTAACAAAAAAAGAATCATTAAAATCGGACACCGTGTTAAAGAATTATCGCTGAACATACATAAAAAAAATATATCGCCACGAATTGAGAACCTCCTCCTTTTTTGAAGTCGGTTAAAAATAACGAATGTGCTAACACTGCTTGTACAATTTTCAATGAGCGACACCCAAACAAACAGGTTAAACGTAAGTACGTTTTGGAACTTATTTCAAAATTTCGACAAACAGGATCTGTTCAAAATAAAAAACGGCAGATTCAAAATCCAGTAAGAAACGAAGCCGTAGAGGTAGCCGTTTTAGGACAAGTTGTTGCAGATCCAACTCTTAGTACAAGAAAGCTTGCAGAATTATCTGGAGTAAGTGACCGTACAGTCAGGAGAATTTTGAAAGCCAACAAATTCCATCCCTATAAAATTAATTTAGTTCAAGAACTTAACGAAGACGATTTTGATCGCCGCTTGCAATTTTGTGAAATCATGAGCATGCTATACAAGATCCACATTTTCTTTATAACATTTGTTTTTCAGATGAATGCAGTTTTTATGTTAACGGGACTGTCAATCGACATAATTGTCGATACTGGTCAGATTCCAATCCAAGAGTATTTCATGAAACGCATACTCAACACCCAGAAAAGTTAAACGTTTGGGCTGGAATATTTGGCGATCGTATTGTTGGTCCATTATTTTTACCAGGTACTTTAACTGGGGATATGTATTTGGAATTACTCGAAAACACCGTTGATCCACTGTTAACAGACATAATAGAAAACGATAACCGATACCTTGAAGATCACCTAATATTTCAACAGGACGGGGCTCCTCCACATTTTGCTGCAGCGGTTCGTCAGTACTTAAATGAAAACTTTCCTAGACATTGGATTGGACGAAGAGGATTTATTGAATGGCCCCCCACGATCTCCTGATCTGTCCCCCTTAGATTACTTTTTATGGAGATATCTGAAAAGTAAAATATAGCCACTCAGCCAGGTTCCTTAGAAGAGTTACGTGAACGTATTATTACCGAATGTCGTCAAATAACTCCAGAAATGCTCCAAAACGTCAGACAAAGATTTGAGAATAATTTATATTCGTGTATGGAAGTTAATGGACAACACTTTGAGCATTTACTTTGAAGTAATTTAGTTTTTAATTATGGGAGTTGTCCTAAATTTTTCAATTTAATTTTTATGTTCACTTTTCTATTATTTTTTTTATTTTTATTATGAATTGTCTATTAAATAAGTTTTACTTTCAAATGAAGTATCATTATTTAAAATACGGAAACTTTTTCCGCAAGATGGCGCCAAAAATCAAAAGTTACGTAATAAACTGTCACACTTAGTACTTTCCCTATTTCAATTTCATTGGTAATAGTGACAGAGGGGTGGGAAGGGATGTAGGATAGTTGAAGATATGATCGAAAGATGTCCCCTTTGAAATAAAAATCGACCTCTTTTTGTATTTTCTCCAAAAAAAATGTGTCTTCAAGATATGCGATCTGTTTCGTTTTCGGTGCCTCACCCTGTATATCCTGGAAAAAAGTACTCACTTTTTTCCCGGGAAACGGGGAAACAAGTAATTTCATAAAAAGTAACATTTTGTTGCCTTACAAGAGAGATAAAATGTCAAAGAAAAAAAAATTATTTGAAGTACTAACATTATTAACTAAAACTAGTACTTCATATCGCTTTTTAGGAACTCCGTCTAGGCAACACTTTATACATCTAATAGCGCCCATTTAAAAAAATCAGTGGCTAGACCTTAAATTTCATACAAAAGTACATGTTATTAATAAACAAATGTAAAATAATTTACATGTAATATTAATTAGAATAATACGAGTATATAGGGTGTTTCAGACTGAAATGTAGGACACTTGGATGATTGGAAATCACCCCTTATTAGAGAATCTGTCGTATCTAATTTCCTAAGTATAAAGTGTTTCACGGTGTTCGTCTGAATTTTTATTTGACCAAAAATAAGATTTACCCTCATATAGCAAAAATAATCCCTTTAATAATATGTCTTAACATAATTTGAATATTGCTTTTCTCCTCAAAAACAGCACCCTGTATCACAAAATTGTGCATATCTGATAAGATAGTTTAAATCTTTTCAAATCCCTACAGGTGTCCGAAAAATCATTAAAATCGATTACGAATTTCGATTCGGTCGAAGCTCATTATCGATAGTTCGTTCCGACGCAGTACCACCACTACTACGAACGACCCGACGACTTCGCGGTGTACACAGTGTCGGAACTTCTTCCGGGGGCGGGGGTCCGCCTCTTCACTCTGGATCCCCTACGCGATTTTTTAGCCAGCAACCGTCGAATATCGCTTTCGATTCTTATAGTCGAATTATTGTAATTTTTCGTCGTCATGGTCGGCCGTGCCGCCTCATCGGTACCGATGCCAACATGTGTGTTCAATCTGGTTTTTTTCTTGCAGCCCTCAAGGTGAAATTGCTCCTGCGACGTCCATTTGACCAGCTGGTGGCCCAAGGGATCATGCCTCGTAAGTTTTTTGTTTGATTTTTATTTTTTAACCCTTATCCTCAGTATTTCTTCAACAGACTGTATTGTTACGTAAAAATATCATGCTATAATATTTTACGCATATGTATCGCTTTCTGTTTATATTTTTCGATTTATTGAATTTTTAACTAATAATAATAATTAAATTGAAGAAATACTACACAAAACTACAGATAGTACCCAATAAAAAGGTAGGTCATACAATACATTAAACCAAATATTCTGGTGTCAAATATACCTCTACATGAGTACTTTCAAAAAATGTATGCCCTTTTGAAGTTACAAACTGAAAATCGATTTTTTTTTTTCGATACGGACATTCACTTTAGTTGTACAGTATATTTTTTCTACGGCCCGCTAACGAAAATTACAAAAATTTTAAAATGATTTTGGAAGTTAATAAGATAACACAAAAGTTTGCCAAAAAAAATGGCCTCAGGCGATATTTGAACCCCGAACCTCAGAACAGAAACTCTTCACCTGTTGCGCTAAAATTTACGGTTTTTTGTAAATATAAACGAATATCTAGTGAATTGTCATTATTTATCCATACTGACAATTAGTTTGAGAGAATTGTCACTCATTTAAAATTTTAAAAATGAATAGTGGTGGATTTCATGTCCTTACTAGAATGGATATGAAATTATATCCGTTAAATAAACTGATATTGCCTACTTATTCTTTCTGTAGTGTTTGCATAGCATAGATAATACAGGGTGGGTCAACGAAAACGAAACAATTTGAGTTTATGATTCCTTATGTCATTAAAAAAATCGCTTGAACGCGTCAATTTATTTGTCGACTTATTTCCAAACCTATATCTTTAACCCATTGAACAAGGTGGTGTACACCCCTAAAATCTTAGATGGAATGTGGGGTTGAGTGGCATATTGTTTGAAAGGTCTTTCAATTATCTTTTCAATGATGCCTCATTTGTGAAATGAGATTTTAATTTTCAAATTTATTTGTTTCATTTACAAAGACGCTTACGAAAATAAAAAGATAATTTAATAATTTTAATAGTCAATTAAATTTTCAAACTATCCAATTGATAACACTTAAAATTGTAGTGAATCAAATTGAATAAATCAACGTCAATAAAACTGAATTGGCGGAATGTTTGCAAATCAATACATTCTTATAAAAAGTAGAATGTCCGTCTTATCTCTAAATTTTATAATAGATAAACAACAAAATTTAGCCAGGTACTATGATAGTGGATAGTAAAGTGGTTCTTGTTATTCAGAGGTTTATATATTTTTTAAATGGTTTACACTATTATTGCAATATCCTATTCAAATAATGAGTCTGGATACAGATCAGCTGAGATTTTTAACCAACGGCATCCTCCAGTCAAACATGTCAATCGAAAATATGTCTTCTAACTAGTAAAAAAATTTACGCAAACTGGTTACCTAACAAAAAGCGTGATATTGTAAATCCGGTAGTCAAGGGGTTAAAGATAGGGGTTTGGAAATATGTATCGACAAATAAATTGACGTGTTCAAGCGATTTTTTTTAATGAAAATTTCATTAAGAACCCTGAACTTGAATCATTTTGTTTTCGTTGTCCCATCCTGTATAATACACCATGTATAGTAATTATGAATCAGTAAATTATTGCCGGCTTGATTTGTTTTACAGTTCAGTTAATAATATAAGGTCTTATTTATTTAAAAATATTCTTTGAAATCTGCCAGCTTGATTTGTTATTCATTTTAATTCATAATATTAGTTATTTCTTTGACATATTTTAAATAACAGTGTAAAAGGCATTAAAATGAACAACTTTTTCAAAAAAAAAACTCAACAATAAAAACTTACATTAATGTATTCCAAAATGTATTCAATACAGTCCTGTCTAACTTAAATATTGTATAATGTATCTCTTTGAGCGGGATTAATGAAAGTTCTGGAACTAGGATAGGCTTACTAGGAAAGGCGTTAACTGTACAACACTGATGCAGCAGCGGCACTTTAAATACACTCACCATAAATAAGCCACATATCCACAAGTTCATTGTTATCTTAATTTACTATACTGAACAATTTAAATTCACTACTTCAGATAGACATGCTACTGAATGACAATATCCTATGCACAATGAAGCGTGAATAATAAGAAAAACCAAAAAACAAAGGTATACACAGGTTAGCTTAACTTTTCATACACAAGTCCAGACCCGGATTTAGATTTTTTAATTTTTTCTTATTTTTGAGGTTTTTTGACAAAGTTATTTGAAGATGTTTATTTTAACGACTTCTATACAAAGTTAAGTATGAATTTGGGATTCACCCTGTATAGACCTATTACATTTAAAGCATAATCTGGCATACTTTAAAACAAAAATAAGACGCTTGTGAACAGTCAGATTGTGCATGATGAAAATAAGGGAACATCTTTTTCCATCCTACCTCATTTTGGAGGGCAACATAAATCCTGAGCTATCAAAACAAATATTGGTTATTCAAAAATTTTACTAACTTACAATCTCTTCGCTTGACATCCCCGGTTCATTTTTCGACTTTCTTTAATTTGTTTTGTGTTATGATTTGGCCTATCCTAACATATGTTCCGATTTTTTCTTCCATCCACTTGTTATTACTTCCTGTGTTCTGATTAAGGGTGTTTAATTATTCTTCTATAATAATTCTTCCTGTCTGTCTGTCTGTCTATATGTCTGTCTGTCTGTCTGTCTCTCTGTCTGTCTCTCTGTATGTCTGTCTATATGTCTGTCTGTCTGTCTGTCTCTCTCTCTCTATGTGTCTGTCTGTCTGTCTCTATGTGTCTGTATGTCTGTCTATCTCTCTCTATGTGTCTCTTTCTGTCTGTCTGTCTGTCTGTCTGTCTGTCTGTCTGTCTGTCTTTGGCTACTCCAACATTATTGAATAAAAATATCTTTCGAACTTAAGATCTTGTTAGCTCTTTCAAAACTTCCAAATATTTATGAACTTAATTCAATCCATTCGATTTGTTTGGGATTAGCTTCTTAGACCATTGATCGTATAGCTCGTTATCTCACCATCGTCATCTATAAAATATCTAAATTTCGCTTCCCTCAGTACCTTATCTGGCTGACTTTCTTTTCTTTTATGTATTTTTCATCCGGTCATATAATCAGTCTTGAATTTACTTCATCACTCTAGTTTTAAAAAAAAGTACCTACTTTTTACTGTAAATTTTGTATTTCTCGTCTTTTGAACTTTATCCTTCATTTATAAGTTTTATTTTTTCTTTTTATTTTAGCACACAAGACGCCAGCAGCCTATCACGGCCAACGCCGGCAGTTGGAGCGTGCGAAAACTGGCGACATGTTAAAGGCGAAAATCCAACAAAGGCCGCCGCGCCAAGAACTAGAAAGGCGACACATTCTAGAAATCGATCCTAGTCACGTTGATCCAAGCTTAGCGGAACGGCAGCGCATGCTAAAGAAAGCGAAGCTAGCCGATCACCTAAACGATCAACTCTCACACCGACCCGGTCCTCTAGAGCTCATCCAGAAGAACATTCTTCATACGGAAGAACCGATTGAAGAAGCAGTAAAAACCGGCAGAATTCCTTATAAAGCGACCAGCGAGGGACAACTCCACAGGCCTCAACATCCCTCGAATTATATTAATCCCGAAGAGGACTCACAAAGTTCGGAAGGTGATAATAGAGTGAGTCCCGGTCCTTCGGATGTCCTTGAAACAGCTGCTAAGTCAGCCGGAATTGTAGTGTCTCTAATACAACCCACGGAAACTGTGGTAGTGACCTCAGCAAGTCCCATATTGAAAAAAGACAATGAAATTGTGTTCGCGGATCTGTGTAGATCAGTGGCTGCGCCATTATTATCACAAGCATCCGCGTCGAGTCCAGCCTCCTTAGTGTCTTCCACCTCTACTTTAAGTCCCTTATCTTCAGTAGCAAGTCCAGTGCCTTCGATTATGTCGCAACCTGCGACGCCAGCACCTCCACCTCCTCCACCACCCATGTCTTTGATTTCCCGTACTATCCAGTCGCCAGTGAGGAGCGATTCCTCTGGTAAAGATAAAAATAGAAAAAAATCGAAGAGTAAATCAGTGCCAAAAACGCGTACTATAAAGTTTCATGAATACAAAGGCCCTCCTAGTGCTCAAAAGAATTCCAACTCAAGTCAGTCACCAGAAGAGAGCTCCTATGACCTACTTTTGAAACAGCAAACTCTACTCCTGCAATTTCAATTGCAGTTGCAACATAAGTACCCTCAAATTATCTTGCCAGCCTCACAAAAAGCTACTTCTTCAGAAAGTAGTAATAGCAGTAATAGTAATATTAATATTCAGCAACCGTCACCTGCACCTTCAACGTCATCAGAATCATCGGCGCCTTCTAGAATCACTGGTAGACTGGAAGATATGAAAGTTAGCGACTTGAAAGCGGAACTTAAACGTCGAAGTTTGCCCGTTTCTGGATCCAAACCGCAACTAATAGAAAGACTCAAACCTTTTACAGGTATTAACGATATTATTAATCAAAATCCCTCATCCATAGATTCATCTGTTCATAGTAATAGTATGGATCAGTGTCACAATTCACCAATTTACCAAAGCATAGATTCACCTCCGGAGTCTATAAAAGAAGAGAAATCCGAACAGATGGATCTTGACCCTATGAGTCCATCGCCTCAATCTCAACCTATGCAAGACCAATTCCAACAAAAAATCCAAGAGCAGCAACAAAAAACCAACGAAGACATAGTAAGAGAGCAACAAAGACAAATAGAAGAACTGCAAAGAGAATTAACTTTATCTCAGTTAAAATTGCAGGCTGCTACTAGATCTGAACCAAAAGCTCAAATGCTGGCTCTTCAGAAACACTTGCAAGCCAGACAACAACAGCAGCAACAACGATTGCTGCAACAGCAGCAGCAAGCTCAACAGCAACAACAACAAGCTCAGCAGCAGCAACAACAACAAGCTCAGCAGCAGCAACAACAAGCTCAACAACAACAACAAGCTCAGCAGCAACAACAACAAGCTCAGCAGCAGCAACAACAACAACAAGCTCAGCAGCAACAACAAGTTCAGCAACAGAACTTTGTGATACAGATGAAACAGTTGCAAGCTTTGCAAGCTAGACAAAGTGAAGAAGAACAACAACGGTTGCAACAGCAACAGGCCCAGCAACAGGTTCAACAACAGCAGCAAATTAATTTCCAGAATCAAAAAAATATAACCGGTGGTTTGATATTAAATAGTGCAGAGGCAGCTTTAATGTTCAACCAGTTGATGCAGGGGAAAGCTAAAGTTTTGAACGGGCATGCAAGAAGCAATTCCACTCCAAACTTTTTGAATTCCATACCGATCATAACTACTCAAGAAATAAAAACGGAATACATAAACGACCAAAAGATTCCTAAAGAGATAAAAATAGAATTCGTTGAAGAATTGAAACCGCCTCCGCCACAATACAGCGAAGCTACTAAGCAAATGAATAAGAAGAATCACATTAAGAGTCAAATAGTCGACGATGTATTGGAAATTTTAATTAAGAACGGTGAATTGCCGCCTAGCGCTGCAAATGACCCTTTGACCCCTTCGTCTGCGGGTACCAAATCGACTGAACCTGTCTACCCGCAGAGTATACTTCAAAATCATCTGGATGACAGTCAGAACCACAACACAATGATTGATCCAGATGGCCCAGAGGCTACGTTAGGTATGTTTATATTTATTAAGTTATATTGGATTTTGACGGGTCTTATTTGATATTCTATACTAATTTTCGCATCAAGTAGAGTGATTTTATGGGTATAAAAATTTGGCTAAATGCAAGTAGTTTTAAAGTAAGAAGGGTTGATAATTATGTTACTGAATTTAGGCCAGGCGCTGATACAAAGTATCATTACAGTAGAGTTTGTTTTTTTTACCTAACGGAATGCAATGTTGGAAGTTTTTTAGTCAAATTCGTGATTTTTTTAGGCTTCTCTGAGCATTACTTTTGGAGATAAGTTAGGGTGAATTTTTAATTTAAAATATTAGATTGTAGTTACATATAAAGCTTGAAAAAACATTTCGAAACTCAAGCACCAGAAACAAGCAATATATTCCCTTTACAGACACCCTAACCCTGGTTCATCATTTGGTCATCCTGATATATGATCTGTTCTGACTCGAACGCCATTTGCTTCCAAGGTCTTTTACTGATTAGTTAAGGATAAGGAAGGAGGAATGTTCTAAATTCCGACTAATAAAGGTCATAGGTTAAAATGTTAGAAATGTAGGTATGATCCTCGTTTTCATGCTTTGTCTTTTGATTACTTATTGATGAATGCATACTTATATAGTTTGGGTAGGTCCGTAAACTTGGCACAACAATATTACCACAATATACAGAGCTTCACATTATTATGACTCAACTGATGCGAAAAAACTACCTAATGTATACTTATAGTTACACTTATATGTAATTAAATGCAGGTATAGATCCGTCCGATTTGCTGGAAACTCTGGACAACATCGAAGACATGGACTTCTCCCAGTTAGTGATGGAACTGGGTGGGTGCCAGAACCAATCGGACAACAATAACTTCAACAACGAACAATCCCCAGACGAAGACATCGCCATGGACACGGACGACTGGTTGGAATCGCTTTTACCGAGCGAGAGCGTCTACAATGGTAACAATGGCGCCCCTCTCGCCGCTCAAGAGGCCGATTTGGGCGGTTACGATCCTCTGTTGGGCATCGCTCAAGATCCTTTCGATCCTTTCAATTTGGAGGAGATCAGGACGCCCGCTGATCTGACGGCGTCGCTGTCGTGGGAGAAGATCGACTATGCGGCGTAGTTGAAATTGTGTGCTGTGTGCGTGTGATGATCGACGTGGTGTTTAGGTAAGTTGAGAAACATTGTAACGTTTTTTCATGAAAATGTTGTTTCCGATTTGAAAAATTTATTGATATTGTGTTTAATAGTGTCTAGAACGATTGTTCAATATTTCGTGAAAATTTCACTTGTTCGGACGTCAGCGGGTTTTACTTAAGTTTCCACAAATAAGTATAAATAAAGCAAAAACCGAATGGGATAAAATTCATACAAATATTTGTGTAACTATCATTTAGCATACCTAACGAAATTTATTAGATTTAAGGGTAATGACCCTTTACGAAACTGGCTTTGGAATCGAACCCTTTTGCCAATTTTTGTGACTCATTGTTGCGTTAATGATCAAAAAATGCTGGACATTCCTTCGAGATCATTATTGTCGTTAGATACGGCCAAATGGGTTCATGTTCTAAATTAAATCTTACTCTACCCGAATGATCTATTGTGAATCATTAAACGCGACAGTCTCGTAGTTAACTTTTTTGTTACAAATAATTCAAGAAAAATAGTAAAAGTTATGTTTTTTTTTTTTTCATGGACGACATTTTGAAATGAAAATTGATTGTATTAAAAATAATAATAATAAGGCTGTTCTCTTTCCATTGGGCCTAGTAAAGTAAAACACAGTTTATTTAGGAAAAAATATATATTTATGTTTCAAAATATTTAATGCATTTTTAGATTCGCAAAAATTACTCTTGAAAACATTGTCTCCAATATTCTGGCTGTAATTTGTTTATTTCATTTTTAAAGGCATCAACCTCTTCTTCGGTTAATGTAAAACGTACAACCCCTTAATTCATTTTTTACCCGATGAAATAAGGAAGAAGTCATTATTAGGCGCTCGAATATTTCTATGTTTCGGGCATCCAAATCCACTGCTGGCTGGTGCAGAACTGCAAAAAAATGAGTGTCTAAATTTCACATAAATTATTTTAGATATTCTAAAATATACGTAAAATAGATTTTATAGATAATCTCTCAATAATTTTAATTATTAAAAAGTAAATAGTGTGGCTGCTCTGCACTGCTCAGGTCGCTTGCGTTCATTGTCTCCTTAGTTGTTTTAGTAGTCTTGAGAGATATGCCCTTTAAAAAAAAACTATTAACAAGTTTGCGAACAACGAAACTTTCTTGTCAACATTATTTTGATAAAAAATAAAAAAGGTCTATCAATCAATTCTACTTTTAAATTTTTTAAAACGATACGCCTGTTGTCTCTTTCTGCACACTCATTTTGCTCTAGCGTAAAAGGCATCACTAGTCTCTGTCTGACACCGTTTTGATGGAAAATGGAAAATTGCTCGTAACTTTTCCATTATCGAACTCTCCGCCGCCCTTGTCGCTCACGACATGTCCAGTAGTTTTTATCTCTGCCAACATGATTTTAAGCTTCTCGGGCACCTCGGATTTTTCTTTGTTTGGAAACATATCTGAATCTGGTGCAATCGTCTTTGAAGAGAACATAATATCCAAAAATGATTTTGTGAAGGTATAAAAGATCCGCTCTCCAGGTTCGACCTTTTTCTAACTCCAAATTTCTGTCGATGTGCTTTACTGAAGATACATGGGTCACACAGTTCACTATCCAGCGTGACTTTTATTCCAAGTTCTCTAAAGATCTTTTCTTTCACTTGTTTTTTTTTATTCTGATGGCTTAATTTCTCGTGGTACAACTGTAGCAGAGGTTATTTGGGCTGTATTAGGATTAGCATTTTTGACGTGAAGCTTGAATAAGCGATTCCTGGTTCCTACTTGGAGTACTTTCTCATCTAGGACAAACCTACATTCTTCGATTTTCAAGAAAAAGTTTTTCTTTGTGGAAGGTACGTACCATACGTCTGAGAGCTTGATTTTCTTCCACTGGTCATTGGCTTGTGCCTCAATTTATAAGTTACCTTTCTCAATACCTCCTACTGAGTCTCCATTAGCGGTTGTCACCTTGTGGCCTCCTCCGAAATACTCAAACGATTCATACAAGTCACGTCTGTTATTGATATGATTTGTGACCGCGTTGTCGACAAATGAACTCGGAATCACATTTACTGGTATGAACGATATCGGCATATAACTTGACGTTTGTGTTAGTAGCGTTTTCTAATGTGATTCCGTTGGCGATCATAATGAGTTTTGGTGGTATTCCGTCATCTTTCCACTTTGTGTACTGTTTGACTCTGTGTCCAGGTTTTCTGCAATAATGGCAGGATATATTCTTTGCAAATTTTCGTGCACTGAATCTTCTGGTGCTATTTTCTGCGACTAAAACTTCTTGAATACTTTCACTCTTATTTGCTAATGCTTTTCCTTATGCACTTGTATGTTATGTGAGATTATCAATGGTTTTATTGGACGTCGATATTAGTATCTAACTGGATTTGAAGGAAAAATATTTACTTGGTAATGTAGCCAGAATCTTGCAGATCAGTAGCATTTCGGGTAAGTCACAAGAGCAGGAACTGTTTGATGCTAGTTTATCATTAACAATTTCCACAGGTTTTTCAGTTTGGACATGTGAGTTACAATATCGTGATCTAATTGTTTCCGGTAATTGAAGAATTCCATGCAACTATTCTACATTTTGTTTTCTGTTGTGGCATCATATAGATTGTGGAGTTCCAGCCAAATGTCTCTTGCGGTAGAATTTATCATTACCTTCTTTAATGTATCTTTTGTCCTGTTAGTGGTAAGAGATAAAAGTACGGAATTTTCTGCTTTGTTGAACATTTCAAGTTCCTTCACGAATATTTCTTTTTGTGCTGCAATATCATCGGAAGTCACATATTTTTTTCAGTTCACCTTCAAGGACATCTATGGCTTGAGGGACTCCAATGGTCCTAATTGGATTTGCAATTTTCTGGTTGAAACATTTATATTTATAAATTTGTAGAACTTTGGTTTCACTTAGAACAAATTAGTCTGGGCCCATAACCTGTTGATATTCTCGATATATTCAAAATTTGAAGAGCTACTTTTAAAATGAATAAAACGTTTTTTAATTTATAAACCTGACTAAACTTCTTGTAAACATGTCTATAACAACTACTGATTTAGAGTGAGTGTGTATTATAAGTGTATAGAATAAATAATAATAATGTCCACTTCAATATCACGCACTTTTGTGGAAGTTTTTAACTGATGTATGTCTGAGATGAGTTTTGGTGAAATAAGTCCGAAAAAAAATTCGATTGGACAAATTTTCGTAGGTACAAAAGTTCGAATGATAAAATTTCGAAAATGAGAAAAGTTCGAATGACAAAAGTTCAAAAGTAAGAAAAGTTAGAAACAAATGATCGAAATTACAAAGCAAACTGCGAACGGTCTAGGCCGCACAGATTAGGTAAATTATAAAAACTTGACTAATGTACTTAACCTGTACGGCCTCGAGCCAAGCTAGTTGTTTCGTAAAAAAAAACAATACATAAAATAAAAAAACAACTACTAATTTCGTAATATATAGCGCTTTATTTCGATCATATGTCATTTCGAAGATTAGTAGTTTTAAACATTTTATGTGATTTGTAATTTCAATCATATGCGACTTCGATCATTTGTTCTAATTTTGATCTTTTTGGTTTCGAATTTTTTCCACTTGCGACCTTTTCAATTTAAAACTTTTTTGTTACGAATTTTTGCATTTTTTCATTCAAATTTTCATAGTTCGATCTATTGTTTTCTCCTTGTTGTATTTATTTCCTTATTTAGTTAGCGTCTTCTCTTTAATTATGTTTGGCTGAATAACACATATGTATATTCCACTTTTGTTTAAAAAGTATCCCAGTACATTGTAATTATCCGTATCCGTTACTCGGATACTTTTTTCCTCTATCCGACCCAACTCTGCTTTATGGTAACGAATTAACATGACTTGTCACCAAGCACTCAATGGATTTCCTCAAAAAATTCTTTACGGTTTAAGCCACGCTTGAAATTGTAAAAATTCGCAGCCCAATAATGCTCCTTGTTCATTTCCATCACTTATTGGCGAAAGATTTACTTTAAACTTATGTAACTTATAAACAATCAGGTATTTGGCAACTGTCACTAACTAAACTTGTAAACAACTACATTGAAATGTCAGACAAAATGTGTTGCAAAAATATCATCGCTAACTAGATAGGCCATAACCACATACAAATTTGAAAGAAATTTTCAAATTCAAATACCAGCCCGAGAATCCTGGAAACAGGGACCTCCCGTACAGGCTGAACTCGTCTGATACACAGACGGTTCAAAAACCAAGGAAGGAGCCGGTGCTGGAATCTATGGACCCAAGTCGAAAACAACGATTTCACTGAGTTTAGGAAAATATGCAACAGTGTTCCAGGCTGAACTAATAGTCATACAACACTGTGCAAGAGAAATATTAAATCAGCAAGTATCAGGCAAAACTATTGCCATATACTCTGATTGCCAAGCAGCTCTAAAGGCACTTCTCTCACCAGAAATCAAATCACAACTGGTGAAAGACTGTCTAGAAGACCTGGCAGAGCTAAGTAGTCAAAATAAGGTGACCCTAGCCTGGGTTACAGGTCAAGAAAGATATCAGGGCAACGAAAAGGCAGACGAATTAGCCCGAGAAGGCTCAGATAAGGCCATGACAGGCCCCGAACCCTTCTGTGAAGTTGCTAAGGCATTGTGTAAGGTATCCATTACACAATGGATGCAAAAAGATTCTCAGGAATGGTGGAACAACTATCCAAGACTGAGACAGGCTAAACAGTTCATTAAGGAACCATCGGCCAAGTTCACGAAAGACCTACTGGATCAAAAGCGTCAAATCGTTAGGATAACAGTAGGCCTTCTTACTGGACACTGTCGCCTCAAAAGGCACATGAGTGTCATAAATCCAGCAGAAGAAACAACTTTGTGCAGGTTCTGTGAAGAAGAAGAGGAAACATCATTCCACGTCCTGTGCCAATGTGAAGGCCTGGCTGGAATGAGGTTTCTAGCATTGGGCGAAGAAAAGCCAAATGAATGCAACTACATGCGGGAGTCACTGTCAAAGCTACTAAGTCTAATAAAAAAGACCATGCTAGACGACATACTCTAGAACAAGCGGAGTCCCACAATAGATCTGAAAAGGTCGCGGTGGACGTCCAGCTTCTAATCTAATCTAGATAGGCTTAGCGAAAAGAGAACAACCCTCGTATATTATGGGTATCCTTGAATAGATAGTTCCATAACAAATTTAATGCAAAAATAATATACAGAGTGTAGAATTAAAAAAAAAGTAAATTTAACTCAAAAAATTTAAAGTTAGCAACATTTAGGACATAATTCAAAATTCTGTGTATAAATTAAAACTTTTTCTATGATCATTATGTATTAGCTGTTGCCTTCTAAGTTTGAAATTATTGTTAACCTACCTTAATTATAATAATTTTATTCAAAAATATTCTAGAGTAGAAAACAGTAGTCCATTCTAAATAAGAAATAAAATCCAATAGGGTTTTATTAAAATAATTATCTATCGCATATATTTTAAATATGGTCATTTCAAAACCATAAAACTTTTGTTTAATCCTGATTTATTAAGTTATGTCTAAAGAAATACATTTGACCCCGCTTTCTTAGATAAATACAAATATTTCTAAAAGGTGTTAAAATATAATCAAAGTGCCAAGTAAAAATATGTATCCGAGTATATAATATTATCAGTAAAATATGAACCGACAAACTTAAGGAAATACCTTATCTTTTGCTTATACTTAACCAAAATGTGAAAATCCTTTCTAAATATACACAAAAGTAAATAAAAATATTAGATCATAATGGTTGTTAAATTATTTAAGCAATATTATTTATTATTGTATGTATGATGTACAATCTGTATAATTAATTAGTTAAATGTACATACAAAAATAAATCTAAATTAAAAAGCTAAGAAAAATTTATTAGAAAAGTCGATGTAGCATTTGTATTATTATCTCTAATATTGTACCTAGTGATAAGTCTTTTCAGGAAAAGTAATTTTGGACATGTCCGACGGACATTTCAAGAAAAGTATCAAAAATTAGCCGACCTCGAAAAAACTATGCAGGGTGTCCCATTAGTGCGTAATTGCTCGATAAATCAATTTGTGTTACATACACACAAACAAGTTTCAAATAAGAGTTAAATGGATTTTAAAAGGCGTTTTTTAAAAATATTTTTGGATATACAGGATGTTTCGCCTTTGCCCGTCAAATAAAAATGTATATTTTTTAAATGGAACACCATGTATTTTATTTCAGTTTTAGAATCGTCTTTTAATACTGTATTTAAAGTTAAAATGTTTTTTTTTTAATATTACAGGTTTGCCAAGCAATTATTTTTTTTTGTGAAATTAAAGAATGATGCAGATCACAAATAAAATTATCATAATTTAGGAAGGTTAGCAATGAGTTTTAAATTTTTTTAATAGAAGACTCATAAGATATCAAGCTAATGAATAGTGGTGATAGAACTGGTTTATTTTATACCTAGTATCTTGAAACTTGTCTTAAATATGGCTAATTTTATGTTCAATTTACTTCATTTTTTAAATGGAACACCCTGTATATTATTTTATCATAAACTTTTTATAAATTTACCTATCCAACGATAGCAACAGATTAGGCAATTAATTATTTATCAGTGATCGATAGCTGTTTTATTATTGGAGTTGCGAAGAAATTTGTTGGACGATATTTTACAATTCTTAAATATACAGGGTAGTTCATAAATGAAGGGCAAACCAAACTTACAATTTTTTTGATTAAACAATCTGATTTGGTTTTCACATCATTAAACAATTTTAATAGACTTGTGTTTTCTATTTTCATTAATTTGCTATTACGTATACAGGGTGTTTCAGATTTAAACGGACAGCTTAATGAGAGGTAGAGTACACTTAGATGAGCTCAAAACACCCCCATACTTAGCCTTTATTCTTACTCGTTTCTGAGGTATAGGGTGTTTTATGATTTTTTGCCAAACTAAAATCGGCCATTTTGTTTGAACGGCTAGAGATATTTTGATAAAATTTTGTACAAAAGTTACACTCTCCTAGATTAATCTAAACTATAATTTAATATTAAAAAATTCCATGATCGGACTCTTTTTTTTTATATTGCTCTTCTTAGCTAGTATATCACCCTGTATATAGGATTTTAATAAATGTTACTGCATATTTAAATAGTACGTGGATCAATAAATAAATTAATGTAATAATATTTAATGGCACCATCTTGATTTTCTTACAGTAAATTTTTATAATGGCGACTACAACATTATAAATCAGTATTTTCAAAATTGAAATCAAATATTTTTTCTGTTTTTTTAAAACTCTGCACAAATTAGGTACCATCTTCATTTATTTTTAACAACTGCATTTTACAATAAGAAACTGAACATCTACACAGGACCAGGCTCACTTTATTTGATAAAGTAACAGAACAAACTAACAGAAACAAATACTTAATTAAAACTAAAATAGATTTTCAAAATGAACACCGTGAACGTCAATACACCTCTACGAACGTTTTAACAGGTTTTCACTGATTTGTCAATTATTTCCGGTTTATTTCTAATGTTGTTACATACATTATTAATTTTTTCCAATAACTGTGCTCGGGTATTCATTTCTTCGTTGTATACCTCTGATTTAAGGTAGCCCCATAAAAAAATATACCAGAGGTGTTAGATCTGGAGATCTTGGTGGCCAATTGACGGAACCGCCTCGACCTATCCATCTATTTGGTAAACGATGATTTAAATGGTCTCTGACCAGTATTTGAAAATGAGATCCAGCACCATCGTGTTGAAACACCACATTCCTCTGGTATTAATCCCTTCTAACAAATTTGGCAGGATGTATCTAAGAAAATTTAAATAAACTTCAGCGTTAATTTGCCTTCAAAAACATGAGGGCCTATTAAATGATTTTTATAAATACCACACTATACATTTATAGAAAATATTTATTGGAAATGTTTTTGTGATACAGTGTGAGGATTTTCAGTTGCCCAATTATGACCATTCCTAGTGTTATTGATACCATCACGTATAAATTCTCGATATTGTCCTTCTGTGGGCCAAAGTCCGTCTACAAAAAGATAAACGGGGTACGTCGTCTCCGTGTTCAAGTACATGAAATGGATGCAAATTTTCTTTTTTTAAAGTTTTCCATACTCTTGTTATCGGTACTGCCAATTCATTACTAATTCTTCTTACACTGATAGAAGGATTATTTCGAGCTATCTGTAAAATCTCCTTTTCTTGTCGAAGATTATTTCTCGGAGCATGTTCATGTTTTACTGTAGTTGGAAACTTTCCATGTTGCTTACTGAATTCTAAAACTTGCGAAAATGTCTTAGAATCTGGTAAACGGCGATTAGGAAAGCGTCTGCAATATTCTCCTACTGCTGCTCCACCGTTTCCGTTACAAAAATCGAACACAAAAATAATGTCTGCATATTCTTTAATACTAAATTGAAACGGAATCCTAAAATACTTATTTCCATGCCATTAGAAACTTGCACTTATGAACAAAAGTAAAGTAACTCCAAATACTGTACATAAAATAAATGATATTATTTGACACAAGCCTACTGGTATTATACAATTTTACATTAATCATATTTAGGACGGAATGAGTGATGGTGTAATTTGGCGCATATTGGCAGTTGACTAAATTGAGTTTTCAGCTCGTTTATAAAAATACCTAGTTTTTTGAACTTTTAAATTTGATTTCATCAGGGTTTTAGTTCGTTTTAATTTCCAAATATAATTTAAAGATGAACCTGGAGAGAGGAATTAATTAGGTGAATTAGAATGAATAAGCAGTACCTAGGTACCAGAAACAAGTGTATGGAGAACTTTAAAAAAAATAAATTTGTATCTTTTTTATGTACAAAAAGTACAGCGACTTGAACACACATAAAATGTTTGGTGTGGAATTTATAAAAAATCACTTAATACTCAAGGACAGTTATTGAAAAAAATTAACAATGTATGTAACAACAATAGAAATAAACCGAAAATAATTGACAAATCAGTGAAAAACCTATTAGTGTAACTTTTGTACAAAATTTTATCAAAATATCTGTAGCCGTTCAAACAAAATGGCCGATTTTAGTTCTGGCAAATATCTCAGAAACGAGTAAGACTAAAGGCTAAGTATGAGGGTGTTTTGAACTCAGCTAAGTGTACTCTACCTCCAATTAAACTGTGTCCGTTTAAATCTGAAACACCCTGTATAGCGTGTACCTAAATGAGAGAATACGATTTTTTAAATAAAATACACTGTATGTTATACCACCAATTTAAAAATTATTTTTTTTATTTTTTGTTTGGCATTGCCTATACCTAAGCGAATTTTTTCTAAAGATTTTTATCGTTTTATTATAAAAATTAATATTTTTCTAATTATAATTGGCTTTAGAGACCTTTTGGTCAGTTACAAAACTACAAATAGGTAGGTCTAATTGACATTTATTTTTTTTTTTTTTAAATAAAACAATTCTATTTTCAATTTAATTCTTCTGAAAATAAAAATGTTTTGTGATCTTTTTATCATCATTAAATCTAGGTTACAGAGTTTAAAATATCTAGATAATTACAGGTAAAACTTTATGACAATTAAAAACAAAAGAAGATACGCCTAAAATTTTTGTTACATTATTCAGAAATAATGAATGGCTTTTTGTTCTCCCGACGTCCCAAAAATGTGTTTTGCTATAACGATTGTAAAATAAATAAAATTAAAGAAATTGAAAAAATCCTTATTTTGAGTTTTTGACACACATTGTATACAACATTGCAAATGAATGAAGTCTATTAAAATTGTTTGACAATGTTTAATATATCAAATATTTGTAACTATCTACACGTTGTTTTGTTTTAAAAAGTATAAGTTTGGTCAGCTCCTTGTTTATGAACCACCCTGTATATTTAAGAATAATTGTTAAATATGGTTACACAACTTTTATATTAAAAATATCTTCATTTTTTGAATATTAAAACGGGAATCAATTAATTATGCACTGATGGGACACCCTGTATATGTATAATTGCTTAAGTTGTTGCTACAATTTGTAAATCATTGCAAACCTACCTAAATTATGATAATTTAATTTGGGGTTTGAATCATTCTCTAGCTTGGTAAACCTCTTATATGTTGTATAAACATTCTAGGTTTGAATACAGGATGTTTTATTTAAAAAAATTACATTTTTATTTGCTAGGCAAAAATGTAACACCCTGTATATTATTTTTAAAATCCATGTAACTTTTATTCGAAACTTGTTTGTGTGTCTATAACATAAATACGCCATTTTAGTGTGATGTCATTTTGATTCCACTGACATTTAATTCTAACCAAACTCTTAACAAAAACATTAATAAATTTGACATATTCGTTTTTACTATTTTAAGTTTTTTTCTAAATATTGTTTGCAGGTCATAAAAAATAGTTTAAAGGTATGTAATTGGTAACTTAACGATTGTATATTTGATGTATGTTATCTACTTACTTTAGGAATATATTTATAAAGGTGAAAAAACGATATAATTTACTGTCACTTTAATTGTCAGTGGAACCATAATTACATCATCACTAAAATGGCGTATTATTGAACTATCGAGCAATTAAGCACTGATAGGACACCCTGTATAAAGGTATCAGGTAGTCAGGGCCGCCTTATGCAAGCCACCTAAAAAAGAAATATTTTGTTTTTATTAAGTTCATATTTAGTTTATCTTATTTTCCTATCGCTAGTTCAAGCTCTAATTAATTAAAATTGATATATTAAATTATTTAATAAAAACAACTATTTGATCTGTAATACCTAATAAATAATTACTTGTACAATAGTAGTTAATATTGTAGAAATTATCATGATAATAACACATTTGAGATTCCTTCCATTTATTTGTAGTATTTGAAGACCATTTTTAGCGTCGTTTTTCATAAATTTAGCTATATTAGTTATATCTGTTTCACTAAGTGAAAATGTATTTTCTTTAGGCATTTTGGCTAATTGAGCAGTTATAACACTTCTGAAAAAATCGAACGAATCATAGTCGTAACCTAACTTCGCCCTAACTTATTCTGCAACTTCCAAAGTATTAAAAAAGGAAAATAATTTCAACTCAAATATGATCAAGACGTAAAATAAAAAAAAACAACGCCATATGTCCTTTGGATACAATTCAATACCTGTTGCGGTATTAACCAAAGAGGTAGGTGTTTTCTGAAGGAAAGCAGTTCTCGACTTTTTTATTTTATTTTACCAAAGTATTGTTCAACTTCGTTATAGCTAGAGGGGTATATTTAACTACTTGATTATTCACCACGTACATCTTGTATTCTACTAGTCAACTGATTCTTGGAAACTCGCTGTAATGTTTTATAAAACCTATAATACGAATTTTTCTTCGGAATCTGTATTTTAATTTCAACATTTTACAGGTTCGTTTTTCTTTTTTCAGATGAAAATGCGTGGCTCCTATCCATAAAATAAAAAATCCTGCTAAACCGGAAACTTAATCGATTTTTCCACGATCGATTACCAATCCGCCTACCGAGAGAGCGAGCGAGCGAGCGAGAGAGAGAAAGCGCACTGCTTTAATTCCAATGATGTGAAATTCCACTCGGTTACTGATTGACATTCCACATGATGGCCGCCGATTTCGCCTTCCGAGGGAGGCGCGGGACCAGGGCGGCCCGATCGGCCAGGGAACACATCAACCTTAATTACATAATTTATTTATGTTATATACTGTATATATTACATACCTTTACATATGTACTAATTGTCTTTGAAGTTGTACACAACAAGAGGTAAACGATATTTTTTTGTTTTCGCTGACAGGGAACAGTACATTTGACCCTTTCTTTACAGACTGTTATAAATGCTACAGTGCTACCATTTTCAACCTTTTTAATTCGCCATTAGGCCTACTGTCGCATAGTTACGACACATAGTATCATCATATATTAATAAACATCAACTCAGTGCAAACTCTAAAGCTTAATTTATAACCGCCGTAACGTAACTTAAGAACTTAACGTAAGAAGTTGAAATATTGAATTTACGTATACTTATTTATAATGTTCGTAACGTAACTTAAGAACTTAACGTTCCGTAGAAAGTTCGCCAACTTTTAACTTAACTTAAGACCTTACGGTTAGCCAATGAGATAATTCTGAGTTCAGCATGTGATAACTGTCAATTATTCTCTTTTTATTTTATTTTTATAAATGAATAGACAAATACCATTTGTAAACTATCATTCTCCTTTTTGATGGACATACATTATCATGAATGATTTGTGTTTATGTTATTGGGGATAAACTATTTATGAGATATGAGTGTTGCTGCATATACCTATAAACATCAAGTCTAGAACTGAAATAAGACACAAAACTAGTTTGCTAGGAAAGATTAAATTCTCATTATTGCTCAAAACAATCAACATCTTCGGTAAACTATTCTGTGTTATTATATTTTTATATTATTGCTTTTAAAGTAGTTAATATATTCTTTCTATATAGCAAAATCATAATTTATAAGTTTTATTTAGAGGTTAGGTACATAGTTAAACTTGTTTATTTCATAAGGTTGTCAGTAATTTGATAATCTCTGAAATCAACACGCATGCTCAACTCTACGTTACGGACATTTATAAATAGACTTTATTTTTATATCTTAGGTTAAGTTTCTACGGCGTTAAGTTACGTTACGGTGGTTATAAATTATACTTTAAACATAATCAAACAAACAAAAACGGACTCTTAAACATAATCAACAGTCAAATATTCTTAAAAATATATACTAAAACTTTATGACATGCAGAACCTGTCAATAAATTAAAGATTTTTCTTAAACTACTATATCAGTGAATATACTCGGCATTAGACTAGATACTGCACTACAGGAAGCAGCTGGAGAATTTAGAGGATAAATTGACATTTAGTTTGAGAGCGAACCAAGGTTTTTGTGGCCCGTTTGACCCAGCTAATTGCGCATGTAGATTCCTTACAACATTTAGCCCAAACGGCCGACAAAAATCTAACGAAATCGACCAATAGTACGAAGAGTAGTTCAAAATCGATCTTCTAAAACTCAACATCGAAGAAGTAGAAAACCGAATTAACATCTTGACACTTTGGTTTCGAAAAGAAATAAGTAACCTCAACTACAAGTTGTTTGACACTGAACAGAAGAAAATGTACCTGGACGGGGATCTTGAATGGTTGAGAGACTTCACTTGCGGGGTCGGCACTTCCTTGGACAATAGCCAAAATGCCCTCCAAGGGGTTTCTAAAGATCTGGCACAATTTGGAAATGAATTGTGGCTACTTAAAGAAAATGCAGGACGGATAGGTAAAGAATGGAATGTAAAAAATTACGCGCTGAATTGAGACAAATAAAATTAAAGAAACATATATTCATATAGCAGACTATTTAGAACTGAAAGAAGAAAATATTGCCTTACAAAAACAAGTTTTTGATGTGACGAGTTCGCAGGTTTAATTTGAGAGTTTATAACATGAAATAAGCAGGTTGCAAGAGAAAATTGATAAAAATGCAGAGGAACATATGGAAGAAGAAGGTTATTTTATGAATTGAAAAATTAAGATTTCTTTTTACTTTCATTAAAATACTTATTTTTTGTCTTTTTTATTAACTATACTTTATTAAAATGCCGCACTAAGGTGTCGAGGTGTTTAAAGGCATCAGAAAAATGCCGTATCAATAAGGCAAGGGGGCTGAAGAATGCTAAAATGTATGCCAGTGAGATCTAGAAATTATTCAGTGGTGAAAGTATATACAGGGTGTTAAAAAAAAGTGTCACAAAATAAAACGGGGGGTAGTATGAGCCAAAATATGCAGAAAAGTCTTAATAAACATATGTCCGCAAATGAATGGTTTCAGAGATACGGAGTGTTTTGTATCATTTTTTGATTATCTTTTTTCATTCTCAAAAACTTGCTTTTCTTATCGGAGTCTACCGATGTTTTTTCATAGATACTATTTGCAGTTATTATTTAGTTGTGGGTGAATCATTTTATAAATTTTCGTTATGCCTGTTTACACTAATATTGAATTAGCTGACATGCATTTTATGTACGGTCGTGCAAATGGCAATGCATTGAAATGGACGGAGGGCACTTTGAACATATCATTTAACTCTATGTTGTTATTGATTGTTTATAAATATCATTGTTTTTTTATAATAATAAAAATTTGTTATAAACACAAAATGGTCCGTATCTCCGAAACCGTTAATTTGCGGTCATATATTTATTAAGACTTTTCTGCTTATTTTGGGTCATACTATTCACCATTTCATTTTGTGACACTTTTTTTTAACACCCTGTATACAGCAGTGGGAACAATGGCAATGTAGATTCTGTCTGATATATCCGGCCTTAGTAAAGAAAGGGTTAATAGTCTTTAGTCAAATGTCAAATAAGTCAAAAGTTTATATTCAAACGTCAGATTTGCGTTTAAATCATAATTATATATGTTTGACACTTTTCCATAGGAAATTCTGGCTATTTTTGCATACCACAGAAATTATAGCAAAATTGTTGAACATTGACCAAAAAAATTTCAAATATATAAACGTTATTAAATGTACTGTTCTTTTTAAGGATATTTTTTTGAATAAAATCAAACAAATTCTCATCTTGAACCGGTTTTGTTTCATAATTAATACACACCACCGTCTTAATAAAAAAACACATTCCAGACTAATTATTCACGAGAATTTTGACAAAAGACTTTTTGTTATTTCTACACGATACTATCCCGTCTTACTTGTCACTTGTCAAAATGTCAATAACCGCATTTTTTTTGTGTAGAAAACAAGAATATATATTCCATAAATTTCAAGTTTAAAAAACTTAAAATAAGAGATCGATGGGTGTATTGGAAAAAATTATTGTTTTAATTATTCAAAATATTGCCTTACAGTTATAAACTGATAAAACTCAACGCTGTCGCCAAATCAGTTTTAATGTGACAGTCGTTGGACATTTTTTAAGATTAGGTAAATCCAATATCCATTTATTGGCATTGAAACTGTGATATGAATCGAAACTGCTGTAGTTTACCTAAACTCGAGTTTAAACTAGAATTTAGCCTGTTGGTTATTAAGTTTTTCTCTTGCTGTGCCATTATATAGGAGACAATCTGCATATACTGGGTGGTCTTTTTAAAAAGTAAACACTTAAAAAAGTTTTTATCTTATGGTCTAAGATCCGAAGTAAGGTCGACCTTCATCCATCTGTTTAATGCATGAAAGTTTCTTTTTATTAAATAAAATTTGTTTATAAATATACCGCAAATGGGTTGCTTAAGAAAATACAGTCATGACTATTTATTTTTTTAAAGTAAAAAAACGACACCGTGTAAAGTATTCCCCAGATTCTTCCACTAAGCCCAAAGTTTAATCAGCCCACCGCAGGATATATTAAAATTTAAGTTTAAAATTGGTGTTTTTTCTTCATCTGTTTTTGAGTTATATTCGAAATTTGCACTTTTCCTCAAATATCTCGAATTAGGTCCATTTTAAGGAAATCATGTGTATGGACAAAATAATAGAGATTGATGTCACAAGCAACTTTTATCATGATTCCTATACTTTCCTTATCTGTGTACAGAAAGGAAAGTAAAAAATGGCTGTGACCGTATTTTCTTAGGCAACCAATTTGCTGTATATTTAAAAACATATTTTATTTAATAAAAAGAAACTTTCATCCATTAAACAGATGGGTGAAGGTCGACCTTACTTACGAATCCTGTACTATTATTCTTTGCTGGAATTGTCACAATTTAGAGGGACAGTAAAGTGACATCTGTCAAAAATATCAAATTTTTAAAAGATCTACAAAATCCAGAGTGTTTATACTTAAAAATTCACAACCTGTATAGATATTAGTAGTTGTAATTATTTAATTGTAGATATGCTTAGGATCTAATTGATTTGTACATATTTTTGCCACTTAAGTCTTGACAAATTTAACATATATTTTCAACGCCATGGCGGTTACTTTCGATGAAAGTGATGGTCAGTTTAGTTTAGGTAAATATGACAATTATTAGAAAATGTTTAGTTAAATTGTAATCTATCTCAGATTTAGTTAATTTTGTAAATATATATATTTTTTTTTTTTCGTAAGGTTGACAGTTGCAATTGTGGGTAAGAACCTGTTTGACGTTTTGTACATTGAACTTGATGTAAATTAAAAAG
The DNA here is from genome assembly GCA_927349885.1 of Psylliodes chrysocephalus. NCBI lineage: Eukaryota > Metazoa > Arthropoda > Insecta > Coleoptera > Chrysomelidae > Psylliodes > Psylliodes chrysocephalus. The sequence goes on from OV651818.1 coordinate 72,170,445, forward strand.
AAATTGGCAATAAAACATATATTAAAGTTATAAAATGGGTTTTTAGGTTGACGACAGCTGTCTACGGATGTATGACAGCTGTCATGAGTTAAATTTTGTTATTTAAACAAAGCTATAGAGAAGAAAATTTTAGTAAATTTGTCTAGATGCTGAGTGTTGTTACTTAACTACCTGTACAGATTGTTTTGTGACAAATTCGCTATTATTTGTTATTCGAATGTTAGACATTTATTTTGTTGACTATTTCTATTATTTTTTGTTCGGCCATTTGCAGGGCTGAAAAAGGAATGTCGTGCTTTTAGATTTGCCTAAATGTTTTAAGAGAACGATTGAAATGCCTTAATTATTATATATTGTATAATGATGCAAAATACGATTTGCGTACTACTGAACATTTTCAGTCCATACTGTTTGGGATCTTTATTATATTATTAATTTTTTTTTGCTAACTGCTACTTTTTATATAAACAGTATGTGAATGAAAGCGGACTATAGCCATAAAAGAATTAAAGAATAACAATTAGATATTGTGTTTTTTTACCTACACCTCAATCCTATAATCAAAAACCTACTGACTAAATACACATCAAAATGATAAAATGTTTAAAACACCAATCCTTGAGTCGTAATTGAAGATGTTCAAATGGATTAATGTCCGGAAACTGCGCAGCCCTTGTGGACAGTAGAATTCTGCAGAAATTTACGTTAATAGGACTTATATTCATCCAAAACAAATTCGTGCTTTTATAAACTACTGTTCTTTCTTTTAAGATTTACTATTCATATTACTTCAAATAGAAAATTGAAATCACTGTACTTAACCATTGACCTTTATATGTTTTGTGCAGGCTTGGTTACCTTTTTCACCTCCATTTGGTTTAGTTTAGACAAATTTAGCTAAATGTAATTAGTACTTGGCCAGTTGTGTTCCGTACACGCTAAATTAGTGGTTCCAATAACAATTTTAGTGACAGTAGTTGTTAGTTCTTAAATAAATAAAGGGGACTCTATAAAAACATATTACATAAAAATTATTAACATAGACAAAAAACCGGTCAGCCCTATACAAAATTAAATATGTTACTGATCTTAATGTACAAAGAATCCAACGGTTCAGTAGCATCTGATGCGACCCGGTAACTTCTGGGTTTGCGCAGTGTTAGACCACCCAGTGAATTATCCAAGTAGACATTTAATTTCTTCTCTCTATTAATTTTTGAATTATTCTCTAAATTGACAAAACTATAGAACATGGCAGATATATCATCGTGCTCTTTGCACTCGTCTATCTTGAGCCATTTAGGTGTAATTCAAGTCCAAAAAGCCGTTCATTTTCAGTTATCTCGTTCTTTAGGAATCGAAGGCACCGAAACTTCCATTATTTCATTGATACCATCTTTTATAGGATGGCGATATGAAAAGTTTAAATCCATTTTTTATTCTTTGACCTGCCTTACCCAGATAGATACCTTCATAATTTGTTAATTTCATTTTATTAAAGAAAAGTTGCATTCCTATTAAATTCATAGCGTCTTCGATTCCACTGCCCTGCCTGTGTGGAGTGCACATAAAAGATGAGCGATATATCGATACCGGTTACATTTCAGATTGAAAAGTAACTGGTATTGACATATCTCCCACCTTTCGTATGCACTCAGTGCAAGCCGTGCACTAAATTCGAAGACGCTATAAGATGCCTTCATTAAACGAACAATTAATTATTATATTTACTGTATCTAAAATACCAATAACCCTGTTCGCAGAAGATCTAACTTTCGTGTGCATGTCTGGGAACCCAACTCGAAACTGTTCAATATGAATCTTTTAACAAAGGAATATTCATTACAAATAGAATTATTTCTTTGGCAAAGTAATAACGATGAATATAAAATTTTATGAATACGAAATCACAGCTCAAATATCATCCTCCACATAACTGCTATAAATACCAAATCTTGGAGAACTATTTGTTTATTAAGATTTCAAACTCAGTATTATATAAAATCCATTTCGATTCAATTATAGTCAAATTCAGCATTAAGTACCTCTCCTACCCGACGCCATTCCTACCCAATAACTTCTACATCCCAACAGCCTCTTCTATCCAACGTTTCTACGTCATCTCATATCCGAAGTTTTCACATTCCGACGCCCTCTTCTGCCCGAACAAATAATTAACTCCTTAATTCCCGCAATACAGCCTTCAGTTGTCACATCCAACCGGAAGAATCATAAATTAAAACTAATGGATTGGTGTTGCATTGATGCAGCAACGTTTGATAAAAAGACGTTATTAGTTCATCAGCAAGATACCGCACCGAATCCAACGTTGCTACAACAGTTGAATAAAAGGACACATGTCTAGCTAATGGTGAATGACAGTTTGGGCGCTAGACTCACATTTTATACAAATATGCTTGATGTTACAGCTGGATTCTGTTCTGTAGTACCGTATGTATCACTAGTGCTTATTGCAACCAGCTTTAAAAATTTATGGTTTCAAATTAAAGGAATTTGAACTAAAGAATCGGTACTGGAAGGAACTAAAGTAATCTATAGATAAAATGCATCACCAGTGATATGCAAAAGTATGTAAAAATCGTAGTTTAGTTTGGGTTGAATTAAATACAGTTACTGTTGTTTATAAACATGTATTTTAACACAAAAAAAACGCAATGTACTATCTATGGAGGGTAGAAAAAAGGAGGACAATCTTATATGGATCTTTATATTAAAAAGTGGCCACCAAAATGTATACAATTAAGATGGCGCTCGTGTAGCCAGGGGTAGTATTCTCGAATCACGAATACCGACATTCGCATACGTGTTTTACAATGTGTCTCACTCTGTTGAACGAAAATCAAGTGAGACAAATCATAAATCTCGCATGCGAATCTATAGTCGTGACTCGAGAATACTACCCTAGGGGCCCTATCCTCAGCTATCGTTTTCTAAAAAACGTATACGCTTTAGCAACATACGAGCTATTCGCTATTCTCGACATTCGTTTTAAAAGCGTGTACGCTTTTAAAACGGGTATTTTACAGCGAGCGGAATTTTTCACACGTTTTTGATAAAACGTGCATGTTTTCAAGGATTTAGTCAATGTCACTTATATGTCACTTTTAGGACGATTAATAATATTGATTGATTTTTACAAATTCTAGGTAAACTACTTTTTATTAATACCCACAAAAGTATCTAATTTCTTATAAATATGGTTTGCAGTACTAAAGAAGTCCATTAGCTGAGAATTTCTTTCAATTATATTATCAATAATTGTACAATTAGAAAACTTAGAAGATAAGAATCCTTAAAGATTCAGACTTGCAGAGGCAGAATCCAGTTTTTGATTTTAACTGAAATTGAATGAATATTTTTTATATCTTACCTTGTAAGAATTTAATTATTAATTTACGTATGTTTTATTTACAAATGTTAATTTGCTTGCGGTTCAAAGCTCTTCTGTATCACACGTTGTATCCAGAATTTTTTACAATTTTGTAAAATTGCCACAAAATATTAAACTGAATAAGATAAGCAAAGTTATTAGTTAAATGAATTTTTTACCATAAAAACTAGGTTTTTATGACGTACGATTTTCCTAGAATTATAGATTACATTAACTGCACCCGTATAGCTATTTTTACGCCAACAATTAACGATTCAGTTTATCCTGAACATCGATATATATTATGTGATTAGAAAAAATCATCGTTCGACAAATTTACAATTGGTTTGTTGCAGTGTTGCCAATAGGTGACGTATGAAAGTCTCAACTTTGCAAGTTGAAAATCGCTAGAAATCACCAAATAAAAAAAAAAACGACGCAGCGAGAAAACTGGCGACTTTTGCGTGTGACTACGAAAAATTCACTTTGATAAAAAAAAGAAAGTTCTCCTATTTTTTTTTTTTATTCATAATAAAGTTAGGTACAAAATAAAGGAACTTTTTAAAAAAATATAACGTGTATATTTATTAAATACACATATATATTTAATACACGTGCATATTTTTCAATAAATATCTAAAAAACAAAAATACAACTCTTCTAAAAACAAAATAATTTCTATTCAATAAATAAATAAATTAATTCTTCCTAATTAAATCCACGTAGGTACATTTTGTAATATAAAAATATGTTTCTTCAAAGATAAGCTAGCTGCAAATAAATTGAGTAATATCACAGGATAAAGAACAATATCTCTTAAATTATCGGTACCTGAGCTACCTATAACTAATAAATAATCAAAACGACATGCATGGTAACAAAATAAATATTTGGCAAATCCCGCTCAAGAAAATAAATGATGATTTTACAGAAGAATATTCTCTATATCAGCTATATTTTCTTTATCATCTTCAGCACTATACGCTGCCATTGTGCCAATATGCCTCAAAACTACGTCAGGTAAATTGTAATCCTTGCAGCATTTCCCTATACGCCTAAGTCCAAATCTAATGTGGAGAATATTGTTCAAGAGATCCAATTTCATTCGATTTCTCAATTTATCTTTAACTATATTCATTTGGCTAAAAACCCTTTCAACGTCAGCATTTGAATGTGGCAAACATAAAATTTTAAATGCTAGTGTAACCAAATCGAGGAAAGGGTTTTCCCCAGATGCATCTCTATACATAGAAACTTCTATCCAAAATTTTTCAGTGTTATTTTTTTCTTGCCATTCTATAGTATGTATATTCGCCCACTGCATCTCAATATTATTTATATTAAAATCATTGTTTGTAAATTTTAAAGCCAATTCAGTAATAGGTAATTTATTTGATTTTAAGACATTAAATACTGACAAAAAATTCATTTTTTCAAGTGTTTTTAGGTTATCTGGAAGTCTGTTTCTCATCTCTTTTGCTAGCTTTATAAGAAAGGCTGTACATCTATCTTTTAAGACAGCTTTGTCTTCAATCCCGATACCATTAATATGACATGCATTTTCAAATACAAATCCTAGATATGGATTAGGGTCTAAATAATTATCAATATTAACATTTAAATCATAAATGTCTATTTTGGCTGTAGGATTAACTATCATAGTTACTATACTGGCATAGAAATTTTTTAAATCGGATAAGAGTTTTGTTGGATCTGCCGTAGCTGATTCAAACTGCTTATTTGTTTTTTGAACAATGCTTAAAATAGGATATATAAATGTTAAATAAACTAAATTATTGGGATCATTGTACATTGAATGTAACAGCTCTGCAGTATAGCAGTTATCGCTTAAGCGAACAATGTTAAAATGATCCCTCAATGTTTCCCATTGATCTTTTATTCTTTTAACAGCAGGTTCTATAGAAATCCATCTAGTTTCACACATTTTAAGGAACTGTAATGGCATATTACCATCATTAAGCGTTTTATATACATTTTGATATGCTAATTGCCTTATTGAAGAAGAAGCAAACCAATTGTATGTTTCTTTAATTATGAATTCCGTATTTCTCGGTAATGTATGTTCTGTTGCCTTAGATAGTGCCAATTGTAATGAATGGCATACACATCTAACTAGAATTAAATGGGGTACTTCTTCTTTAAGTTTGGCAAATACACCATTATTTATTCCCACCATTGTTGATGCATTATCAGTACCTATACCTTGTAATTTTTTCAAATCAAGACCATAATCTTGTTGCAATAATGTCTTTATTGCTGAAACAATACAGGCCGCAGTGCCATTTTCAATGTTGACAAGTCCCAAAAATGTGGATACCGTTTTCTTAAGGTCATCACTTTGATATCTGATAACAATACCCAATATTTTTAGTACTGAAATATCAGTAGACTCATCAATAATGATACTGTATGGACTGGTACCAATATCTTGTGTTAGGATTTGTTGAAAATGCTTGCCAATAATATTTTTAATAATTTGAGTACATTTGGTTCGATGAACACTAATTCCTTCGCTGGACTCCTTGTGCAAATCACTTAAATGATCTACACTATTTATGCTTGTGTGAACAGCAGCATAGAGACACAATTGTGCTTCTTTTCTTTGTCGGTTAGTTACAACACTGATCGGTACAAATGGCAAAACTTGTTGTCGTTTTGTCGAAAAGGGCTTTGCACTTTGTATGTGCTTAGTAGTTTTCGAATGTTTATATAAATCAGCTAGCTTCGCGTTAAGAAGAACTTTGCAGTATTTGCAGTTTGCTTTTGTATTATCACGAGAACTATTTTCTAACCATCCCTCCAGATCTTTAAGTTTCTCCCATTCTTTCCGGTATTTTTGAGGGTAAGATTTTGGCACTACAAAAATACCTAAAATAACCATTACATGTGGTTGGTAAATATACTTACTTTTTTACAGAGGTATTTATTCCAGATTGAATGTAAAATGTTATGATCGTTTTAATGACTATCAGTTAGTTGCTATGGATTTTCAAATTCAAATTTTACAATTTACAACTCTCAACAATGTCAAAATTCAAAATTTAGGTCTTTTACTTTTATGTTCGATTGTGCAACCACTAACTAATCTTCTCTTTTTTGATGCCAGAATATGACCTACTACTACGCTCATTATTATTATCATCATTCATGATATGTAAAAGTCACCAGATAATAGCTATAGATATTGGCGAGAAAACGCTAGGATTGAGACACGTCTCAAATTTGAATTCAAAGTCGCAACAAGACTTCTGAAATCGCTAGATCTAGCTACAAAATCGCTAAATTGGCAACACTGGTTTGTTGTAATTAAATTACATAATCCTTATTCTTTTATGGCCTGCACATTACTTGAATTCAACGATATAGACAGTTTACAGTGATGCCAGACATATTATTTGCTTGTTAAAAACGTACACGTCTTAAAAAACGAATACTCATCGAACGTCGGTCAAGAATATAGATTACAAAAACTACTCGCTTTTCAACCACTCACTTTCGAAAACGGTTCGTTTTTTTAGCGATTGTCGAGGATAGCCGCCCAGGATAGCTATTCACTAAGTCATGGGAGCGCTCCCATGGGAGTGCTCCCATATATTTTGCTCTCTTACTCTTAGGTGGGTATATCGTGCTTACTCACTTTTAGCCCAGGTACATGCATAGTAAGGTCAGATTTTATACTATGGAAGGGAGAATTGCGGGCTTGCCAGATTAGGTCCGTATTTATCACAAAGCAAATTTGAACTACTAAGGGCCGATTCAGTTAAACGGAGATTAAAATGACATTGTTAATGTAAAAATGTAATTTTAAACTTCGTTTAACACAACGGTGGATCGGTCCTTAAATACCTAGTAGATCAAAGTTATTCTGTCGACTTGGCAACGTTAACATGGGAGTATGGGAGTGTGGGAGTGCTCCCATGAGTTAGAGAATAGGTATCCAGGGGGTCGATTCTCGACTCGTAGGAATTTTTTCCTATAGGAATTTTTGACATTTTTCTACACATCGGAAATTTATGACATTTGTCTACATGTAGGAAAGTGTCACAAATTCCTATAGGAAATGGTTCCTACAAGTCGAGAATTGACCCCCTGGGGACAAAATCCAATGCTATATAGTCATATAGATTGCTCATTCATAAGAATTATTTATTGTTTATATTATTTTTCAATAAAATTTGACTATTGTCGTGTATTGTCAAAATTTATCTACGATCACAGAACACTTACTCTTCTACGACCAGTCACTTTTCACGGTGTTGTTTTTAGTTTTTTATGGTTGAGCAATATTTATTACTATATACATCATTGGTGTCATTGTGTGATCTGAATTATAGACTGTCGACGTCCCCTGGGCACAGAAGCGCCATCTTAATTGTATACATATTGAGGGACACTTTTTGTATACAGAGATTGTTCTCCTTTCCTCTACCCTCCATAGTACTATCATACTGAAGTTAAAATTTCAGTCAAAACTACTTGGGGTCTGTTCGTTTCGTTCCAACTTTCAACAACGATCAGAAACCAGTCATTGACACCAGGATTCTGCGCAGTAGTAGATTATTAGGGCCGCTAAATTATATACGGCGCAGAATCCTGGTGTTAGTAGGGAGTTTTAGCAAACAGCCGCTAACCATCCGCTAACGTTACCTTAGGGATAGACTGTAATCTACTCCGTTCAATGTTTATGGAAAAGGTCACAATCTAAGTTTAACGTAACGTTAGCGGAAATCTTACGTACATTTGCTAAAACTCTCTAATGACTGGTGTCTGATCGTTGTTGGAACATACCTTTGGTATACAATAGGAACCTTTGGAATTTCTTTTATGGTTCATGAAGAGAGTCAATTTATGTATCACATGTGATACACATGGAACCAAGGTATTGATGGCCAACTGCCTATTGTACAACCCGTCCTTGGCCAATTTAAATGCGAAACACAAAGCAAAAGTTTAGACAGTCAATTAAAAAGCTTAAACAACCGAACAACCTACCAATTACGGAACGCAGCAGCATCGACATTGACATTTGATTAACGACAAAAATGACATTTGTCATTTGTCTACATTTCAAAAACGAATAATTTGAAATGTTTTGATATTTGAATATCCCAATGGCACAAGAAATAATCCAGAAAAGACTGACTTCATTAGCCATTACTAGTAGAATTCTTGTGTTACTCCTTCAGTTCTCCAGTAATATTATAATTCCAGATCACAATGCTCAAGTGTTTCAATTCCTAAGAACTGAAAGCAGAGGAAGCTGGGTATCCACGTTTTTAAACTTTACTCTTGGTGGATTTATTAGATGGGATGCAGAATATTTTATGCACATAGCTAAATATGGATATACTTTTGAAAATAGTTTAGCATTTTTTCCTTTGTATCCGACTTTAGTACGAATTTTTACAGAAATTCTTATTTATCTCGTTCCTTCACTACATTTAGATACAACTTTATTATTAATATGTATTTTATGTAATATCGTCTTTTTTATATTGACCGTTAATGTATTTTATAGACTTTCTTTATTAATTTTTGATGAAACTATTGCCTACAGAGCAGCAGTATTATTCTGTTTTAACCCAGCATCGATATTTTTTACAGCACCATACACTGAATCTTTATTTTGTTATTTAACGTTTCAATCAATTTACTATTCTATGTTATTACTTCAAAAATATTCCAAACCAAATAATTCATTCAGTGTTGCAGATATTAGAGTAATATTTTTTATAAGTCTTAGCACTTTAGTTAGAGCGAATGGTTTACTCAATATAGGATTTTTGATTTATACTATATTCTGCATATTTATTACATATTTTCCTAAAACTATTTCCAATAGAGTAAGGTATATTTTCAAATATGTGTGTATTATATTTATATCTTTTATCATTTGTTCACTGCCCTTTATTTTATATCAAGTTTACTGTTTTAAAGAGTTCTGCACTACACACAAAGTAGACTTACCAGTTGAAATAATACATTTTGCTTCTGAACAAAATTTTGTCTTGCCTGGGCAGTTTGCAAAGTTTAACCAATCTTGGTGTTACCAGAAAATACCTTTAGCTTACTCATATGTTCAAGATCATTACTGGAATGTTGGGTTTTTAAGATATTATGAGTTGAAACAAATTCCTAATTTTTTATTAGCAACACCATGTTTATATATTGTTATAAAAAATTGCTTGGTACATTTGGATGTAAATTTTAACAAACTTAAATCTATTTTTGACTTAAATGAATTAGTAACTTATTCACAAAAGAAAGAAAAGTATTTTAGTAAAGACTTTTTTAAACTAGGCCTAACTGCATTTGTTGTTCACGCTTTGTTCTTGTCAGTTTTTTCTGCTTTTTGTATTCATGTTCAAGTTTCGACTAGAATGATATGTTCAGCTACTCCTCTGTTTTATTGGTATTGTACATATTACTATATGAATGGTAAAAATAATGTTATTAAATTATATTTTGGAAGTTATGTAATAGTAGGTACTGTTATGTTTTGTAATTTTCTTCCATGGACCTAACAAATATATTGTGTAATTATTAAGTAATGCATTTTTAATATTTAACATACAAAATTCAGTCAATACAGTAGGAATTTATATGAAGCATTTTGAAATAATATTATTGATATTTCAAAATGTTGAAAAGGAAAAACATCTGAAAATAATAGTTTCAAAAATTATCGTTTTATATTCAGCTTACTTTTTGTGGTGGTTAATAAATCAAGATACCTAAAATCTGTGTAGCTGAATTTAATTACAATTTAGTAATATAAATAATACAATGCTGGCAAGATCAACCCTTTGGTCCTGCTTTACTTGTGTTAGAGTGAATACTTACGCCCGTATGCACCGTACAAGTTTAATCCAGATCAAGGGTTTAATCGCGTTTAGTACCATAGCTAAACATGGTACTAAACGCGATTAAACCCTTGATCTGGATTAAACGTGTACGGTGTTAATGGTGCTTACACAGTATCAATGTTGCCATTGATAGGTCGAGTCAGCAGTGTGCTACCCATGGTGACTGAAAATATTGATACCACATCCTTTCTTCTCCTGCACCATGCAAACGCCATTTACTATTCACTCCAATACAAGCATAGCTGGACTTAAGGTTTGTTTTTGCCAGCACTATAAAGCAATAGGTACAATAGAAATATCAAAATTGTTAATTTGTTCTCTAATTATTTGTGTAAAACTAATTTGTATCCATACAAAAGTGTGAACAAAAAAATTATTAAAGGATAAAAACATTTTTTCTAATAAAACACTATTTGGTAGAAAATACTGTCATTTATTAGGTAAATTCCACAAAACTGTTTTGCTTTTGTGGAGTCAAATCTGAATTTGCGATCAAAAAAAAAAACCAAAAAATGAGGACTACAATAATTATGTAAAACCCTAGTAAAAGACGATTTCGATAAGCTAATCTCAATCTAGTATAATATTTAGCAATAATATGATTAATAAAGATATAAAGGTGTATGTACTTCTACTAGTAATAGTATAAATCAACTAAAAGCTATACAAGGTGACCCAAAATATTTTTTTTTCTACTAACAGACGAAATCAAAGTATGGTTGAATCCACTGATCTGTATTATTTTACTGGATAGGATATAGCCCCCTAAAAAACGTTCCGAAAAATTGGCCGATTTGGGCAAATAATATGGCGGACCGGATGTTATTTAACGTAACCTCTATTTCCATTTGTCATCACATTTGTCATTTAATTGTGTCAACAAGCTACGATGAGATGTTTTTATTGTGGAAAACAAAGTATGAAATAAACAATAAACGTTCATTCCTGAAGACACAATATGCTTCACGTTTCCATTTTTATATTTTCTTACATAAAAAATCAAATCATGGGTGAAATTTCCCGAAGGACATCGCCCGCAAAAGGAATAGAAGAAGAATAAGAAGAAAAACTAATCAAATTATAGGTTAGGTATGTCAAATTATCCCAAATTTCAGTTCTGTGAACCCACCATAATTTGCCCAAATCGGCCAGCATTGTTGCACTTCCGGTCTCCTTGGTGGAATGATTTTTTAGTATGTTAAATATAGCCTATATCCTATCCAGTAAAATAATACAGATCAGTGGTTGAATCCTAAGAATGAATGTACCTACATAATCATATCATAGCTTATCATTTTAAGTTAACTGTGAAGAGACTAAAATATAGTTTGTAAAAGTACTGCTAATTACTACAGTAAAACTATGTATAAACAATTGACATGACAACTTAATTAGCAAAAAAGGATTGTCTTACCATCTCACAAAAGTTAAATTAAATAGTTACAGATTTGAGCATAATAGTATGTAGACTTAAAACAAAATTGGGTAATTTTATTAAAGGGATATTCACTTTATCCATGTCCAAAAAAATATTTAATTTTCTTTTCTATTATCCCTCTAAAAAAAGCAGGGTTCAGAGGATATATTTCAAGTGATATATATCACGATATATATCATGATATTTATACCTTGATATATATTCGATAATTTTATTTATTAAGTTAAAAATGTTTTCCACTATTCTGAAAATCCGAAAATGTCTCAATACGCCCTTGTATAAAAGTATAATAACTAGCAATTTACATGTGTTTGTGTTAAAATATTAATGTTAATAAAATAATGTTAAAATCTGTTTATTTTATTAATTATTTTTGTTTTTCTTTTTAATTTGAGTTAGAATAAACAGTTTTGTTGTTTAGAATATAGGTTTTTGTTAATATGTTTGTGTTAAAATTTAAAATATAGTTTGTGCAAGAAACAAAACTATTTTTTAATTAAATAAATAAATTAATTTTAAAAATGATATTTATCATGATATTTTCGAACCCTGAAAAAAAGGCAATTTGAGGAGTTCTAGAGGTTCAAACAATTTATTTTGAATTTTTTAATACATTTCAACTGTAAACATTTTAAAAATGCATAAGTTTGCTTAAAAAAATACATATTTTAACAAGTAGAATACTTGACACATTTGGTACAGTATTCATTAGAAAACTAGAGAAGATTAATAGCATTAAAAAATAGTATTAAGACAAACAATACATATGTAACTAGAGATAGTAGAGATGAAAGGATGGGTTCTAAGAATGAGTTTGATGAAAAAGTAGGCAATACCTATGTAGGTAGTAAATAAGAGTTTGTTAAGACTACTAATTTATGAACTAGTTACAGTAGGAATAGTTAAACGACAAAGATTGGGATGATTGGGCAAGAATAAAACCAAACAAGTTCTTAAAAGTCATTAATACCCTGTAGACTGGATATTTTTATTTAATAAGTCACCTTGTTCTTAAAGAATCTAGTTTCAATAGTACTGGCAACATTACTAATTATAAATCTTCTTAACTCTGATTTTTAATTAAAAAGAATATAATCATTGAGTTATAAAATACTAGTTCAAAGTCGTGAATCACATTTTTGTTTTAATTACAAAAAAAAACTTTTGGCAGTGGAAAAGTGAATAGCCCCTCAGTATGTCCAATGTCTTCATTTTTAAAGATTTGTATTCTTTCATTTTCTTTTCACTTCTCAACTATTAATAGAATCTTATCTTATAGGTATGCATTAATGTCTACAAACATTAATTCTTAAAATCAATATAGGTAAAATGTCGCAAAAATTCTAGGTCACCATGTACAGCAATCACACAATCACTCAATAATCAATAAAAGTGCTATGATTGCTGATGTTTCACAGAATTCATCTGATGTTTTCTCCTTCCCCAATATCCCTCTAAATCGAAAGGTTGAAAGTCCCTCAAACGATGAGACGTTTCATCTTGGTAGTACCTAGCAGAATTCAACCCCCTGTCCATTTCGATTTTCGTCCAAGAATCGTAGATATATTTAATCAGATCATCGTGTTGAGCGTGAACGGGTCGTTCGTTGGAGTTCATACGAGCAACATTTGGAGGTCGACGACTGTTTCCATTTATTTGTTGAGACATACCCATTCGAGGTCCACTAAAAACAAACATCAAAACATAAATATGGAGCAATGATATATCAATATTTTATGTTTACCTCATATTTCAGGTCAAATTTGATCGAATAAAGTGTCGATCATAAAATTAATTACAAGAAAAAATGATTTTATGCATTAAAAAGTGATTAATTAAATTTTCATAACTCTCATCTTGAAATGTTGACAAATTGTCAAAGTGACATTGACGCGACGCCAGGAGGCCATCTTGGATAGGTTCGACTATAGCTTTAACTAAACTAGAAAAACACAAATTTTATTTTGAATTTAACAAAATAATGAATTCCTTAAAATTAATAAATTTAAAAAAATACGCTGAATTGAAGGAACTAGTGCTCCTAGTGCTATCTATTACTTTTTTACCGATTGACGTCCTAAGTACCTAGCATTTGATCTTGTATAGCAATACGCCGTGTTTGCCCAGCAAAATGCTGTATTTGCCAGCAATTTTCCGGCAATGTAATACACAATTTTGTCTAGCTATTCGCTATTATTGTCCAGCAAATATAATATGTAAAACATAATTTTCTGAAACATAACAAATGTAGCAAAAAAAGCCGTCTAAGTTTCTATATGAATTCATGATTTACTTGTTCGCTGTTTTTGGGTTTATCTTTAGATTGAGGAGTTAAAAAAGTCCTTACCTCTCGCGTCCAGCATTGGGTCAAAAGAAATATGGTCACCATAGGTTAATCGGACGTCCTCTGCGAAAGTAGAGACAGTTTGTCACAACTGATCTCAAACAATCTAAAAGGGTGGTTTCAGAGTCTGACAATCTGACTAGTACTGGAATAATGATGGAACGTTCGGAAGAGTAGAGATAATTAAAATATCTGTAAAAAGAAGACAAAAAGTCAACAAAGCGCCGAGGGCCGATAGATTACGTTTGGCTGTATTATACAGCATTTGATCTTGTACAGTAAATCGCCGTATTTGCCCAGCAAAACGCTAAATTTGTTCAGTTAAACGCAGTATTTGTCCGGAAAAACGCCATTATTGTCTAACAATCTAATACATAATTTACTGACACGTAACAAAAATGTAATACATGACTTTTGTATTTATCTTTGGGAAGCTAAAAAAGGTCTTCTAAATTACATCTGTTTTTGTACTTATCTTTGGGGCTAAAAAATAAATAAATAAAAAGTCCTCACTTCCAGGGATTTTGACATGTCCAGCGTGGTCCAGCGTTCGCGGAGCACTTGTCAGTAATACACGACAAGTTACAGACAAGTCAAAACAATCAGCAAACTAGCGTGGACAATTTGTCAGGATAAGCGTAATATGGTAAGTAAAAGCATTGTATAAATATATTTATACAATGGTAAAATAATGCAAAATTGCGTTAACGAAGAGAAAAAAGGAAAGGAACAAAGATAAATCGTTGTTTGAGTTTTTAATTATGCAGAATATTCCAATAAATTATAAAATTGAATGATTGAACATAAAAAATTAAACAATTAAAAACTACATTTTTACTATGCAATGTTTTTTATATCTATTCTAAAAACTATCTTCACAACTAAACTCTTCTGTCTCACTTTTAATTTGCAGTTAAAGTGTATGATAGTAGTCATTTTGTTACAAATCGCAGTTTCACACAAATGTTTCTGATTATCAGTGACAAGTCTGCGAACAAAGTTATAGATGGCGTAGAGTGAAAACCTTCTATCTCAATTTTTTTTTGAAAATATTTTTATTAATGAATACTTTATAAGCCATTAAAGGAATAAATCTGGCAGCCCCACAAAGCACTGCTTTGCGGGCAGCCCTGTCTCAAAAGCGGCGACTTCCAGAGATCCAGAGAGAGAGTGTTCTGTGTTCCAGAGAGGAGTACGAGTATTCATTACATTGCATGTGACGCAAGAGTCGTTTTATCTGTCTTCTGTAAAATTTGCTATTTTGGACATACCAGGGCTGGTATATCTACCAGCCCTGGGACATACGAGGTTTTCACTCTACGCCATCGCAGTATCATTTTGTTTTTATTTTTAAAATACATAGGTTATAACAGTTATTTCATTATTTACTTGCTCATCATGCTGTAGAAGGTCTTTGGTATAAAGTTGGTATCTTTCTACTGACAATTGACACTAATGATAGGCAGGCAGAGGCAGATGACTTTTATATAACCTATATTCATCAGAAAAATATCAAAAAGTATGTAAATAAATTAAATAAAATTAATTAATGTTCCCATACTTATTCCAGCTTTATGATTTTAGAAAATTTTCAATTAAATGAAGATAATCGAATTTTCAATGTCACAGTATTTCATTTAAACAATCATGGATAGAAGTAGCAGTTTCCCATATACCGCTGAAGAAAATTATTATAATAATCCAGATTTAATCAGAAGATTGCCAGTTCATGATGACGACGTACCTAAAACAACGCCATATCTAGATTATACTAGCTATGCAGTACCCGAAGAAGTTAAAATCAAGAGATACATAGGATCAGGTGTAACATTCATAAGTTTAGTTGCAGAGAATTTACTTAGCCATCCATTTGTAGTACTCAGAAGACAATGCCAGGTGCATCAAAATGCACAAAAATACCACTTACAACCTTTTACTTTACTACCTGTAATGTGGCGATTGTACCAGCACCAAGGAGTTACTACTCTTTGGAAGGGAGTAGGATCAGTCTTACTAGTTAGGGGCATGTCTTTGGGTGTTGATGATTTAATTTCGAAGGTTACACCATGGCCAAAAGAAATCAGTTGGCACAGTAGCCTTAAACAATTTTTTCAACATACTTTATTAAAATCTGTTAGTTTAGCTATAGTTACGCCATTTTATTCAGCTAGTTTTGTAGAAACGGTTCAATCAGAGATAGCCAGTGAGAAACCGGGTATATTAGATGTATTTAGAGAAGGTTTTATGAGACTGTTACATTGGGGGTCACCATCAAATGGACGCATGTTACCAATATGGGCTTTAATTGTTCCCACAATTACTTTAGGTTTAGCTAAATACATGTTTTCTAGTATAGTTAGAAGTATTACTCTGAGAATTTTAGCTGCAAAGCACATTGCTAGGTATGAGGAAAATGGTGCTTTGCCTAAAGACCCTTATAATTCACCTGCCATGCATGATATCCAACTTACGGCTTCTATAGTAGGGGCTATATCTAGTGATATTGTTTTTTATCCATTTGAAACTGTTATACATAGAATCCATCTACAAGGTACAAGGACTATTATTGACAACTTAGATACAGGCAAGTCAGTGTTGCCAATTTTAACAAACTATTCTGGTGCACTTGATTGTTATGAAAGTTCTATTATAAACGAAGGTATAAGTGGGTTATATAAAGGTTTTGGAGCCCTTATTCTCCAATATACAGCCCATGTTGCTTTATTGAAAATGTCTCATTGGTTTTTGACGCAAATAGGCAACCTTGTACAAACTCCAAAGAACAAACCAGTTGAGGATGATGCTCTTAAGATTTCACCACCAGCTATTTCTAATTTCACTGCTTCCAGACGGTCCTACTTGCTGCCTTGAAATTGTAGGCATAGGAGTAGTTGGTCCTGGTGTGTTTTTTAATTTTGTTAAATCGATATAGGTAGAAATCTAAATTGCAAACTAACCTAAAGAAAAAATAAAGAATGATTTTAATATAATAGAACAATTTTTATTACTCTACAAAATTAAGGTTCTTCAAATTCTCTTTTTCTGATTTTGTAATGTCTAGGTTTAATCCAGCAGCTTTATTTTTTAATTGTTTATATTTCAGATTTCATGCTGGTCTTCTAGTAGAACTTTAGATTGAACAATTTTTATTACTATGCAAAATCTAAGGTTTTCAAATTGTCTTTTTCTGATTTTGTAATATTTAGGTTTAATCCAGCAGCTTTTTTTAACTCTGACATCTCAGATTTCATGATGGTCTTCTAGTTTAACTTTAAATTGGATAATTTGTTATGATAACTTTTCTTGTATTAAAAAAAAAATGATTGTATAATATTTTTACAATCATTAACATCGTAGAGAACTTTATTTTATAAAATAATAAAATATTTTTTTTAACATTACAAATAATTAATGTTAATTTCTATAATTTTACTTATTTCAGGATATTGAATTATATTTTTTTGTTATAAAAATCTATTCAATATAATTTTTAAAAATAATTTGTGGGAAAGGTTTTTAAACTTTATAATAAGGGCCTGTATTGAAAAACTGTAAACAGAAGTTAGTTCAAAATTTAGAACATTTTTTTATTTCACTTTTATAATATGTACTTATACACAAACCTTTACTATATTAATAATTATTTTTCCGTCTGATTTATTTAAATATTGATAATTTAATAATTATTTCAATATAGAGAAAAATTAAATTTTTTAGTCAAATTCATCTATCTGTTAACTCTAAAAATATTAGTTTTTTAACAAGGAACTAGAATTTTAACACAGTTCTGCTATACTCTACCAACCGGTTGCAGTATTAGACAGCAGTGAATGTGTTGAAGGAAAAAATTCAATCTAAAAAATAACAGTATTGTTTTTTTATATTTAAAGTTATTTAGAAAAATAAATGGTTTAGTCCTTTAATAACACTTGGAAAGCTGTAAGTACGTGAAAGCTTGATGTTTGGGAAGTTTATATGATAATTTTAACACTGTATATTCTAGTCTCTTCCTTCGTTCAATGAAAAAGGCAGTAAATTATATTCTTATGTAAATAATTACTATAAGATAGAAATATGTAGGCTATTTATAACTTATAAATAATTGATTGTTATAAAATATACGTAGTTGTGAAATTAATATAGAATTTTATTTTTAACTACCCTGTAAGGAAGTTCGTTCTAAATTATATGAGTATACTGGTCCAAATAGATATTACACATGTAGTACCATTATAGGTTCTTTCATTCGCTGTTGTTGCAGTGTCCACCAGTGTAAATTACACCAGTTACACCACCTTATTTTTTACCTAGTTTACTTCCTTCTTATTCCTGATACACATGTTGAGTGTAATTCACTCCTTCTAAATAGCAGGTGGAGAAAATATCCACCATTGTGGATACCACATCGCCGACAGGAAGGTGTAGTGGATTTTACACCGGGCCAAACGTGTGCGTTGGTGTAATTCATTCCTACACCATTGGGACGAACGAAAGAACCTTATTACACTACACCGAGCACAATTATAAAGAGTGAATCATTCTCTTATCCAGAGTTGTCACAATTACCATTGCAAAGTAATTGAAGAACCAATTACTAGGCAATCAAAAAACTATGCAAATTACTATTTACTTTAGTTTTTCAATGATCAATTACTCATAAAAGGAATTGAAAATGTTCAATTATAATAAATTCAATTGCTTTTACTAGAGTAATTCAGTTACTTTATCTGCGTCAAATACCTTTAAAGTAATTGAATTATTCCATTACCGATGCGTTATTAAATTACCGAAAAATAATTAAAAATTTTTCATCAATCAATTTAATAAAAGCCTATGTTAATCTTAAGAATAATATATTATATTATAAAAACAATGATGGTTTACAACATTTCTATGTTTACAACAGCGTAATCTCTTAATTAATTATTTAAAAAAACGTCTTTTTCATAAATAATGAAGTTTGCCTTTATAAGTACCAGTTGCTCGAAGTGAATATCAGATAGAGCATGTCTCTTTGGAGCATTAATGATTTCTGCAAGAGAAAACAACCTTTCTACCGGGGCCGATGAAGGAAGGCAAGTCAATCTTTTACTTCAAAGAAATCATCTAATTTTGTTTGGTTGGTCTCTTCTTGAAGCGTGTTTTCCGTATAAGTTTTCCATTGGTGCTGCTCCAGAGCGATTCAAAAATAAACAATGTTCAAAAATGTCCACAAAGACTTCAGAAAACTCAAAAGTGCAGTGAAAACCGCACGTCGATATCTTTTCAATCTAGAATAATTATAAAGTTGCTACAAAGTGTTACTTTATAGTAGGACACCTTGTATGCAAGGATTTTGGTGTATTTATTTTAAAACGTTTGCTAAAATAATCCTAGTAGTTTAAACTCGAATGTTTTTAATAACTTATTTTTCCATGTAAAATCATTCACCGAAATGCACGCCGGCGCCGGGACAATTCCACACTCGCACTTACGCATGTCGTATGCGTTTTATTTCTACATTGGTCTCTTTTTGATAGAGTAGGTGAGCTGTGTCCAGGCCGTTGGTGTTTATGCCGGTCGGCATAGCCAGGTATGGATTGAAATTTTCAGAGAGAACGAGAAATCGTTGCTTCGTCTTCTTGTTGTCACGGCATTATTATTTTTTCATGTATATGAAATTTGCTTATAAGGTTTATAAAATACTACTGCTAGTCACGGCGTAAATGAAAACAAACAAGACTCATTCACACAAACACCTACACAGCAATTACAAATGATTAGTGTTGTCCCCGATAGGCGAGTCAATTCCACCGGTAAGTCTCGCATAATTTCTGCTAGGAGGCGCTAGCTGACGAATGAATTGAATGCACTTTTTAATTTTACATCTAGAAATCATATTATTATTTTCATCGATATTTTATTAATCCAGTTTATCTAACCCAACCTTTAAAGATGAGAAAAGTTGTTCTGGCTTAACTAGGGTTGCCACCCTGCAATTATGCTCGGAGAGCAAAATGACCTTGTGACTTATTGAAGCTTAAAATGTCCTTTTTACGACAAATGTCTTTTTTGACTGACAGCACATATTTTTGGAAGGGACATGGTTTGTACAAAAGTATACAAGCTAAGGAACTTTTTTTTAGAAGCTCGGCACGACGAGGAGGCTTTTTGGATTTTTTTTTTGTTCAGCTCGACGCATTTTCGGTAAGCTTTTTTTTAGACGTTCACCAGAGATGAGTACTTTTTGTATACCAGAGCCCCTGTCATCATTGTAGTCATTTTTCCACTTTTCAGAAAGGTAACAACCCTAGGCTTAACTACAAACTTCAATTCTTTGAATAAAAAACACATATTTTTTACTAACTTTCCGCACTCCAGGAGTTGATTAAGAATTGAATAATTCAATTCGCAGTGAAGTATATTATAAAATAAAGTTCAGCCAAAACTAGTGAAAACTGCATAATATAAGCTTCTTAATATTCATAAAAGCCAACCACAAATAAACAGAAAGCAGTAACGCACTACAGTTTCCTACAATTTTTAAATTGGAATTGAATATTTTGTGGTAATTGAAATACAATAAATGAATTGAATTACTCCAAAGTACTTAAATTACTATCAAGGAATTGATTTGTAATTCAATTACTCAAATATCTTTAAAGTAATTACCAATTATAATTACTTTACAGAAAGGAATTGAAGTACTAATTAATTCTAAGGTTTTAAAAACCTAATTGAATTAAGCTAATTCAATTACTGAAAAGTAATTTAATTACATTTTCATTTCTTTTAATTCAATTATTTGACAGTTCTGCTCTTATCAGCCGATACGTTACTTGCCTCGACCCTACATATTTATTTCAATACATTTTTTGCATAAAAAGTAAATAAGTATAAAAAGAGAACAAAAAAAAATAGAACTTTTAGGGTGGTTGTGCCTGTCACATGGGTTTGGACCTATCTATTTGGACCAGTATTCGCTCGAATCCGTGCGTGACAGCAGCGCCAATTCATTTTAGGTACTAATGGACTATTTCTGCGTATACTGATAATACAATTTTTAATAGAATTCGTAATTAAAAAGTACAGTTCATCAAATTTCTAGAGGTGTTCGACGCCCAGACAGAGAACGCGCTACGTGTGACTAAGATAGCTATTGTACAGTCTGCTAAACAAGTTATTTTAAATAGTTTTTAATATTTTTAGGTAATTAAATTTTAAAAGTGTGGAATAGTTTAGGGATTAAATTGGTCTGATTGGACTTTCTTAGAACATTTTTAAAAGCAGCTGAAGATAGTATGTAGAATTGAAAATAATTATTATGCCATAAAAGGTGTTTTGGAATTCCTTCAACCTTTTGAAATTGAGTCAGAAAATATAAATTTTATAGGATAGCGGAAAATACCTATAATTTTTTTGTAGGCCTTTGTAAATCGTGGAAATAGTTTATATTTTATTTCTACCTTATTAAGGAAAATGGTCTATTATTAATAACGGTTGTTTCTGAAACATTACTAAAATTTTCGAAATTTTGTTTTTCTACAAAATAATAAACTATACTATTTAGAAAAAAATTTATTTCTCTTATAATTTTATAAAAAATAACAGGGGAATATTTACATTTCTTGATCTATTAAACAAAACGATAAATTATCTCGACGAATGACACCATGTTCTAGTACGGAAGCTAGCTTTACATTTTTGTTGGTGGTTTCATGGGTTTCATATCAATTTTTTGTAATTGTAGTTTACACGTACATATACCTCTTAACACTTATTTGCTTTATTAAAAAAGTGTGTTGTTGTGATTTACGTCGAAATAAGTCAAAAACAACTTGAAACCCCATATAAAATCAAAAAGGAGAAACGGAAAAAAATTGAGCCTGTAAATGAACACAACTCAGAAACAAAAATAGCTATCTAATAATAAAAAAATAAAATTTGATTCTTGTGCAGCTTCATCTATATCATTAACTCTTTTTGGTTTTTTAATGGTTTTTCTTGGTGATGAAAATTCCGATATCTCACGGTTATCGATTCTTTTTTTCTCTCCAGAAATGCGGACGACAGTGTTTTTAGATACTCCTGTGGCTGCAGCAACACGATCATTTACATTTTTAAATGGTATTGAAGGTGAATTAAAGTTTCCTTCTCTTCTCATAAACTCTATAACATTGGCTATTATTTCGCGAGATTGACTGTTAATCACGCGGCCTCTTAATTTGCTATTAAACTCCATACTTAGGTTCTATTAAACTGTAATGAGCAAAAAACACAAACGAAAATAAAAGAAATGTTTTAGCGAAATTTACATCTGACATTTACGTCTGAATGAAATAGTGAAATACTTGATGCGCAGAGTGTACTTTCATTGCGTAAATCCGTCGGGATGCCTGTCAGTAGTGCTTTCTCTGTCTAGCCGTCGAAAGCCTCTAGAAATTTGATGAACTGTAGATTACAATTTGCTGAGGCTTTTTCGCATATTTCATTTTTAATATAAACACTATCACACACTATAAGAAATAATGGTAGTTTATGTTACAAGGACGAAAACACTTTTCGTCCGTATTTGATACATTGTTTTTTATTCGAATCTGGTTAAATATTAAAAAAATATATATAGAAAATTAAATCTGACATGATATCATTTCCAATAATTTTTCCTTAACTGAGTTGGCTACGAGAACAATTGAGGAGCTTTGGAGCAAAACCGAATAAATCCACTTTTTATGAAAATGAACTTAACGGCGGATTTCAACTTATTTTGTTAAATTACATCTTTATAGACTACCTGTCCGAGCAAAACCCAATAAATCTTTGTAAAATTCAGAGTCGAAATTGATGTTTTTGTGCAAGACCACTAGTAAATTGTTGTAAACAACACATCGGCATTCGCTGTAGTTTAAAAGCAGTTTGAAAGAGATTTCTTTATTTTGATTTGTTTTTTCTCTTATATTATAGTGCGCGTAGTTTTGAATTTTGATTTGGGTAAAACCATTTCTTTTTGTTAAATTATAATTGCAAACGATGTATTATTAATGACGTCTCTAATAGTATTGTTTTAACAAAACAAACGAAAAAACCAGTACTTTTTGTGCAATTGGAAAATCTTGATTTCCCAAAAATTGTTTATAGTGGATCCATTCGGTTTTGCTCCAAAGCTCCGAGCAATTACTACTGCTCGGAGCGCCAAAGCTCCTCAATTGAACAATAATTTCTGTCGTCAATGTGCTTATGTCAAATTAATTTAATTAACTGTTTTAATGAAAATTGGTGTCAAAAAAATTACAAAAATAAGTAGTGTCGAAGAATTCATTACAGGCACGTCCCCAGAAATTACAGACGCGGCAAATGTGGCGTTTCTGAATTTGATTAAAAAAAAATCCAAAATGGTGTATGAAAGAACCTACCTCAGATTTGAGAATTCTAATCGGTATACAACACTTTATACACTTATAGACTTATAGGCCATGGCCAATGAACTGGCCAGTTCATTGGCCATGGCTACTGATCTGTTCCCATAATGTCAAAATCTTATAGGGAAGGTTGGACGGGGATGGCGGGGTGTCAAAAACAATCAAGAATTAGGCATTCCAATTCCAAACAAATGAATTACCAGTGGGCAGGTTTGGTATATCTAAGGGTGGCGACATATGGTGTATTCTATCTACTTTACGTAAAATCATGAATAATGGATTACATTTAAATATTTTATGTCAAACACAATAAAAATAATATTTAAAAAACCCATCTATACATTTCTTCATAAATTGGCAGGCTTGGCGAGTACTACTTCGAATAAAAATAGCGTCCTCCAAGTTGCAAGACTATGTCGCTACCCCCTTAAATATACAAGAATTTCCCACTGGCACCTATTGTTTGACAGGTCGTTGGAATGCCTAATAGTTTAAAATGAAATCTGAAAGGATGAAAAAAGACGTCAACTGTCGTCGTAGTTCTATATAGGCTGTCTCGTTAGTGCATAATTACTTGATATTTCAATTTGTATTACAGACATATGTTTTGAATAAAAGTTATGTGGATTTGAAAAAAATATAATTTAAAAATATTTTTGGATATACAGGGTGTTACGCTTTTGCCTGGAAACTAAAAACATGTTTTTAACTGTATTTATCACTAAAATATTTTTCAACTTATAAGGACCAAGCTGTGATGAAAGCATTGGTTCATTTAATACTGTGTTTTACATATATATATATATATATATATATATATATATATATATATATATATATATATATATATATATATATATATATATATACAGGGTGGCCCATCAGTGGGTAATTGGAGATATGAAGAAATGTTTATTAAAGTTGTAAGACCATATTTTACAATTATGAGGGGAAAACCAAACAGATAGTTTTTTACACCAAACACCCTGTAGTTACTCACGCCTTACAAATTTGGTTGTTTTCACATTTTTTTATAATTTTAATAGACTAAACTTTCCTAAAAATCTATGACATTTTCATTTATTTGCTGTGATGCATACAGAGTGTGTCTAAACTTGAGGTTACAATATTATCAATTTTTTCAAATCTTGTGGGTTATACCACCAATTTATAAATTAATTTCTTCACTTTTTTTATTTTGTTTGGCATTCTATTATCAAACAAATTTTTTCTCAAGATTTTAACGGCTTTAACATGAAAATTGACATTTTTCTAATTGGCTTTTGAAAATATGGACTTACTTAGGGTAAAATGCTAATGTAATTTTTGGTAACCCATTTGTCAGAATTAATAAATTATTTTCTATTCCTTCGACGTTACAATATGAACCATTGTAAATAAAATTTAAAAATCAGTTTAGGCCCAAGAATGCCAAACAAAATAAAAAGTGAAGAAACTAAATTATTAGTTAATTAAATTTGTGGCGTAACATACAGCGCATTTCATTCAATCTTGCGTTTTGACACATCCTATATACAACGTAGCAAATGAATGGAAAGTCAAAACATTTTAAGAAACGTTAAGTCTATTAAAATTGTTTGACGATGTGAGAATAAATAAATTTGTTATACAAGGGGATTTTATTTTAAAACAGTATAAGTTTTTCCACCACTCATTTATGAACTTTTCTGTATACTTAGGAATAATTTAAAAATATGGTCGCACAACTTAAAAATGTCTTTAATAATAAAACAGCTATCGATCAATTACGTACTGATGAGATACCCTTGTATATGTATAATAGGCTAACATGATGGTATCATTAGATAGGTAAATTTATAATGGATTTAATGCTAAAATGATATACAGGGTGTTACATTCAAATTGGGTAAAATGAAGTTAAAATGAGTCATATTTATGAAATGTTTCAAAACCCTCTGTATAAAATAAATTAGTTCCAGCATGTCTATTCGTTAGTTTGGTATCTTATAAGCATGTATTTTAAATAATTTTCAACTCATTGATAAGCTACTTACATTCTGGTAATTTTATTTGGGGTCTGTATTATTTTATATCACAAAAAATTAATTGCTTGGCAACCTTGTAATATTTTTTAAAAATATTCTAGCGTTTTCCCTAAGAATTCTTTTATTAAAGACTTGTTTGCATGTCTATGCCACAAATTGTAATATCGAGCAATTAGGTACCTACATCATTTAATTAGAAGCTGTTAAAATCTTGCTATGTTAAATTCACAAACATAATATCAAAACCAAATTCATAATGCACTAATTTAAGAACGTTTTCACATGCCTACGGGGTTATAAAGATAATTCACTACATAGCGGCTTGTCTACATTCATCGAAGCATACATCTTCGAATGACATTACAAAACGTCATTGGCATGGAGAAAAGATCTATCATGACGGTAATGAACGTCATGGGCAGCGGAAGTGTTAAGTAAATAGAGTATGATTACATATTGCTAAACACAAATTTCGCCACATAATACCACGCTACTCCTGGCAATCACTAAAAAAAGTCCTACTTATAGACACCTTTTACATATTTCCTCCTACTTAGCTTGAATCGCGAATATGTGAGGCCTACGTAGTTGGATTTGGACGATTTATAAACGTTGCTTCTCTTATAATATTACTTTACTCACTCAATAGTTCTGTTCAGTTATTATAAATAAATATCAATTACCATACTGGTTATAAAAACTTTATTTAGATATCTAAAACTTTACATAAAAAGAAACTTAACAATAAATATACGCTATATATCACATTTTTATAAATTACGAGACTTGTTTGACGTAACCTTAACGTCGTTCTCCACTGCAGGTAATCGTTCTTCAAAGATCACTGACAAAGTTTCAGTTGGATCTAAGCAGAATTAGGAAAGACTATGAAACAACAGCAATGAAATGGCTATAGGATGTGTGTGAATGACAAAATGGAATACTGTAATAAATATAATGAACTGAGTACCAACTAAGATGATATAAGAAGAGGAAAACCTAGATCACAATGACTTCAAATCTAAATATTACTTAGAGCATGGCAGGAATTTGGAATGCAAAGGATATGCATTTTTAGCAAATCTCCTACAATCCTAATAATTATTAGAGCACAAGACTCATCAGTCCGTTTCTGATGTAGCAGACAGCATTTTCTGTATCTGACTGAAGCTTTTACCCTTTGTTTCCGGCAAGTAAAACACACTGAAAGTACCACACAGTAAACACATAGACGAAAAGAACCAAAAAGTCCCGCAACGGCCCATGGTACTGTTCATATCGTGGAAACTTTTTGTCACCAAAAACGAAGATATCCAACCGAAACACGAAGCTACTGCCGTAGTCATTTGTTTCATGTTGTTAGGAAACAGTTCGGACATTAGTGTCCAAGGTACTGTACAAACTCCTACATTAAAGAATACTATGTATAAAATAAGGCTAAATATTGGTAACCAATATATCGACTTGGTACTGATGTTTCTGTCATGTAGATAAAAGAACCCAGCTAGTAAGTTTAAAGCTATAAACATACCCGCACAAGAGCATATAATTAAAGGTTTTCTACCTACCTTATCTACCAAAAACGGTGCTATGAAGCTAGACAATAAGAGAGCCACACCTACGATTATAGCAGACAAATCGGGTCTGAATCTGGTACCCGTTGCCTCGAATATAGTTTGTAAATGGTAAGTTATAGCGCAAAAACCTGACAAATCCTGTGTCGCTATCAATATCAAACAAATCAGAAACGATTTCCTCAAAATTTTATTCCTTACAATATCAATTAACCGACCTTGATCGTCCATTCCAATGAACGATTTTATATAATTTAATTCTTCGGCTACCCCATTTTGATCCTTGCATCTTAAGTACATTAAAGCTTTCTCGGCTTCCTTGTCTTTCTTAGCACCTACCAGGTAGTAAGGACTCTCCGGAGCCAAAAAGAAAAATAGAAGAAAGAAAGTAACGGGTATGAAAGCCAGGATAATGTTGAATAAAAATATCGAAGTAAACGGACCTATAACAAACGGTAAAAAGTTTCCTATAGCGCAAAAAATATTGATAGTTAAAGACATTTTGCCTCTGTTACAATCTTTTGATATCTCAGCTATGTAAATGACGTATAAACAGTAGCCGCCCCCTAGAGCCACTCCACCTAAAAATCTAGCTACGTAAAATAAATGTATCGTTTTGGCAAAAGCAAAAATTAGAAATGATAAAATATGAGGTAAAGCTATCGATAGTAGTCCGGTTTTTCTTCCAAACGTTTCTGATATGTATCCAAATGGTAAAGGGCCGATTATAGCGCCGAAATTAAGAAGGGAACCTAGCCAGGCGTCTTCATTCTTGGATATCCGTCGTCCCAGGGGGTTGATTGATGTGTTGTTGGAGTACAATTTCGGGTAGATTGGGGATGTCCATGATAAAGTAAGGTCTCCTGTGGTGGCAAGTAAATCAACTGAAATATAAAAAAAAATATTTGTTATAGCCTCGTTTTTCCTACTACAAGTAGTGTAAGATGAAATACGTTATAGTACAGAATAGGTAGGTAAAAACATCAGCAGGCCCGACTAGAGGGTGGGGTAGCCGGGACTAATTCCCGGGGCCCGGGCTCAAATGGGGGCCCGGCAGCGCTATAAGGGGGGCCCGACAATAGGGTTTTCTGTTTCTGCATGAGAAATTCGACATAAGAAGTGAGGGAAAAAATATTTGGTTTTCTAAAAGATTTTTTGTTACAGGGCCCGATGTAGAGAATTGTCCCGGGGCCCGGCCTGGCTCTCGGCGGTCCTGAACATCAGTTCTATTCTGTGGTTATAGTTGTAAATGAGTACAGTAAGCTCCAACTACGATGATTAGGTAAGCACCACAAAACTAAGCACGAGGTAAGGCTGTGCATTTACAATTTACAATCCTACCGAGGACCCATCCAGGACCAGGGCTGCCAGAATTAAAATGACAAATCGTATTGAAAAACATTTTAAAACGTACTGAATAAAAAAAAAAACTTACTGAAAAACCAAATTTTAAAAAACTATATTTTATGAAAATGTACCGATACCTAAATCGAACAACACCTTAAAAATTTTACCCTATAGGAACAATTGGAACAAGTGATTTGCTTTTATTAAATTATATAATCTTTATGTATAACAAAAAAGTCTTAATCCATTTTATTTTCAGAATTACAACCAACAAACGTGCAATAAATTTCAATTTCAATTAAATTGTTTAATTTATCACACGACTTAACTCTCAACTGTCATCCATCGTTAGTAAAATAAGTCACGTTATTTAAAAAATATCAAAATAGTACTGAAAATGGTACTGAATTGGCTATTTTGTTGATAAAATACGTCACTTTATTCGAAAAATGTCCAAATAGTACTGAATTGACCATTTTTAACCAAAACGTACTAAAACTAACAACGTTACACTCACTGACGTACTGAATAAGTTGAAAAAGTACTGAATTCATTACAATCGTACTGAATCTGGCAGCCCTGTCCAGGATCCACTAGTCAAGGATTTGATTGGTAGCACCACCCAGACAGCACACCAAATCCTTTGGATATCTACTAGACATCCCAATATCCTCTGAATATCCAGTCCATGGTGGATATCTATTTTATATCCATGAGATGTAACTTATAAACATGCAAATGTCCATAAATAATAGTAATTATATAGCAAATTATTAAAAAATTACGCCATTGTGCTCGCCATTGTGGCTAATAGTACCGTTCAGATTTAAAATTAATTTTGTTAAGGTGTATTCAATATCCCATGGATATCCACTAAATATATCAAAGTCTAGGCGGGAACGCAAACCATGGTGGATATCCACTAGATGTAATTTTTTATTTTGCCCACTAAGAAGAAAGTCATTCTTGGACCGGTTTCGTCCTATTATGACTAGAATTATTTCCTTTTTTAAGAATAGCCCGCCTGGCTTTTATTCCATCTAGTCTCTGAACTAGGTACTACAGCGACCTTTGATTTTGCTTACTAAGTATAGATGGCGATACCACTTTTGCTCGTTGAATATCTACTCATGCTCAACCCGCCGTAATTGAGTTCGATCGAAATTGGTATTGCAATCAGACTCCATTAGAGACTGGAGTCGAGACTTTCTATTTATTGCTGAAGGCCCTGAAGGGTCCTAATAAGGATGACTTTCTCCTTAGTAGTGGGCAAAATCAAAGGCAGAGTGTTGAAAATATTTTCTATCTCTGCTATTTTCTTTTGACGTTATTCAATAATCATTGGTTACTTACGAACCTCTACTAAAGATACCCATAAAATATTTTGCTGAATATCAATAGAATATCTTCTATATCCTGGGATATAGACGGACATTTGGATATCCATATGAGATGGACTGGATATATTGGATATCTACAAAATATATTCTGTGGATATCTCTGGGATTTCTTGTATTGTCTGGGAGATACCCATTAGATATTTTGCTGGATATCCATAGGATATCTTCTATATTCTGGATATAGACGGACATTTGGATATCCATATTAGATCCACGGGATATTTCTGATATCCTGTGGATATATTGGATATCCATAAAAGATATTCTGTGGATATCTCTGGGATTTCTTGTATTGTCTGGGAGATACCCATTAGATATTTTGCTGGATATCCATAGGATATCTTCTATATTCTGGATATAGACGGACATTTGGATATCCATATTAGATCCGCGGGATATATCTGATATCCTGTGGATATATTGGATATCCACAAAAGATATTCTGTGGATATCTCTGGGATTTGGTGTGTTGTCTGGGCAACTGATATTTTTAACACAGTGGCGTGGACTAAATAAAGAACTGTGATGTTTGTTTATTTTAAAACAACAGTTTATTTGTTAATAATTTATTTAAACACTTATTTATTTTATAACACTACTATTTCTAATTTATATATATTTCTAATGTCTTTGAATCGTTCACTATTTATATTCACAGTCCAATACTTTATTGTCAGCTGTCTATATATCACTGATTACTATTTATCTTCACTGTCCATATAATACTGACTGACTAACTGCGTTCTCCACCAATATTTATATACAAATTTAAAAGTTTGGCGAATGAGCTAGAAAGGTCACCAAATTCTCTAGAAACCACCAAATTTTCTAGAAACATCCCGTCTTTTCTCGAACATTAATCGAAAAATCTTCCGCCATAGTGTAGGATAATAGGACAAGTTGAGCCTCAAAGGCCAAATAATACTGAGAGGGACTTGGAGTATTAGAGCATGACTGAATAATGAAATGGCTCACATAACAGAACTTAAATTGAAACATAAATATTTTTTTACTAGCGTCTATTTCTTGTGCTTTACAAATGAACCTGCTTCTGTGGCGCCATCTAGTGAAGTAAGGTGAAGTGATAACGACAGCTGTTCAGTTCGTTCGTGCTTGTTAATTTGTTATGTGTTCTGTCAAACTTGGAAAATATAATTGCAACGTTGCCGGATTGTGATAAAATTAGTAGTTAATGAAAAATTGTGATTGCCCATACCGGTCCATAAATATGCTTCGCCGCCACCCTACGATAAGTCGTAGAGTGGCGGCTTTGCCGCCACCAAAAAACATCAACCCATACCTGGCTACGCCGACTGGCATAGACTCCAACGGCCTGGACACAGCTCAAATTGAATAATTGAAATGAAAAGTCTCAAATAAACACATTTATATTCTGGTTTTATCATCTGGCCTGGAGCTATTGAAAAAACAGCCACTGTCATTCCTGTTATGTACGTTCTTTTACTATGTTTGACAACTCCACATTTATAGAAATAAAAATATCATTTGTCATATTATTCATGAACAAAAAATAATGTAGAACGGTATTACTATGAATATATTTATTAAGAACAAATAACAAAAAGCAATTTGCAACATCGCTAAAATTATTGAAACGGCCACTTTTGCGCGCGCTAACTCATTTGAAGGTCAATGCTGGGTTCATTTGTAGAGCACAAGAAATAGACGCTAATTACATTTTTTTGTTATTCTAAAAAGAAACATTTGTGATTACTACACTACATTTTTAATTCAATATTCATTTTCATAAGAACATATAAACTCACTGGTAGTCGTTAGAATCATCTTGTAAATTTATTATAATTGGATGATCGTTTTGATAAGCAACTGTCTGTACTTCTCGTAGTAAATATTCGTTTTTTATTTCAATAAAATTGTTCGCATCTTTTTTAACTCATACAAGTTTGATCGTAGAGAACTCAAATTCTACCAATTTTGTTACATCTTCCTATTTGTATGTGATAGTAGGTAAAAGACACTTAAATCGAATAGAAGAATATATATAAAAGTATCTTTTATCTAATGGAAGATTAGTGAATAAAAAGTGTAGAAAAACACTATTTTGGTATTTGATCTTTAAACCTTGACGCATTTTATTAATCATCCATTAGTGTGTTCAGTTATGTTTAGGCATTTATATAAAAAAACCGAGAACAAATCATTATAATTAGAAATTTAAAATCTACAGCAACGGGCTATCAAATTATTTGCAAAACATTGAACAATCTTCTTTGAGATAACATCCAGTCTAAAATATTAACTTTAAAAAACAGTTCTAAAAATAGATTTCGATGTTGTCTTTGGAGTGGATTTATTTATTTATAAATTAAAAATCTACCAATTTGTCAGAGTAAATAATCTGGAATATTTATACAATTTTTCTAAGAATTGTAAGATATCACATTTAAATGTAGATTCAAACTGCAGCTTTAGAAATACTTCCTTGTATAAGTTGTTTTTATTGTAATATTTTTAACGTCTATCTGAGAATGTTATTATTTTTTATTTATTATCAATAACACGCAAATATACAAACATTTTGTTTTTTGTGTGGGTTGCTTTTGGACAATATATTATAGTCATATCTAATTCAGTAATTGAGACAGCAACATTGTTAGAAATTCCAAATTAACTTTGTAGTTTGTAATTATTGTTAAAACAAAATTAAATAATAGAAACGTGCACGTGTTATAAAATCTAAAATTATTACTTCGAGAGGTTTTAAAGCCTTAGAAGTGTAAAAGCGAACCTATTATATTATATTTAATAAGATTTAATGCCTTTTTTTATCCAAAACAATGAATCCAAGTCAAGACGAATCTTAAATTCAAATAAAATATTAAACGAATATATAATTATGATACTCTCATCATTCACTGTAGAATATCCGTTTATGTCATTAAAACCATGGAGAACTACTATATAGGGTGTTTTTTTAATATTGCGAAAAAATTCAGAGGCGTGTCCCTTGGACGAAATGAAGCAAAAAAGTTCCTATGAACATATGTCCTACGCCTCTTAGATTTTGAACTACAGGGTAGTAAAGTTATAAGAAAAAAACTTATTTTTTTCGAATGTAAAAGTTTAAATTGTGTATCGGAAAATGGCTTTGGATGCATAGAAACTGCGAACCAATTTTCAGAAAAATATATACACGGGTATTAAATATATCGAAAAAATAGGTTTTTTTCTTATAAATTTACCACCCTGTAGTTCAAAATCTAAGAGGCGTAGGACATATGTTCATAGGAACTTTTTGCTTCATTTCGTCCAAGGAACACGCCTCTGAATTTTTTCGCAATATTAAAAAAACACCCTATATATACCACTTCGGACAATGGATTGCAAAAGAATTGTAATGCATAATGATAATAGACTTGACACAGACCAATTCCGTTATTAGTTTCATTTGGGGCTCCTCAGGCAGCAGCCTATTGAAAATAGGGACACCATTCACATTATATGGATAATAAATAAGATCATCCACATAATATTGAATATTATTTTGTATTAATATGATTGAACTTATGGAGTAATTCAACGATTTTTTCTTTTGATATAAAATTCTTGATAATTTGTGCTAGTTAGAATCAAGACAAGATCTACCAAGCTTAAAATTCCGAGATCCTAGCGAAGGGTTAACCACTGGCTGCACTATGGTGTACAAGCAATCTGTACTATTTGTATATTATGTACTATTTGTGTACCATTTATGTACTATTTATGTTGATTTGGAAGAACAATAAAAGAACAAGCATCGCCGCAATGTTGGCTACCCTAGTCTGAAACTGGATTTCAACTTTTATTTATACCCTATTTGGCACCACCATATTGGACAAAGGATATAAGAAGTGAATATGAAAAATATATACAGTTTGTTTGATAAGTTATGAATAATCTTGGAAATCTTGGCTTGGTCATGGATTAGGTTATTTAGAACCACCTCAGTGATTAGGTTATTTAGAATCACCTCTGTTTTAATCATTTAAAATTAAATTAATTTTTTGGGCGCATATGTCAGGGGCTCATTTGTCGGGGCGCATTTGTCGAGGCGCATTTGTCGGGGCACATTTGACGGGTCACCATTTAACGTATTCGTAATTCCTTATGAATTTCCCTGTATAATTAAAATAAAAGTGAAAGAGTCAACGGATGGAAGAATGCAATACATATCAACTGTGTCGGATTGAGACCTGTAGGGCTTACCGGTATAGGAGATAGAAGGAGCCTCTATCAATATAATTGTTTTAATTTTCTCGTGAAAACAAAGTTGTTTTCCACAGAGATTATTTATATAGGTATTAATGACATATTTTTACTTCCCTCGATCAGAGGGAAGTATTGTAATCGTGAAAAAGTTACCCTTCGAGATTTCTTAAAATTTTCATGATTCCGGATTCCTAGATCATGAAAAACAGTTTTCTCCATTCCGTCGGTCTATCTGTCGTCTGTCTGTTGGCACGCTAGCTCAAAAACGGCTTTGGAGAAAAACTTCAAATTCTGTATAGAGATAAGGTTCCCTTCTACCTCAAAACCAGTTATACTTCCGGTTATACAGGGTGAGCAGTTTTAAAAAATAATTTATTTTTAAAAGTCGGCAGATTTCGACTAAAATTGGTATCTGAGTATTTTAGATGTTAAAGATAACAGATCCCAAATTAGTTTAAAAAAATTCAAAATGGCGTTGAAAGGAATCGTATTTAATCAAAAAAGGTCCTCCTTTGTGTAAATAATAAAAAGCGTCCTTCTTGTTTATATAACTGGACCACTTTAAAAGCAGCCAATCATTAAGGTACCATTTCGGTAAGCGCGACAGACGACCGCCGACGCGACATACGACCGCCGACGCGACATACGACCGCCGACACGACCGAGAAGTGTCGCTTCACATCTTAAATACATACAATTATATGAAACACATTTCGCACGGCGCGACACGACCGAGAAGTGTCGTCCTGGAAACACTTCTCGGTGCAAAGCTTTGCTGCGTATCGCACTCGAGGTCACTGTCCTCGGCATCGCTTTTTTTTGGGGGTGATTCGGTCGGAAATTTCTTTCGATCTAGGCAGCGTTGCCAGATTTTAAAACAGTATGGGTAAAAAAAAAACCGTAGATCTGAACAGTAGATTTTAATACAGGGGGAAATAATTAAAATTTGCAGTGTAGTAAATAAAAAAACAAGTATATAAGAAACTAAAAATAAACTTTTTTCAACCCAAATTAGAAGGTAAACAAAGAATAAACACAAATAATAACATTTTTAATATATACCGTACGGAAACAAAAAAAAAACAATGAAAAATAATAGGTACCTACTTCTTTTAGATCAGTCTGAATCAGATAATTCAAAATCGTAGTGTGCATGTTCTTTTTATGATGTCCTATTAATTCTTTGTTTTATTTTAAATAAAAACAATGATTATCTCGATGTTTTTTTTTATAGAGCCAACCTAGAGTAGTGGATGCTTATTACGCTGCTTTTACTGCAGAAAATTTACTAGAGAAAATATTCTTTAACCATTTGCTGAAGAATGAGGCAAACTTAATAAATTAAGAACAAAATTTGCTAGAGACAAAAACAGTGGATCTACGTGAAAACAGTAGGTCTGGCAACGCTGATCGTTTCCTCGAATGGTTATCCTGTAACTGTCGCGCGACACTTCTCAAGCTTGCGAAATGCACCAAGCGTAACATTTATGCATCTGTCGTCCTACTCGACCTTGGGGTCGCATCAGTGGTCGCTTGTCTCTTGACGCGCCTACCCATAGATAAACTAATAAAGAAGATGGTCGGATTCTGTGTTAATCTTTGGAAACGTAGTGCTGCGAATTAGTATGGAACGGATCTTTTTTGAACTACACTGGCTGATTGATTTGTCAGTAAGAGGCATAAAAAAGAAGAGTGTTAACGTAACCGCGGTTCATTTAAATATCTTTATTTATTTATATTTGTTGGGGTTCATTACTTTAAAAAGAAAAACTAATATTTATATTAAAATATTGTATTTAACATATATATTAGTTTTTTTTAGTTATAAAATCCCAAAAAATGTAGACAAAAAATATTTACACTGAAATAAAATATAAGACAAATATATTTAAATTATTTATTATACAGTAATACATACATAATGTGTTAATAAAGAACAATTGTAAGTGAAATGAATACTAGTTTCCCCACATTCTTGTAAAAATGGACCATACTTTGATGGGCGTCAGGTGTTTCCTATAAAAACAAAACAAAAAGTGTACATATATGTTATTGAACAATTTCTCTTATCAAAATGTTGACCATTTTTATAAAACTAAGTTATTTTTAATTATTTGACGAAGATTGAGAACGACGCAGTCAACATATCCAACAATTTTGTCATTAACTGTATCAAAAGTGAGTTTTTCGGTTAGAGCTATTTCGTCGAACGTTAAAATACAATTCCTATCAATTTCTGGCATTTTTCTAACAATTTCTTTAAATCTGGAAAACACTGAATCATTTATCCCCGTTTCAAAATGTAAATCACTTAAAATTTGTTGGATAGTAGATTTACTAGGCAACGAAATGCATTTTCTTAAAAAAATTATATGCTCTTGGACCATTTTTATATAATGCTAAAGAAAAAATTTTATTCTGAGTGGTCCAAGAGGGTTTCTTTCTCTTACAATTTTCTAAACTACTTTTAAAGAATTTAATTCCAATCGGATCTAATTTATTATTAAAATCTGAAAATAACTGAGTTTTGGATAATTCAAAGGCTTTCTTGATTTTATTTTTGGAAACACGTAGATCTTTCTTTAGCTTACAAATTCTAACGTTTTGTTCTCTATTAATAAAATACAGCTTTTTCTCTTTGGGACTTAAATTTTTGACTTTACTTTCATTTATTTGTTGCAAAACAGTTTTTCTCCGTTTGGAGGGTTGTTCAAATTGTACATCACCTAATATTTAGTTTACGTTTGCAACTAATTTCTTGATTTTCGTTGCTGATTAGCAAATCTATCTTATGCTGCTGTGTTTGTGCTTCAGTCTCAATATATTCTGAAATCTGGCTCTCGGGTTGTATATTTGAACTGGATGCATAATTATCTAAAGAAATTGGTACAGAATGTACAACTAGTCGTTTACGTTTTGAGGAAACCTTACTAAAAGACTGGCAAAAAATGATCTTCACAAAGATAGCGAGTATTATTATCATCTAAAGTTAAATTTAAATTCTTAAACCAGTTCTGGCGAACTTTAACATCAGAAGGAAAATGAAAAAATGCTTTATTTGAATAACCAACTTGCTGAATATTAGAATAATACTTATTTAAACAATTAGGAGCTGAACAAGAATACTTAACTATACCCGGGCCAGACATTTTTGTTTCAAATATTAGAAAAGGAATTGTTGAAATATGAAATTAGATACCTATATATCGTTAAGGCTAAGAAAACAATGATAAACAAAGTCCTTAAATACTTAATATTAAATTAAAGTTAATACTTACTAATTACATCAAATTAGCACCGTTTGTTTCTTAACCTAAAAATAACTTACCTACCTATGTAACTTACATCATAAAATAAAAATAAGTTTTATTTTATCATCATATCCCGCCTTCCGCCATCACGTTTTTCATTTTTTACAAGGTTGTCAAGCCCGTCTTTTAAAAATCTCAGCAATAGTATGGACATTGTATGGATGGTATGGTGCGCATGTAGATTGATAAAAAATTAAAAAAAAATGAATTTGAAATAACTATCATCTCATGAAAGTTTACGGAAACCGGCAACATCGCTTTCATACTATTGCGATGGTGGCGCTAACTAATAGTATGCTGGGAACTACGCCGTGTTGACAGTGGCGGGCATTTAATAAATTCATCTTGTTTTATATTAATTTATCTATGCGCCTACCCAAATGGTACCTTTAGCTTCGTTTGCGGAGCCGATCCCGAATGTAACTTTCACTTCGCGTCCGCTTGGTTTTCTTCGTCACTTTCGTAAAATGTAAGTGCTTAGTGCTTAGAAATTCCCTGTTTTTACAATTTCTATATCGAGGGAAGTTCTTTCAAATTATATTGTTGATAATATTCAAATTTTATATATGTAAAAGATTTAGAAACATTCACGTGGAATTTTTAAATAGAGGTTAGTGCATATGTTTGAAACTTAGCATTAAAAAAAAACATAATATACTAGGTGTCCGCGAGAAAACTTCAAGATTAATTTAAGTTGAAATCTTGAGATTTTGAAGCATGAGACAGTGCATAGGGGGAAGTAATCCACATATTTTTAATCAAAGGATAGCTTAAGTTTTTGTAGTGAATAAAAATATTTTATCAAAATTTTAAATTGAAAAAATCTCAATATACCTAAATTTTTCTTAGAATATAAAAAAAAATACATGAATTAATAAACAAAAATCTAAAGCTCATATTGTCATATTTCTCTTTATCCAAACCTGCTTGCTAATGGAACTAAAGCTCTTTAAAGGTGTCGTCATATCACAGGTTTAACTCAAATATCTTCGAAACAGTTTCCTTTAACAATTTTGGAAATACAAAAGTATATAATCCTCAATTCCTACTACGAAATTATGAAAAAACACCCCCATATCCCTAAAGTGAAAACAAACCGAAGAAGAACTGAATAAGCTGAGAAATTAAGAGAAAAAAAATTGAATGTATTGACCAGGCATCGAACTTGAAGACTATAAGCGTCCGCGCCTCTACCAATTGAGCTATCAATGCACATGGTTTTGATAATCAACCTCTTAGGTTTATAGTAAACCATATTCCGACTTTCGTCGGCGCACACACATTCTAATTCCATTTGCGCTCTCAATTCTCCCTATAAAGCCACCCTTGTAACATCGTACAGATAGACGACAATATAAGATTTTTTTCCTCTAAGCTTGCATTTCTGCGAGCAGCAAAAAAAATAGATTTATTGGACTTGAGTTTAATTTTCTGCTTTAGTTTATGATTCGGTATCTTTCAACTTATGGATGAAGATGTTTGTTGGAGTTCTAATGTATTTTCATGATTTTTATCTTTGTGAACTTGTGGAAGATTGATTTATATGTGAAAAAAAAGTTGTTCTCAGTTTTGATCCTGTTAACAGTTAATGTATCAGAGCTAGAAAAAAATTTATATATTTGCACACTGATGCTTTTTTCCGCGTTGCAGATTTTCTTCGTATTTCTTCTGACGATGGCCTAACAGTCTTTTGACACTGCATATGAACATGTAATTTCGTGTAGAATCGATCGCAATAAATCAAGGATGAGGACCGATAAACCCAAAAAAAAAATCTATTACATAGTAGTTACTTTATCCCGAAAATTGGCTTTGTCCGCCCATTTTGTTCAATAAAATACAGCTTTTATATAGCTTTTAGTAAGTTACTGACCTACATTACAGTGACAGAAATAATTTTCTGATTTTTCCCCAATTTTTTATTTATGAAAAGACAACTTTAATTGTTATATAGCAAATAAAAATTAACTTTCTAAGTTTTACATTGTCAAAAGTAAAATATTTTTTCTAGAATGTGTATACAATTATAATTCGTTATGCAGTTTTACTATTATCTGTATTTCTTAGATCTATGCATTTCGAGTACTTACCTAAGAAAACCACCAACAAAGAGCATTCAAACCACCTCATAATCCGACCACGAAACACACAAAACGTTTGTAAACTGTAAGCGGAAATTCCTATTGTTTTTTTTTTTAATATTTCACAGATAAATTGAAAACAAAATAACGCAAAAGGTCATTGTATTGACTGCTAGTCGAATGATAATGGTACCGTGGTACAGACCGGCTTGACTAAACTAAGAACAAAATTGAACTCCGACCTCCTTAGGAGATTATTTCATGTTAATTTTTAATTTCCGACTTGTCTTTTAATCATAATCGAAAGATAATAGTCAAGGAACAAACAAACAAAAAGCTAGAAAATATGTAAACAGTATAGTTTTTAATTATAAAATGTAAAAAGTAAGCAATTTAATGTACAGAAAGTATCTAATAAATGAGAATCTTAGCTATATAAAGATTTTTTACATACTGTTATGTGATCAGAGCTAGATGAACCGTGTGCACCTGCGATAACCCGCAACAGCGATGAGTTGACATAGCAGTTGTTCGAAATAATACAGAGACATCAGAAAAGCTCCTGGAAATCTGCAAGAGAATCGATTTAATTAACAAAGTTGTGAAAAATAAAAAAAAATAAAACTAAATCAATGCATGTTGATTTTCATCTTCAGCAAAATGAACATATGAACAAAAAACAAGAATAAACAATTATGTATCTGTATCTGTGGTGGGTGGGATTTTCCGAGTTTTCCTCGCGTGTGAGTCAAATGACACCATCAATCATCCCTACACCGCACAAGTTCGGCTTTTGGCTTTAAAATTCAGACGTAAGGGGATGAATTATAGTATTATTACACATGATTAAGGTAGATTGCCCTACAGCACTTAGGCCTCTCTGGGCCTATTGTGTACCTACTGAATCGATGAGGCCATTCTTAGCTCGCCAGCCAGTCTACAAACTTAATGTAGTTGACAATAACGTTGCTAACAATATTAATAATTAATAAT
The DNA here is from genome assembly GCA_927349885.1 of Psylliodes chrysocephalus. Lineage (NCBI taxonomy): Eukaryota > Metazoa > Arthropoda > Insecta > Coleoptera > Chrysomelidae > Psylliodes > Psylliodes chrysocephalus. The sequence goes on from OV651818.1 coordinate 72,210,866, forward strand.
ATATTATTACAAGTAAATTACGTATTGAAATAGAATTACAATTAATCTGCAATTACAATTTATAATTTAAATCTGTAATTCCAATCTATAATTACAATCTGTAATTACAAATATATAATTACAATCTGTAATTACCAATCTATAATTATAATCTGTAATTACAATTTGTAATGTATAATTTGTAATAGAAAGAAGAAATAGCTAATTGGAATGATTTGTTTTTAATACCGTTTTTGATCCTGTTGATGACCCTGTTTATGACTATTTTGTTTTATTTTTAGTACATTTTAAGCCTTTCTATCATTTTTTGATCATCTTTTAATCATTTTTTGAAATTTTAATAATTATTTAATCATTTTTTGATCATTCTTTGATCATTTCTTGATCACTATTTGATCATTTCTTGATCACTATTTGATCATCTTTTGATTATTCTTTGATCATTGTTTTATCATTTTTTGATCATATTTTGATCATAGTTTGATCATATTTTCATTATATTTTGATATTTTGATCATATTTTGATATTTTGATCATTTTTTGAAAATTTTTGAATCATTCTTTGATTATTCTCTGATCATTTTTGATTTTTTATAATTTTTTATATTTTTTTACAATTTTTTATTTTTTTATAATTTTTTCATAATTTTTTTATATTTTTTGTATCAATTTTTTATTTTTTGATCATTATTTGATAATTTTTTAATCTACTTTTTGATACATTTTTGATACTTTTTTGATACATTTTTGATCCATTTATGATTCCCTCAACATTTTTTAGAACCTTTTTTTGATTCGACTTTGACTAGGTACACGAAAATAGCTACAACGTATAGTGTAAAAAATTGTATTCAATAGTAGAAAAATATAACAAAATTTGTTTCAAAATAAATATTTAAAAAATATCATTGCGTCATTACGCAATATTTCATAATCTAGGTTGCAAAAATCATCAAAATAAAAATATTTTAAAAAGAAATCTTGTAATGCAACTTAATAAAATTATAAAATTCTCTTTTATAATAAAAAAAAAAAACCTTTTTTTTAAATTAACACGATCCTAGTTACTACGTTATTATCATCATCTTCACTCTTGCCGTACAATATTTTTTTAATTTTACTAAAACTTTTTCCCTTAGTTTCGGGTACAAATATAATACTGAAAATAGTTGCGAACAAATACCATCCAGAAAACAATCAAAATGTGCCGATACCTATAATCAGAGAATTAATATCAGCATTTAGTCCAGTATTAGCAGTATAAAATATCAACTGTAAATGATACGTTATAGCCAGTGGCGGCTCGTGGGCACTAGCGGCAGTGGGGCACTTACTGGAAAGGAATCCCTGGATTCGTTTTTCCCTTAGGAAAATAAGTTCTCCGCTTAATTAAAATTCTAATATTATTATCTATAATTTTTATTTTATGTCAAAATTTCCTGAAATGGTCCGTATTCGAGAAATTTGACAAAATGTGCAAAATACTGATTTTTATAAATATTGTTGAACTAAAAGTTGTTTGCGATATCGAACTCTATAATTTTTGTTTATACATGATTTTTTTAAAATGGACCGTAATGGAAAAAAATTGTAGGAAAAGTGCTAAATTTAAATTTTTCAGTATTTTCGTTTTCAATGAATAACTATAAAAAAATGTTTCGAGGTAGATGTATGTGGAAAATGTATATATTTAGTTTATTCTTTAAACATTTATAGAGGTGCTGCAATAGGTTGTACAAAATAACCAGAAAAAGCCTATAATAACTAGATAGGAAAGTCATGTGTTGGACACATCAGATTTTTTTGATAAGTAATTAGATTTTTAGATTAAAATTGTAGATTATTCAAGAATGACCAGTAAAAATATTCACAAAAAAATGATGCCTAACGCTGAAAGCACTCTACAAAAAAAAGTGCAAAAAACATTTACGTGAAATACAAAATTTTTCAAAGCTAACAGGGCCGCAGCCAGCCCCATGTTTCAGGGGGGCTAGACAAAATGTTGGGGGGAACCCAATTAGTTTTTCTTTATTAGAGTATTAAAATACCAAAAAGGTATGAGAAGTTTTGTTTTGTCTTTCTTCCTCTGAGGAGAGTATTAAAAAAAACAAGCAATTGCAAAACGGATATTTATACAAGAAAACATTTTAATTAAACTAAAAAATAAACTACCAAAAAATAATAAAATATCTTTTCCTATGAACTTTTATCTTGGGACCTGGTTGATGGTTGAGTAATAAAATAGTAAAAGCGGTAACAAATAGGTCAATAGGATTAAAAAATAAATATTCTTTTTTATCAATTTTTAGAATAACTGCAGTTTTCTAAAATTATTAAATTGAACCAACAGATTGTCAATATTTTTTACCTTCTCTTTTTCAAATAATAAATAAGTAATGTTTGCCAGTTTTGGATGTAACTTGACCTGCGCTGAGGTCTATCAATTCTAGTTAGGACAGAAAAAATAGACTCACAGAGCGCCGTATTACAAGCGAAAGTACGGCAATTCGCTAGAAATTCATGTGTGTTTAAAAGCAGTTTTTTTGCTTAAAAATAGACTGGTAAATTTGGGGATTCTCTGCAGCATTCTCGTTTGTCTGTCGATCTATATATTTCTTGGCGACTTCTATTTCCGTAGTACTTGGCAATTGAATGCCCAGTTCGGTCAGTGGTTGACATTTTTCAGTTTATAATTTAGTTGCGTTTTGTTGCAACCATTCTGGCACATCGGTACAGGATAAAGAACAATACAGAAAAGAAACATAGGGCTAAAACAGGAAACTAGCAACCGAAGCCACACCTTCTTCATGGTGGAGCATTGTCAAAAGTAAACCGTTTGGTACCTTAATCGATTAAAACGAGAGATAAAGATACCAGGCTCGTGTTTGCAACGACTTAGACAGATATCGCAGATTTCTTACTTGTTCGAAGTGCAACAGTGCACACTTTTGTAGCAGATGAATGAAGCTGTCACTGCTGTCGCTGTTAGAAAATCAATATTGTTTTGCCTGTCGTGTCTTTATTTGTTGTTTTGGATTTTCGGTTGTTTTTAGCGAATATTCTGATAACTTTTACGGATTTTTAATGGTTTATTTTTAGTTTTTGTTGCTGTTTTTAATTGTGGAGTGTTAATTTAAGACTTTATTGTACGTATTAAAATTAGGTTTATAAACAATGCTGCGTCAAAGAGGAGGAGGATATACTTGTATTTATCGTGGATGTACTTCAAGAACAGGTTCGCAAAGAAGGATTGTTCACTCTTTTGAAAGATCCAGTGAGGTATGTATGAAACATTGAGGGTGAAATAGGAATTGATCTTGCCTAACCTTGTAGTACAATGATTGTATGTATTTTTCAAATTTAAATTGCGGCTTAAGGCAGCAAATAGAGAGGACTTATTGGGAAAGAGTGTTGAACACTTGAGTAAAAATTAGTCCGGAACAAGAAAACGATTATTTGCAAATGCATTCCCAACAGTATTTCCCCACTCAGAACCTACGAAAAGAGTCACAGTTTTGCAATGTAAATAAATAAAATTTATAGTTAAATGCTACAAAAAGTGTGCTACTCGTCTTGTTTGTCATTTTTTTTACATTACATTTAGTATTTTGAAAAATAAAATGATAAGTACTAATAATCTTAGAATATCAACCCATACATTCCATTATATAGAACTACCTCGGAGGTAAACTGCACTATGTCGTCATACAACAAATTATGCAAATTAAAATAGTTTTATTAGTTAGTAAAAAATACAAATATTGTGACAATAAATGGGTGTCTAAATGCATATCTAGTTAACATTTAATAATTTAACACCATTCAATCTGCTGTACTAAAAAGTTGACTAGAATGACATAGTGCAGTTTACCTCCTAGGCACAGACAAATAGTCTCATTTTATGAAATTATTTTAAATTTCATCTGGCTAAAAAGTGTGACTCAAACATTTAATTCTGACAAATGATGCACCTTCTTGACACTAGTTGATCTGATTTGGTTTCTCTTTCTTTTTTTTTAGAGGAATTTGTTATTTATGGCGAAGAAGGCAAAGACAACTTGTGTGTAGAATCTATTGAACAAGTCCATAGTCAACCATCTGTTCCTCTACCTTGTGTAACAGCACAAATTCAAACGAGTAGTGTGTTATCATCAAACACCCAAGAAAGCAGAGACTGCGACTGAAGATAGCAACGTTAGGAAACATTTGTTTGGTGCAAAAAAGAAGAAAAATAATTACTCAATATTTAATATTTTTTATAAGTACCGTTTATAAAAAATTATGACAGGGTAAAATAAACTATTGTTTAAAACTTTATAAATTTTACTTTTGAAACCGAAATGTAGTTTTCGCAGTGTAGATTCAGTGAATAGCTACATTCGCGTGTACTGTGAATAGTTACGTTTTCTCAGAGTATATCTGTGGTGGAACTGAAGGTCAAATATTTCTATCCCTTCTACTTCAAAGTTCCGACCATTACATTCTTTTCTGTATTGTTCTTTCTTCTGTGGCACCGGTATTGCCTGGTTTGACCGTTTCATTACACCAATAAACTACATACTTTGATTTTATTTTACTATACGGAGAATGGTCGCACTGCACAGCTTTCTGAGTGCCTTTTAAAAGGAGATAGAAAACTCCACCATTTTGAACCGTTATTACGTGTTGCCTACATCTTGGCGCAATATTTTTAATAGGTGCGTTTTAATCATCCGCTTCTGCTTCGGAATTGTCGGTTTTCTTGTTTTAATCTGATAGGTTAAAACGACTAAACCGACAATTCCGAAAGCAGAAGTGGATGATTAAAACGCACCTGATATTTTGCTTGCTGCTGTCAGTGTCAGTGAATATTATTTTTGAAGTCACAGTTTATTGCTAAAGAATCAGTTAGCTCACTCGGACCAGTTGAAAGTTCCAAAATAACATCCACTCTAGAGATACAAATTCAGGAAGCGCAGAAGACTGCTGTTTTATTATAGGCGGTTGTCATATATTGTATTATCCGAGTTGCGCAGTGTATAAACTGGAACATTGAGATCAAAAGTGCCGACGCAGAGTGAGCGATCTGATTCTTTAGCTATAAACTGTGACATAGGAATCAAAATGGCCGCACCCTATGTTGGGCGTGTCGGACCTCTCTCTTGCACCGAAAAGTAATCAAAGTATGTGCAATAAACTGATACCGGTGAATAACTTTTCATTCTAAATCGAAAGGCGGTTTGGATACAGCTTCATAGAAAAACAGCTGTCAAATAGAATGAAAACCTTAATAAATATATTTAAAGAAATTAAGGATCACAATTAAAAGAGTGGAAATTCAAGAAAGGATTGGGAATATTTTTATGTAATGGAATAATTTTTGGAGGATGCTCCAAATATAATTCCAAAAGCAACATGTTCAAGCTTAGCATTGAGCATGTCAAATTCAAGCACCAACTCCAACCTGGGGGAAAACATAATAAGAGCCATAACTGAAAAGTTATCGACCGAAAAACCAGATACTGATGCACAGAAAGCAGGTAGCAGTAAAAGTGACCATGACACTGAATGTAATAAAAAAAGCGGCTGAGGAGTAACGTAAGAAGTGACCTAATGACATTTTTAAAAGATTACAAAGAAGAGGCAAAAGAAAGAAGAAAAACGAATGAAAGTTATAGAAACCCAACACCAAGAAAATAAATTAATGATTGGCGAGTTGATTTCCTTAATAAAAACAAAAAGAGGCGACAATGGAACCGAATGAATGTGTTTCTGAGTTTTCTGTTTGTCCTTAGAGAATTCTATTTTAGTTTTTAAGAATTTAAAAAGTTTGTTTGTGTTCTAATTATTCTGATGTTATTAAATAAGTTTCTAACTAATAAAAAGTTGATCAATATATTTTTATTAATTCCAAAACTGTTATTAAAAAGAATAAGAGAACAAGTCATATATTCACTTAAAATATGTTTCATCTTTGATTCCACATAATATTTGTTAAATGATATCTCACAATTTGGCCAGCATTTTCTTCAACTCCTTCATTATGATTGCCAATGGGATAAACTTGTTGCAAGCCATCATTAATATATGTTTGCACCTCTTCTTCATCATGCAATAAACAAATATTATGTAGAACACAGCAAGCTACGACAGTATTCACAATATGCTGCATATCGTTCATGTACAAACAATCGAGTAATTTTCGGAAACGCCCTTTCAGTAATTCAAAAGCATGCTCAATTTTGACACGGGTTTTAGATAGCTTTGTATTAAAATAGGTTTTAGCAGGTGTAAGGTGTCCATTATTTTTATAAGGTGTTATCAACCATTCCTTACAGGGATAACCTGCATCTCCTATAATATAATAATGTGGTGCACAAAGAGCTGAGCCAAAGTAAAAAAGGTCTGATGTTCGGAAAACTCTGGAGTCATGTACACTGCCAGGCCACCTACAGTCGACATCTATAAATATCATCTTATGATTACATACAGCCTGAAGGACAACAGAGTAGAATTTTTTCTGTTAAAATAGACTATTCCATTTTCTTTTGGTTGTTTAATTGGAATATGGCAGCCATCTATTGTGCCTATTACATTTTGCATTGCAAATCTTGAGAATCCTTCAGCCACCATATTTTTCTTCTCATGATGGCCATTAAATAAATAATCCACTCAAATTAGTTAAAATGACATTGACTATTAAATGCAAATAATTATAAACAGTGCTTTTGCTTACTACAAATCTATCACCTATACACCGATAACTCTCTTGTGTAGCTAATGTCCATAAGGCAATTAATAGAGTCTTTTCAGTTGTCAATAGTGGTTGACCACCTTTGTCTTGGGGCCGTTTATGGAATTCAGGACTTGGAGCTATTTTTTCCAAAATAGTTTTAACAACTGTGTTGGAGACATTCGAAAATGTATTGAAACTATATGTAGGAATGATGTCTTAGTACATTTTATAATGGTTTGGTTGCACATTTTACAAAAAAAATATATATTTAAATTGAAACGCCAGAGCCCATTTACACAAGAATACATATCACACAGTAAATTAATACTATTATTAAAATCCTAAATATTAACAAATATATTAATTTAAAAAAATATACATATTAATACACAATTATTCTTGAATTATTTATTAATATTCTAGTAATATAATTATTTTAAATATAAAAATAATTAAACAAAAATTACATAGTAGTAATATATTTTAATAAGTCCCCTTCTAATAAATTATCTTGAATCAAATGATCGTTTCTAGACACATTTTCTTTCATTATAATTGCCACCGAATTACTCAGAAGTAATTCTTCAATTTGTCTATCCATGTTGAATAGCAGAATAGCTCTTTAAATATTTCTTTTTAAATTTTAAATTTCAAGATTATGTTCAAACTTCTTCTTTTTTGAGGTCTTGTATAGTGCAAAAATCCAGCGATATAGAAAATTTGACGTTTAACAAAATGTCGGTTTTCTTGGTACACTGAAAACCCGGTGCAGAAATGGTCGCTTCAATAAAATCATTGTTTTTGTTAAATATACATTTTGGCTCTACTAATAGTATGTCAAGAACACTGGAACGCGCTCATTGTTAATTGTTTGCTTTTTTCATTAATAACGGCCGTTTAGGGCAATTTTCTAGGGGGGCTCAGATAAGCTTTAGGTGAGGCTCAATTCTCCCTGGCGCCTCCCTCGCTACGGGCCTGAAAGCTAATATTAGCCACGTGCACACCTCTTTTTGTTCTTTTTAATTTGTAGCTTTGTATGTGTACATAAAGATTACAATAAAAAATCAACATCAAACAAAAAATATGTAAACCCATTGTTATATTATTAGTTTTTTAGAAAAGCATCTTAAACGCATCCCAGATTGTACAAGGATACTATCTTCACCGTATTCTTCGTGTATCAATATATAGGATAATTGTTCTAATTTTGCTTAATTAATTATTATAAGTAATGCAATAAAATAAAAAACTCAAAATCATTTAAACATATTGAATATGGACTATGGAGAATATTGCGTACGAAATATAGTAAGTAATATTAATCCAATTTTGTATTTTGTAATAAATGATATAGTGTTATATTAGAATTAAATATATCTTACCACAAATAACTGACAACTGCATCATTACAAGTTGACTTTCGCTGTTTTTAACACTATAAATTGTGATTATTTTCTAAGAATCAACAACAGAATAATAGAACGTAGATTAACATTATATTTATCAAGTACTTCAAAGATCTTTAACACTGAGTTATGCCAAACTACCCAAGAGGATATTTGAAAATAATAATGAGACGTAATCAAACTAAATAAAAAATAATATTAGCAGTAGAGAGATAAATATGTAAATGTAAATACATCAACATATTTTTGAAAAATGTGTTCTTAAGATAATAAAAATATAATACACGTAATAAGAAACAGACAAATCCTAGGTGTTCTCCAAAACATTTTCTAAAAACAGTTATCAAAAACAACTCAAAAATCATAAAAAGACATTTTGAAATTTACTCATAATTTTTGGCTCGCCTCTCTCTGAATTAAGACACTTTTACAGATTTCTTCTTTTCAAATTTAATAGCTTCCGAAGTAGTATAGGTGGAACAACTTAAATTTTTTGATCCAGTGTCTATCTCAGAAGTTATTGCATCAGTACATTTGTCAGACATTTTTGATATACAGTAGGCCGTATTTATAAAAAAGAGGATTTGATTTTACTTGCAGAAATCCTAGAGATTTCCTTCACATTATATTCATAAAAGAATAAAGAAAATATTTGGACTCGAAGCAAAAAGGTGTTGCTTCAAAGGAAAAGGTTTTTACTTTTTTAGAATTCATAAACAGTAGCTGTAAAAGTAAAGAAAACATGCACCTAGTCCAGAGAAGCTCTGTAGCAAACTATTATTTACTTGACAACTACTTCATTGATGAGGATCTGGAAACTAGGGGAGGTGGGCGTTCGCCAGTACAAAAAATTTAATTTAAAAAGTGTTTTACAGTACATGGCAGATCCAGGCTTCTAGAGTGGTTTCAGTGAGGAATTAGGATGTTCACAGACAACAATTTCCAGAACCACTGGTACCACTCTCGGTCTCAAGTTGCCATCGGCCTAAAATTAAGTAATAAAAAATATTGGATAACCTCTCCACCTTTTGTCACGCCTTTGGAAAATATCGCCGGGCAATATATGCTTAAATATACATCACAAATGTGGAATTAAAGTTTCCTGTCCTTTTTGTAGTGGAATAGGATATATGCCATGTAGGTACTCTTGGGGATTTGTATGTCTGAAAAATTTGTTTGTAGCCCATATAAGACAGTAATTAGCAACAATTTTACAGTGTAAAATAAATCAAGTTTTATTCCTTATATATGCCTCCGCCTATGCTAACAAAATCTTACCTACAAAATAACCGCCTAACATTATTATTACAAATATTTTTTTATACATTTTCTCACTATCCTAAATACCCTTATTAAACAGTTCAATGTTCAAATTATTCTCAAAAATCTCAAAAAACCACAAAAAAAACAAAAAAATACAAAAAACAAAAAAAATACAAAAAACACAAAAAATAAACTCAAAAAACACAAAAAATAAATACAAAAACACAAAACAACACAAAAAACACAAAACAACACAAAAAACACAAAACAACACAAAAAAACACAAAAAATACAAAAAAACACAACAATGAACAAAAAACACAAAAAATAAAAAACACAATAAACACAAAAAAACAAGCAAAAACAAAAAAACACGAAAAACACGAAAACAAAACACAAAAAATACAAAAAACACAAAAAAAACGAAAACAAAAACAAAAAATACAATAAAACCTAAACTTTCACTTGACGCCGTCAACAAAATATCTTACGATTGCCAAAAGTGTTTCCCTTTTCCCTGTCCTAAATTTTGTAATAAACATAAATACTTCAGATTTCATTTTATTTCCAAACACAACAAAATTTCGCGCCGACAAGAAATATATGTCCGATTTGGAAGTCATTGCATTTTTTATGCAAGCTACCTACTAGCTTGCATTTTATATTATACTAAAGTAATTAAAGCAGTGGTAATGTTAGGAATTTTTCAATGTTAATACTTTTTGGATAGAAACTTTTTGAGACACTCTGTAAATTCCAAAATAATTTCGAATTGTAGCTCCAATAGATATTCATCTTCCTGAATAAAAATATTTTTAAAAAAACAGTATGTATTATGGACCGACGTGTATAGGATGTAATGTAACTGGGGTAATAATATTTATGATTGTCTGTATTTATGTTTGTACATTACCCTTGTCCCGGAGGTCCTTTGGATGGCATATGTGGAACCGTATAAACAACACGTAATTGTTTTTATATTACTAAGAAGTAATAATATTATTTGCCTGTAATAAGCACTACAATAATAGAATATAAGCACTGGCCTATCGTGCAATTAGTTACATTTAGGATGATATAACTCGGAACGGATAAGCAGAGCCGTCGAGAGCCGAGTCGGACCTCGGGACAATTTTCCAGGTCGGGCCCCGTGACAATTTTCCAGGTCGGGCCCTGCGACAGGTTTATAAAAAAATTAAGCCATTTCAATATCACATTTCTAAAAAAAGGTATTCAAGCAAAAACTTATCCTCTCCCCTTTAGTGAAATCTCTCAAAAAAAGGTCCCCTCTCTTGTGCTCTTGTGGCGAACTTCTAAAAAAAAAACACGTCATGCTGCCGGGTCCCCCTTATGCTGCTGCCGGACCCCCCTTATTCCGCTGCCGGGCCCCCACTTGAGCCCGGGTTTTGTCCCGGCTCTCGTCGGCCCTGCGGATAAGTAATTGAGATGAATCGTAATAAAAAGAAATGTTCTCCTTAAAAAGATCTTTCATTTGGTATATAACTTATCCTTATTGGGGTTAGGGGAAATTTCCCATAAATTTATGCCCATTATCATTTAATTAATTATAATTAATAGAGCAAATTATAGATTATTTAAACCATTGAATAACGAATAAAAAACCCTTCCAAATTAGTCATCAATAATTGATCCCTGTTGCATTTAAAATTTTCAATAATTTAGCTACCCAGCATTTTCTCGAATATTTTACTGCGGATACAGAAGTTAGTTTTGTTTTCTATTAGTTGTACAGTACATTAAGATTATAAAAAATAAAGGGTCAATAAATGTATGTTATTTGAATTACTTCTTTGACTTGTAGTTTAGAAAATAATCAATAATTATCTGAGGAATTTTTTGCGATGTTCCAGTAAACAAGATCTTGGATAAGCGTTCCTCAGTCCGCTTTTACAAAATTTCCATGCTAGACTTACTCAAATAATACACGTAAGCCCAGTTTAAAAAATATATATTCAATTACGTCACAATGTGGATTACTTTATTTACCTATTATTATTATATAAATACATTGAAATTTAACCAGATATTAAATTAAAAAATTCGTGGGTTTACCTAAGATCTTTGGTTAGAGATAAGCTTCTGAATTATTTCAAAGTAAAAAACACAAATCAATGCCTTATTGTTGTCAGTATTAATGAGTGCCGTAACATTTTAAATCTAGAGATAATTTCCATTATTTTGATTATCGGTGATGAAATTATGAAGTTTTTGAGTTACACAACTTTAACTGTACTGACAGGTAAATTATTTTTTTTTGTATTAATAAAATTCAACGGAATATTTTCAAAAGTGTCTGCAAATTTATAACCACTTAAATTATTTAAAAAAAAAAAGCTAAGAAACAAATTGTTTTTTTGTAAATTTGAGCCCTAAGATTACGCATAAGAAATTTAAAAACCAAATAAAAATTTAAATATTTAATACATTTGACCATAAATATCAACTAAGGCTTTTTTAATTAATATAATTTCAATTTTTTGATTGAAGTTAACTAACGTTGAGATATTTGGTAAAAAAGGTAAACTTTAACAGAAATCAAGTTTTACTTTATTTGGAGCAATCTTAAACATGCCTAATTTATGCTCTTAAAATTAATGAAACCTCGTTAAATATTAATTTAAATAAAAAAATACGCCTTTATTTTAATATTATATTTGTCATTACAAAAATATAAAAAATAACAAACGAAATAAAGATAAACTAGCAATTTTCTTTGCAAGAAATATAAAGAGATTATTTTTTCTTAGTCTAAAAGGTTTAAAAAAAAAGTAGACTCAAAATGAACAAAATAAAGTTGAACTAGATATTAATTTACTGCAAAAATAAGAACTAAAAAATTGGGATTGTTAGCAAAACGAGCTGGGTACGGAAAACCCAAAAATTGACAGCTATCCGCGAACTAGAACAAATTCAAAGAACATCATGTTTCAACATAGCAAGAGCCATTAAAACCACACCAACCAGAGCCATAAAAATCATTCTTAGTCTCACTCCCTTGATATTTGAGAATGAAACGCCTCCGTACAGTTGGAATCGATCCTGATATAGGATCTGGTGAGGCGAGAGGTTCCGTTTTGCAACACGCGCTCGATATGCTCCCCACTCGTTCAAGCGAACATGGACTCCATCTCACCAAGATATATCTTCCATAAACCATATAACATAACAAATATAATAGCCGGAAATGGCAGGTACGACTCATGTGGAATATATTCTAGATTAGCCATACTCACCCTGCGGCCCGCGGGCCGCATGCGGTCTTCCAAGCTGTCCTGTGCGGCCGTCCAAGCTTTTTTGTGTGGCCCCAAACAGGATCATTAGTAATTGAAATGGTTGATCTATAGTCCTGTCCTTACGACTTTTCAAAACATTAACACCACTAAAACAACATGAGGACCTTTCTTTTAGAAAGTTTGTAAAGTTTTTTATAAAGTTAAACAACACGAGGACTTTTTTTTAAAGTATTATGTAAACTAAAACAATATGAGGACTTTTTTTTTAAAGTAGTATATAAACTAAGAGTATGTAAAGTAAAACAACATGAGGACCTTTTTTAGAATATTGTGGCCCGTGTAGCATAACAAACGGATTTATGTGGCCCGAAAGAAAAAAAGGCTGAGTACAGCTGCTCTAGATCCTTAAACTTGACCATAAAATGAGCTGCGAGCAATAGCGCCAGTGTACTTTAAACTAAGTTCATGAGGATTCTCATAGCTTTTAAGTTATCCTGACAATAATACAGCAAACAAATACTTGACTATGATTAGACAGAATCTGCACCTGCTCATAGTGATCACAGACATTCCATTCTGACTGGTCATTGCCAAGTACGAAAGCAACTCCATTGGCAATGTGGCTCTCAGAATCCGCACTCTGCAGGGGGTACGATTGCCCGACACTTTCATTTATTAGAAGATTTGTGTTCGGCGAGTATCGGCTAACACCGTAAAGCACCTCTTTGCATAGACTGACTGACGAGCTAGGAAGTGCCTATCAGCTTGGAAAGTTGCACAATGGGCCTGTGAGGCTTAAATGCCGTAAGTTAACCCACACGTTTCAGATACCAAGGTGTTCTTGGGATCTGATACATTTAGTCAGAACATAACTTTCTGCAAGATGTCACAAAAAACAAAAAAAAAAAAGTTTTTTAAATTTTATGAAACTAAAATTAAAAAGAATGTCGCGTTATATATCTGTTATTTTACCTACAAAATATTTACTAACATTTTTTTCTTTTTCTTCTTTGTTATATTGTTTTTTTCCTGTTAGTTGTTATTTTCATCATTTATAGTTTCTTTCTGGGTTTCAGTTTTCATGGTTTCTTCTCTAAACATTAATACGTTTGCTCTAACATCCGTTACCCTTTTACGTAAAACGTTTCCCATTTTATTTTTGTCTTTTTGTGATACTTGGACCTTCGAATCTCTTCTCTTTTAAGAAATTAACAAGTGTATTGCTTGTTACTTTCTTCATTCTTCGACCTTAAATTTCACCCATTACAAAAATACTTAAATCTTGTTTTTAAATAACCTGTTAAAACTTTTTGAAGAAAGAATGGAGAGAATATCAGTTATAGATCCGAAAACTAAAGAATACGGTTGGAGATGTGAGAAGAAAAACCCCAATTCGTCATTTGAAATTAAAGAATTTTCCACTGTAACCTCAAGATTAAAATAAACGAAGGAAAAATTTAAAAAGCTGGAAATAATGAAAACTAGAATGAAGATATAGAATGCTTGGCATTCTGTATTATATTCTTCACAGTTTAACAGACCTCCCCTTAACCCCCATTTTCAATAAGATTTTTCTCAGAATGAATGGGCTTCATCCCCTTATAAAGCTTGATTTTTCCTGGTGATTTCATTCGTTTTTATTTCTAAGTTAGATTTTTTTATAATATTTCAACCCCTCTTATCCCCCATTTTTACTAAACATTTTATGTTGATATCGCTTTCGGTGTTTGATTTCTATTTTTTTTAATTCAACCCCCCTTAACCTCCCATTTTGTTCACAAATTTTTTTAAAAGCAACAGGCTTTGTCCCCTTATAGAGCTTGATTTTTGCTAAAAATTTCAGGTTGATATTGTTTTTCGTTTTTGAGTAAGGATTTTTTTAAATATTACAACTCTCCTAAACCTCTCATTTTTATTCAATTTTTTTTTATAATCAATAGTCTTCATCTTCTTATTAAGCTTGATTTTTCCTGAAGATTTTAATTTGACATCGGTTTTTGTTTTTGAATTAGGGTTTTTTTCAATATTTCAACCTTCCTTATCCCCCATTTTTATTCATTTTTTTTAATTTTTTCAGAAATAATAGACTTCTTCCCTTATAGAGCTTGATTTTTAATACAAATTTCATGTTAATATCGCTTTTCATTTATGATTTATAACTTTTTTTTTCAACCCCACCTTAACCCCCCATTTTTTTAAAATCAAAGGGATTCTTCTTATAAAATGTGACATCGACAGACGGAACCGATTACATAATACTCGTCACAGCCTACTGTGTGAAGAGTATAATATTGAATCCAAGCCAGGAATCGATTCTGGATCTCCTAGTTGAGTCCTTGAAACCTTTACCAATACGCGTGTTTAGTGCACGTCACAGGTTGAAGAAGGTCATAACACTGGATGCCAACAGGAGATCCAGAACGTCAATTGTCCATAAGAATAACACAGCAGTCATTGAAATTATTAAAGCATAATTTTGAAAATGGAAGCAATTTTATTATTTAACATATTAGAGCATTTAGATGGTAAGGCAATAACGTTTATATGTTTCTCTATTTCATAATTTTTTTTTAGGAAAATATTTATTTGTCTTCGATTTGAAGAATTTTAACACAGCCCTCTCAATCCCTGATTTTTGAATATTAGTCCCTATTATAGAGTAAAATGGATTGTTCTGTATGTAAAACATTTTTGTTGATTTTGCGGCTTAGGAGGTCCTGCCTTGTGGCCCTCGATATATGTCTCACCTGCTTCTTTTCTGGACGGACCCAGGCATTGATTTATCTTGTAAATATTAAATTATTTTCACTCTCACAATCAGGAATAAGGTTAAGTTTCTCAAATCGCTGAAATAGAATTTTTCCTGAAAAAAAAAAAGATTATTAAATCTATAGAACTACATGTCAAGGTCATCAACTTACCGTTTATATTCTTTGAATGTGTCAATTAATTAAATTATATCCACTTCAAAAACCAAGGTTTGAGTAGGCTGTGTTAAAATTCTTCAAATCGAAGACAAATAATTATTTTCCTGAAAACAAAATTATAAAATCCATAGAGACACATATAAACTTTATTGCCTTACCATCCATATGTTCTAATATGTTAAATAATTAAATTGCTTTCATTTTCATAATTATGCTTTAATAATTTCAATGACGGCTGTGTTATTCTTATGGACATTAATGACAATTGACGTTCTGGATCTCCTGTTGGCATCCAGTGCTATGACCTTCCTCAACCTGTGACGTTTTCCCTAAACACGCGTATTAGGCCACCGGAGCGTAAAACTACACAATCGAATTGACAAATTTAAACATAGTATTTTCACTTTATTCTCTTTTTTGTATTTCATAGTTTGGTGTTATTTTTTTGAAAGTTCCCATCCCCAATGGGTCTTAAAGGTCTAGCTGTAGTATCTTTGGTGCAGTAGGCGTATTTCTAGCTCTAGGTTTATGTATAGTTTAATTTAGCCGAGTTTTATTAATTCGCTATTCCAAAGCAAAGTATCTATTCGTATGTCTCAATCATTGAGATAAAATAAAGAGGATAACAAAGACGACAACAAAAGTGACCGCGTACCTTTAGGTCTGTTCGGGTTCTTTAAAATACATTGAAAACTATCAGAGGACTAGTTGACCATTGGACAGTTTAATAGTTATGTGCGACGTATACTTTAGAAATGAACTGTTCCACTAGTTCTCGGACGGTTTGCATCGAGTTTTAAGGAAACCCGAACAAACCTTTTGCATTACCCTTTTACGTCATATGTCAAAATCGGTCTAGTTGAGCTAGTAATTTTGGTGATAATAAATACCATTATTTTAAATAGCTTTATTTAAATGATATAAAAATATTTTCATTTCGTCAATCTTCAAACATAAAATTATTGACTCCAAATAAATCAAAGTCGCCATTTTGATTACACTTTTCCATTACGTTCGTCTATCTGTCATATTTTTTTAATTTTAAGCTTTTTAGACGAGTAGAAATAGTCAGAGATTGTGTGGCGCTCCAGAAAGATATCAACAATATTGTAGCATGGACTAAATATAATAAGTTACTTTTTAATATTAAAAAGTATTGCATACTTTCTATTACACGAAAAAAACAACAAATATTGGAAAGACGTCTTGCTGTTAAAGGTCTTGGAATGTGTTATAACAATCAAATGTCGTTTGTTCCACATATTAATAAAATTGCTCTTAGTGCAAATATCGTACATTAGGTTTTCTTATAAGACAAATATCTCAATTTACAAATTTAAAAGTAATAAAATATCTGTATTTTACTATTGTACGAACAAAATTAGAATTTGCTTCAGTAATATGGGCACAACAACCTCAAATACATTTAGAGAAAATACAAAATAAATTTTTGCGATATCTTTATTATAAAAAATATCATGTCTGGCCTGATTATATCGAAATAAAAACCTCTATGCTTAGGGAAGAATTTGTAGTACCTTCACTAATTAATAGACGTATAAGCAATCTATGATTTTGTTTCTTTATAAAATTATCAACAATCATATAAATAGTATATTATGCAACGAGCACGAAATGAAGCATATTTTTCACGAGTATGAAAGTTTGAAACATGAGCCGTAGGCGAGTGTTCCAAATCATACGAGTGCAAAATAGCTATTTCGTGCGAGTTGCATACTATACTTTTTCTACGACTGCTTTCTATTACATAAACAAACACAAATCGAATAAAAGATTTATTTTATTAACTGGAATAGATTACACTGCAAATAACAAATTGTGGATAAATAAACTCGATTGAAACTGAAAAACTGGTCAAGCCATACCCCAACCTATTTATAAAAATTAAACGTACAATTATTAAAAACCATGTTTGGGGAGGTAGTAGTGATATTATGTTCAATATTTACATTTTATTTAATTTGGCAATTTTCTGCAGTTGTAGTAGATGTGTTTCCCGTTTCTGAAGTTATATTTTTTATCTTATTAGAAATTATGTTGGCTATATCAATCTTATTTGTTAAGGATTCATCTATATAGCTTTCAGCAACAGCTGTAGACTTCCAGCCGCCATGACGCTTTAACGTGGTTATGTCACCACCAGCATCAACTAAAATTGTTGCCGAAGAACGGCGGAAGCAGTGACCTGTATATAACTCAGGATTTGGCAATTTCAAATACTTGGCAATATCTTTTCCCATTGCCCCAATTTTATTTAACCCTATTCTTAGAACGGTGCATTTACCTTTTTGGTAATTTATAAAAAACCAGGGATCATTAACATGAGGAGGGCGAAGGTCGGCATATTTTTTAAAAAATTTATAATATTGACCAATTATAGTGAACTTTCGAACAATTTTGGTTTTAGTGTCTGGTACCGTCACCAAAACTGCTTCATTCAAATCATTAAAATTTGAAATTTTCATCTGATGTAATTCATGTCGTCTGCATGCACCCATTACACCCATAATTAACGCAACCTACAATAAAAATTCACAAATTGAAAATACTTTGCATTACACAAATATAAAAAATAACGTATTTTAAATATAAATAACCTACTTTTGTTACTAAATATATCTCATCGAGAGCTTCTTTTATAAATTTTTCGATTTCATTTGACGTAAAAGTCTTCGACTTTTTCGGTTTGTATCCGTCTGACTGCCGCTTGAGAAATGCTTTCAATTTCAAATATTTGCTAATATCTATATTATTAATGTTGATAGTCGTTCTTAACATCGAATGTGTCCAAAGCGTAGAACTTTTCATTTTTTTCGCCAATTCGGCAAAATAAGCCACTAAAACGTTATCTGAAAATGAGTTTGCGTTCTCACCTTTTTTCCAATTCATGAAGAGGGCATAAGATCGTTGATATAATTTTTTTTATGTTGGTGGCAACAAATTTAAAGTTGTTACTTTTGCAGCTTCCTTTATGTTTGGAGGTGTTAATTCTATATCACTATCACTGTCCATTTTATTAATTTATTTCATAAAAAATAGTATATTATGCAACGATCATGTAATGATGGTTATTAATACACGAGCATTAACCGGGATACGAAACGAGCCAAAGGCGAGTTTCGTATGGTTTATGCGAGTGTTTTAATAACCATTACATGAGAGTTGCATACGCTATTTTTTCTACACCCGATAAATAATCAAGACCTATAAATATTATATTTATATTGGTATTGAACACAATAACAGTAATTACTCGTATTTCTATAAAAAATTCTACAAAATTGTAATTAATGGTATTACTTCAGGTATTGGTATTTCCCTAGATTTTTGCGGTAAAATATTTTGTACTGTATTTTCTGCTTTCTCCGATATGTGTGGAGGAGTCTTCTATATCGCTAATATCAGACATTTTAATATTATAATTATCGAAGTTTAGCTACCTACGAAAATTTAATACGTTTTGACAACTAAAATAATTACATAGGAACCTAGGACAAACGTCAAACAGCATGCTTGATTGAAAAATTGTAGGTTTCTATTGATTAAAAATCTGTATCGTAATGAAAAATCTGTATCATAATGGGTATCATTATGAAACGGATTATGGGCATATAAGTGCATTATTATAATACGGGTGTAGAAAAAGATAATTATCTGTCAATATTAATTATACTGACAGTAACGTCAAAATGATATTATAGCCGCCTTAGTTTTTGATCTACTAAATTAAAATTTCATTTCGCACGCGTTGCTGGGCAACCCGTGCAATATGAAATGTTGTGTATGATATAAGTTCCAATAGCCGAATCAAAATGATGATTTATCATTGCAGCCGTAGAAAAAATGTATGCAATTATTATTGTTAGTACCATTTAATGTTCTATCAAGACGTGTCAGGTCCTAATTACATTTTAATATTTCTAAAAGTCCTCAGCAAACTCCGTTAACTCATATCATAAGACTTGCTAATTTTTTCAATTCAATGAGCAATATAGATTGGATAATTGGCCATATCCAATTTAAAATGGTTTTATATGACTATCTAAACATTTTAAGTTTTTAATCTAAACATTTTAAGTTTTTAATTATAGATATATCTATCAGTTCAGCACTTTTTTCTGCATTTTTCGGTTTTGGTATTTATCTGCATCCATAAATGTTCATTGTACTTATTATAATTTGAGCATCATGTTATAAAACTACATATATATTTGGCTGTTATGTTAAGAAAACTACTCATGTAAAAAGGCCAATAGGCCTGTTTGACTTTGGTAAATAAATAAATAAATAAATAAATATCGCAAAAAAGTTTTTATGTCGTATCTACTTCATTCTATCTCGATAGTTTCAATTAAACAAATAACTTTAATCACACTAGTTATTGATTATTAGGTACCTACATACCAAACTATTTCGAAATTCCTATGTAATTTAAAAAACATGTTTTAATTATAGCGATAAAATCTCTAGTGCTTAGATGCTCTTTCAAACAATTAGTAAACAATAGCTACTAGCTAATAAAATTTTTCCAACCACTTCAATTAATAAGAAGTAATCTTAAAATGTTATCGTTTCTGTGTATTAGTCTCACAGGTCAGGAACTTCTGTCACGTACTGGGTGTGCGACCGCTACAGCAACTATTTAAATGCACCAAAGTTTAAAGTTATTTGGCTTAATCGCTTGAATTTAAATACCTAACTTATAAGTAATTGACCCATATATAAACCAGAAATTTACTTGAAAGTGAAGAAGATACTCTTTCATCTTTTTCCTTGCTCCATGATATTGAGATGTTTCCTTACTTGGTAATGACTAGTTAGAATGCCTGTGATCAGGCGCATATTTTGTCTAGTCATAGTCAAGTATTTGTTTGCTGTAGTGTTGTCAGAATAATTAAAAGTTCCCTGGCAAGTCTGCAGCTTCTTGTTTCATCCCATCTTTCCTTGAATTTCACAAGCGAATGTTCTTTAATTAGGTGTATCATTACCGATGTTATCAGTCCAATAGAAGGGCCAGGTCCAATAAGTATTTAGTCAACTGCCTTTTTGGCTAATGAATCAGCGTGACTTTTGATCCATCTTAAGTTGACCACATTGTTATTGTTGATTGATACTTCAGCCAAAGGTTCGTAACATTCTAATAATACTAACCCTGAGTAAATTGGTGGTCTGTCCAGGGTGAGAAGTGCTTGTCTGTTTGTCTGTATAGATGAGCATGTTCCTTCCAGTGATATAATTTGTGGTGATTTCTTTTGCTGCTATGAGAATCCCTATGCTATTAAACCTCATTTTAAATATATACTTGCTGCACTTGACTTGTTAAAATACGAACATAAACTTGATGTCAATTTACTTGAATTCAAGTTATTTGGAGTGAAGTCACTTGAAGTCGTTACTTAAAGTCAAGTGGCTTGAAGCAAATATACTTGAAGTCAAGCTAGTTGAAGCCTAGATACTTGATTCTTTTTCCAGAGAAACAGTTCCTAAATTAGCCTGAAGGGCTTCTCATGGACCAGAATTAGATGATACATGAGCTTAGGAAAGTGGTTGATTTGATTATTGGAGTATCTGATAAATAAGCAGATTAATTGTGTTCTGAAGGCATTAAAAAAATGTTTTTAGGTTTTCACTTGGTAATAATGTCAAGATCCTTAGTAAGAGTCTTAGTCTTCCGTTTGATATCAGCCAGGCCTTGGGGAATTGATTAAAAACATGTACATAAGACATGTAGATTGGTAACATTCACACAGCTACGTATACGGTTATAATTATAAGTGGTTGAAAGTAGATCGTTATTTTACAATAAGAATAGCGTTGGGACCAAGCTGAGCTTTGATGTATTTCTGTATTGATTCTGTAGAACGCAAGCAATATATGTTGAGCTGCCTGATAGGAAGATTTCAACCAATTTAAATAGATTTTGTGATGTTCCATACCACGAAATGGTATTGAGTAAAGTTTGGTTGCTTTGGCTATGTAAATGGATGAAATTGTTTTAAAGATGGGCATCAAAAGCAAAAAGGTTTAATTTATAAGATTTTATGTATGTATTTCAGCTGTTAAAGCTTTTAATGGTAAGGTTAAAGCTTTTAACGGTAAAAATTGCAAATTTAGTGACTTTTTCTGCTAAAACGGAAGTTAAATGGTAACGAAAATATTCCAGTCACAGATTACGTCGCCTTTGTTTTTATATATTTACTTTAAATAATATTTTTTTATATAATGATTATTTTCACTTTCAGTTGATCTGTTAGCTACATCTGGTGATATAACAATGACATGGACGTCCCCAATGTACTCAAAGCTTTACTCCAACGATTCGTCCATAAATCCTCTTTCTAGACCTATAACCTCAGAAGAAGATGCATATATAGCGTCTTTAATAAATATTGGTGCTATGGTTGGTGGAATTCCTTTCAGTTTTATTTCGGATCGTTTCGGTAAGTATAAGAAACGTTTCACATCTTCCTACCACTAACAATCATTTCATAGAATACATAAATGCGATATATGTTGGAAACGATCAGACTGGGAACAATTCGTAGATAGGTTCAATAATCATTATTATACTGATATACATTCAAAAAAATTAAATCGCCAGATCTTTTTTGACATTTAATTTAGTAAGGATATCAACTGTAATGTTCAAACAACTCAACCCAAAGTTAAAACCCACTTCTTAAATTAAAGTGAATCATTGGTAACATAAAATATTCTGTTAAATTTTGTTTTTTTTGGAACTCAATTGCACTTTCCAACATTTTTAAAAAATAGTAAGTTCCTACTTTTATTGGACGTAGATATTTAGTTCCGAAAGAGAGTTAACTTTAGAAATATGAAGCAAAACGAAGTTAGTTCGATTTAATTTTAATATTTCTTATTTTTTATATATTTCCGGATAAAAAAATGTACAGAAGTAATTTTAAGTGGAGATGCCATTACAAATTGAGATTTTGACCAAATATATATGGGACTATTCCCGAGGTACCTCCTTTTTATCAAACAGAATCATAGAAATCATACAATGTGGTAAATAATTATCGCTGAATATACATAATAAAAATATTCTGACGAATTGAGAACCTCCGTTTTTTTTAAGTCGATTAAAAATTAAACGTTTTTTTACTTTTCTAGGACGAAAAGTCGCCTTGCTGGGCATAGGAATCGTTCATATAATCTCCTACCTATCGATGGCGTTCGCTACAACCGTAGACATCTTCTACTTCGGCAGAGCATTCGGAGGTCTAGCAGTTGGTGCTGGTTACACCCTACTCCCGATTTACATAGCGGAGGTAGCAGAAGAAGAAGACAGAGGATTATACTCTATGACCCTGACTATATTTTGGGCGTTAGGTAATTTCATGCCATATCTAGTAGGACCATTCTTGAGTGGGAGAATGTTCAATTTATTTAACGCAGTTTTTCCTATCGCCTTCTTCATTTCGTTCCTCTTTCTTGGAACTGAGACTCCGTTTTACTTGGTGGGAGCCGATAAAATGGAAGAAGCTGAAAAAGTGTTAATGGTACTACGATCTCAAGATGAAAAAGGTGTCCAAAATGAATTAAATCACATTAAAGATACTCTGAAACAAGAAGAGGAGACGCCACCAAGTTTCAAGAATATCTTTATTAATCCTGGCATTAGAAAAGCCTTTATTATTTCTATAGCGTTATTGTCATTCCAGCAATTTTCTGGTTGGAATGCTATAACTTTTTATTTGCAGCCAATTTTCGAATCTTCTGGAACTATCCTGCCTTCGCATATATCTTCCATGATCA
The DNA here is from genome assembly GCA_927349885.1 of Psylliodes chrysocephalus. Lineage (NCBI taxonomy): Eukaryota > Metazoa > Arthropoda > Insecta > Coleoptera > Chrysomelidae > Psylliodes > Psylliodes chrysocephalus. The sequence goes on from OV651818.1 coordinate 72,234,231, forward strand.
TTGGTGTTTCTATTATGATCTTCAGTCTACCAGCTCCGTACTTTGCTGATAAATTTGGAAGGAAGACACTTTTAATATGTTCTTCGACTTTAATGGCAATTTGTCTATTTATCTTAGGTACATTCTTCTACTTTGAGAACAGAACCAGTTTTAATATCGAGCCAATAGCTTGGATACCCATAACGAGTCTTCTTATAATGGTATTTGCTTTCGAAAACGGTATGGCATGTGTACCATGGACAGTCTCTTCGGAACTTTTTCCGAAAAATTTCAAAAAAATGTCAGCTTCAACGACATCAGCCGCATGTTGGATTACCTCCTTTTTGATGACACAATTTTTTAATGATATGACCGACGTTTTCGGTAAAGATGGAACGTTTTTGTTCTATGGGATGTTCAGTTTGGGTTGTGGCGTTTTTACTTGGTTTTATATACCGGAAACCAGAGGAAAAACTTTTAAAGAAATTCAACAGTTGTTGCAGAAGTAAGATAAGTTTTCGATGTTTTGGAAACTGTTAAGATTTGAAGTTCATCCAGAGAATGATGGATTAAAATGTGATCTCACAATGCGATTTTTATTGATCAATTTCAATCGACAAACGGCAGTTATTCAGCTTATTTATTAACTATTTTGAAAACAAGTTATGATGTTTCAAATTGTAGTGTGAGAACGCTAGTTAAGTCTCAAATGTATTGAATTATATTGAAATGCTTGCAAATTAAGCTATTCTGCTAGCTAGGTAGTAATTAACAAATAAGAATGTTTTTATGAATTTAATAGTGATTTTAATAGCTATTTATGTAACGATTTGATTTCTAACAAAAAATCGTTTTTACCCGTTATTCTTAAAGGAGTAAACGTCAAAATTTACCCTCAACATTTTTGGGCAGTTTTCAATAACGGTGTTCAATTATTTAAAAAATTAAACGCAATTTAAGTACAGATTTTATTTTTTTGTTTTCTTTTTTGTAGTTAACGGTTTTTCGATTTTGGTTTCTAGTTTTTAAAAACCAAAAATGGCATTTTTATTTATTTTCATTTCGTAACTGGTGACATAATCAACTCTTCGTAATGTGGCATAATGTTCTACTTTATGCAACTGGTTGCATAAAATAGATCGTTTTGACACTTGCTGTTATTACAAAATATGTCACTTTATATGTCAAAATTAGAACAAATATTTTTTGTAATTTTGAACTATAAAGTGTAATAATAATAATAATAATAATGGCATTTTTGATAAAATCTACATCCACGTGGATATTAGCTTATCTAAGCACAGATTTAAAAACGAAAAAGTATGCTATTGCCTTCAACTAAACGAATATATTTCATATCCATCTAGGTAGTGAGAAGACTGCAAAAAAATTAAATTCACTAATCACAGTTCATATTTTGATCAACCGATTGCTATTATTTTTAAAATTTTAAATAAGTGACAATTCTGTCAAACTAATTGTTAGTATATTTTTTAGATATTGAGATTAAACATACATTAAAATGAGTTATTCTTATGTAGAATCCATAAATAATAGAATTTCTAGTTTTATTTCGTCTATAATTATAAATAATTTGTTAATTTAAATAAAACTATATGAAGTCAATTTAATTAAGAGTATTAAAGCAAAAAAATAAACACGTAGATGGTCCTGTGGTCAGCGTTATTGCCTTCCATATGGAAGACTCGAGTTCGAATCTCAGATTGTAAAAAATAAAATTCTTTTTTTTCTTGTTTATTTTATTTTATAAATTAATAAAAGTCATAAATTATTTTTAAATTAATTATATTATCTTAATAACCTGAAATAATTTTTAATATTTGTAGATTTTCGTTAGTGGGTCGTAGAAAAAATATACTATACAACTCGAGTGGATTGTCCATATCCACTCTTGTTGCACAAACTACTATTCCTATAATGTTCTATTTATCTATCTGATAGATGATATTTGAATTGAATCAACCTTAATTTATGTTCGAGCTTTATTCTTTATAATATACATAACTCGTTATTGAAGTTGTGGAATGTTTTAATACCTTTGTATTTTATTGTGGTACCGATCACTTATATAATAAAACTAAAGGAAAATTATAAAAACTCGTTATTTTCTTTAATTTTAGAATATTTATTAAATATTATCAAGGGTAATATCCCAAGACCTTGATAATAGTCAGCTATTATTGTTGAATCTAAATCTCGAGAATATTTTAATATCAATTTGTTGAGACATATTTTTTGGCATTAATAATCTGATTAGAGCCAGAGAGTTTTAACAGAATATTAATCAAGGTCGTGTTATATTTGGGACGACTAGAGAAATAGGCGCTGATATTTGGTCTAGGGAGATAGTATTAAAATCTGAATATTTTTGTCTTAAAATCTTTTCTTTCTTATGTACGTAAGAAATTTTAAAGATGTGAGTGTTTTATGTAAAAATACCGTTAGGCAAAAAGTTATAGACATTATTAATATTATAATTATTATTGTTAATAACAATTTTTATGTAGCAAATACTCTGTAAACAGTATATTATATTATTTAATTAAATTATTTATTTAAAATATGTACTTATTTATTTTTGTAAAACAATGTAATGTGATGCGATAAATAAACGATTTATTTATGTATTGTTTATAAATTTATTTTATACTGATTTCATTTATTGTGAAATTTAAATTTTCAATTTTCCAATTATTTTTATTTTGTATCGTGAATCCAAAATTTGAGAAACGCTATATGCCTTTGGTGTATCATTTTTTCATGTCCAGATATTTTGATGAAATCTTTCTAAAGTTGTGAGGAACAAAAAAGAAATGCGTGCAAAAAATAAATATTGCCTTGGAGAAAGTGAACCTTTTTGTAACGTTTGTTTATTTACTTTAATTTTTATTCACTGATTCATTTATTAACTAAATTGAATTGTACTTGTTGGATTTGTAGGGTAATAAAAGTTGAACCCAACACAAATTATAAATACAGCTATAAGGCTCGCTTACCAAGTGGACTGTCTTCTTTCGGTGCTAGCTGCAAACATCTCCATACGAATAATGAAATTCCAACAACTTCGTAACAAACTGCACGATAACTTTTAAATTTGTACATATTTACACTAAACTTTTATTTAAACCTGCCTGACTTCTAGCAAAGTACAAACTGATCTGATGTTTTGTGTCGTTCCAAGAAAGATATACATACATGTCTACGTGTCCAAAACTAGTTGGCCTTGAGAGGTTTCGTGCTGATGCAACTTGGCGAACGCGATTATTGTCACGTAGAAGTTTATTTAGAGATGTCCGTAATGAACAACTGAGGTCTGTTCCAACACGCCCGAAAACTGTAATATTACCGTACAAATCATGCGCTGTACACAATCTTTGGTTAGAGCGCACGATTTGTACGGTAATACTACGGTTTTTGCGCGTGTTGGAACAAACCTCTGGATTCGCGAGCACAGGACCGTCTTTGATATGTTTCAAACGGTTTTGAAATAGTACTCCAAATTACAATATTTCTATATCAAACACTTTTCTTCTAGTTTATATTAAAAGAGCAAACCGGAGCTCCCGTGATAAACAAAACTCACCTCTACCTGCCTTACCCTCTACGTCTCGTTCCGCGCTGACAGTCCAAAAGCGAATTTATTTCCTCTGTAATAATGTACGCTATTGCAGTTACAAATAGGATAAGTAAGAGAACTAAACCCAACGTATGCCTATAGCTTGCGTCGCTTGGCTGAGTGCATATTCATAGGCGCAACATATTTTCTTGCCGTGTAACTATTTATTAAATATTTTTATTATACCAAAAAAATCATATTGTATTTTTGTATTATATATATATTATATTTTTTAAGTACCTACTTCTACAAAATAGCACGTACCCTTTTAGTGAAAACAAATACTCATTAAGGGATTAACTGATTTTTTTTTTCAATCAGAAACGAAAGAAATATCGGTATGTTATGTTAGGTTCATATTGGAATTAAGAAGTGAACTAAAATCAATCGTCTACAATATAACGATATACAGGGTCATTCTATATGGACGGAACGGGTAATTCTATATGGGCGGAACACTTGATTTATGGCTTAACTATGACTTGTACGATAATTTGACTTTTATGAAAGTTTTTGTACATTTTATGTACTATTTATTGACGTTTACAGATTTCCCGCATACGTAATGGTTTTCAAGATATGACGTCATCGGGCAATATTTTAAATAAGTCTGGGACCCACTTAATGTACCATTGATGAAATCAGACATCATACGAACTCGAAAAAATATATAAATACAGGGTGATCCATTTAAAATATTGCCCGATGACGTCATATCTTGAAAATCATTACGTATGCGGGAAATCTGTAAACATCAATAAATAGTACATAAAATGTACAAAAACTTTTATTCAACTCAAATTTTCGTACAAGTCATAGTTAAGCCATAAATCAAGTGTTCCGCCCATATAGAATGACCCGGTATAATAATGAGTAGTATCTTTCTCTCTGCTTTTTTCAAAAACTTGGGACCTTCCAAAAATAGTCTGGGTAGCAATAAAAGTTTATTTTCTTTCTTATTTTTTTTATTTATAGCTTTTAACTTATACATACCAATGCCAAAAAATATATATACCTACTTGTACAATAAATAAATTATTTTATTTGGCTCATTTTTTTTATAATAAAATAAAAAGTACAATTTTAACGACAAATAAAACTAATATTTTGTTTGGTTACTAATTAGTTCGTTTCGTTGATTGTCTCTTATTGACAATCTCCTCTTGGAAATCTAGGATCGACTAATTCCGGAAGCAAGCAGTTGTAAAAAAATATTTGTAATTTATTTATCATATGGTTCTTCCAAAAGTGTTTGTCTCTTGCAATCTGAAATAAATAAACATTGACCTATGTATATACGGTCACTCCAAATAGATGAGTGAATAATTTATTTTTTTTGTGGTGTGTAGTGCACAACCAACTCGGTATTTCCAATTTATACAGCTTCCACGCCGCATACTGCTACCATAGTTCGTTCGGTGTTTTGGACGTCTGGATATCCAGCAGAACTACCACCTGAGGCGGATGGGACCCCTTGGACCGGCGGAAGTCAATTAAAACGGCGCCTCGCCGGACCAGCAAAAAATCAAAAAGTATTGATTATTATTTTTTTTATTATTTTATTAATAAATTAACCCCCAGTGGGCCCCTGACTCCCACGCCACGCCTGTAGGTACATTCAGTTTTCAACATTCACGGAAGGATTTTGGAATGCAATCACTCCATTTGAACAATTTGCGTGCTCGTGAATGGGGGCCTTTAACTCTAGTTCTTCTGCTGGTGTGTTCTGACATAAATTTTCCCCCTTCACGCTTGTCATGGTAACGACTAAAATCAAATACGGAGAAACTGTTGCAATTAAGGCTGTCAATTTCTGACGTGATAAACGGTTAACCGGCCCGATTATCCGGTCGACCAGTCAGATTATCCGGTTAATCGGTCTGATCAAACCGAACCATTCGAAACGGACCGGTTAGACCGGATTCGGCGGTTTAACCGTAACCGTGACCAGTTAAACCCGTCACTGATTTAACTGCTACCATCACCGGCTTAATCGTGACCAAACACATCCACCAAATCCTTTGTTTTCAATGGAAATGGGGTCATTTTACTAACCATTTTACCTTTCCTTACCCGTGACAACCAGGCAGGGCATGCTTGATTTTTTTAAAATAGGCACTCACTAAATAAGAAGTAAATTAGAATAATAGAAATACTACCATTTTTACTTTTGCTAAACTTTATTTAAAATTTAAAAAAGGACACAGTTACTCACTTTCCACTGGGTGGGTAAGTGGGTAAAACTAAAAAACAAACATAAACTATATTCAAGTAAAAAAAAAACATTCAAAAATAAATTACAATTAATTGAGACATAAAATAAGAAATAATAACAAATACCTAATAACAAAACTGCCTATTTTTTTATTATTGAAAAAAATCAACTTATCAACGTTTTCCGTCAGAAAGCAGTTTCTTTTCGTCGAAACTGTTTCCTGCACTGGAAAAGACCCGTTCACTGGAAGTTGATGTGGTTGGTACACATAAATATGGTTATAAACCGGTTCCGGATATACCGGTTACGGTTAAACTTATTCCGGTTAAACCGGTTACGTTCTTTAACGGTTTTTTGGTCCTATGGAACCGGTTAACTGGTTAACCGGTCACGGTTACCAGCCTTAGTTGCAATAGAGACGGTTGTCATGGTAACGACTAAATAAAAACCCACATTCGGTGGTAAGCAAATACGTAGTTTGCCAACTTAGAGATGATTTAATTATACGTTAGCTAAAATTAGTTAAGGAGAAACTGTTGCCATAGGGACACTTGCCATGGTAACAACTAAACAAAAAAATTCTTGAATTGAAAAAATGCATAGTTGTTAAGTTATATATGATATAATCTAACTTTAGTTTAGCTAAAAGGCATTTTTCATGCAAGCCACCTACTAGCTTTCATGAGAGATACCTTCTACCTATTACTTTCATTTTATATTATACGTAGTAATTAAAGCAGTTGTAATGTTTAGAATTTTTCAATATTAATACTTTTTGGATAGAAACTTTTTGAGTTCCAAAATAATTATTTCAAATTATACCTCCAATATATATTCATCTTCCTGTATAAAAATATTTTTTAAAAAATAATATGTATGGACCAATGTGTATAGGATGTATTGTAACTGGGATAATAATATTTATGATTTTATTTATGTTTGTCCGTTACCTTGGTCTCGGAGGTCCTTTGGAGGACATATGTGGAGTCGTATAAACAACACGTAGAGGGCCTTTGGTAAGAGATACACGTAGCGGATAAAATCCTCGACTGCATCATATGATATATCGGGATATTTTAATTATTTTTATATTACTAAGATGTAATAATATTATTTGCCTGTAATAAGCACTACAATAATATAATATAACCACTGGCCTATCGTGCAATTAGTTAAATTTAGGATGATATAACTCGGAACGGATAAGTAATTGAAATGAATCGTAATAAAAAGAAATGTTCTCCTTAAAAAGATCTTTCATTTGGTATATAACTATCCTTATTGGAGATGGGGGCAATTTCCCATACATTTATGCCCATTGTCCTTTAATTATTTATAATTAATAAAGCAAATTATAGATTATTTAAACCGTTGAATAACGAATAAAAAACCCTTCCAAATGAGTCATCAATTGATCCCTGTTGCATATAAAATTTTCAATAATTTAACTACCAGTATTTTATCGAATATTTTACTGCAGATACAGAAGTTAGTAGGGACTGTTTTGTTTTCTATTAGTTGTACAGTATATTAGGATTATAAAAAATAATGGGTCAATAAATGTACGTTATTTGAATTATTTCTTTGATTTGCAGTTTAGAAAATAATCAATAATTATGTGAGGAATTTTTTGCTATGTTCCAGCAAACAAGACGCTGGATAAGCGTTCCTCAGTTCGCTTTTACAAAATTTCCATGTTAGACTTAGGATCGATTCCACCGTTGTGTTAAACGAAGTTTAAAATGACATTTTTCATTTACAATGTCATTTTAATCTCGGTTTAACACAACGGTGGAATCTTCCCTTACTCAAATAATACTCGTAAGCCCAGTTTAAAAAATATATATTCAATTACGTGGATTACTTTATTTACCTATTATTATATAAATACATTGAAATTTAACCAGATATTAAATTAAAAAATTCGTGGGTATACCTAGGATCTTTGGTTAGAGATAAGCTTCTGAATTATTTCAAAGTATAAAACACAAATAAATGCTTAATTGTTGTCAGTATTAATGAGTGCATTAACATTTTAAATCTAGAGATAATTTCCATTATTTTGATTATCGGTGATGAAATCATGAAGTTATTGAGTTACACAACTTTAACTGTACTGACAGGTAAATTATTTTTTTTTGTATTAATAAAATTCAACGGAATATTTTCAAAAGTATCTGCAAATTTTTTTTTTTTGGTGTCATCGGCATAATTAAATTAAATAAAAAAATCCCGGCAACGGTGGGATTCGAATATGGGACCCTTGGATCCACAGGCAGAGACTCTACCACTGAGCCACCCACCCCCATCTGCAAATTTATAACCACTTATATTATTTAAAAAAAAGCTAAGAAACAAATTGTTTTTTGTAAATTTGATTAAGCCCTAAGATTACGCATAAGAAATTTAAAAACCAAATAAAAATTTAAATATTCAATACATATATCAACTGAGGCTTTTTTTAAATTTTTTAATTAAAGTTAACTAACGTTGAGATATTTGTTAAAAAAGGAAAATATATGTAATTTTATGTTTATTATTAAAACACATTAGGCATTCAGTAAACTTGATTTGGAGCGATTTTAATCATGCCTAATTTATGTTCTTAAAATTAACGAAACCACGTTAAATATTAATTTAAATAAAAAAATACACCTTTATTTTATATTTTTATATTTGTCATTACAAAAATATAAAAAACAACAAACGAAATAAAGATAAACTAGCAATTTTTTGCAAGAAATATAAAAAAAACTATTTTTTCTTAGTCTAAAAGGTTTAAAAAAGTTGACTCAAAACGAACAAAATAAAATTGAACTAGACATTAATTTTCTGCAAAAATAAGAACTAAAAAATTGTGATTGTTAGCAAAACGAGCTGGGTACCGATAGCCTAAAAATTGACAGCTATCCGCAAACTATAACAAATTCAAAAAACATCATGTTTCAACATAACAGAAGCCATGAAAATCACACCAACTAGAGCCATAGAAGTCATTCTTAGTCTCACTCCTCTTGATATTTACATCAAGGAGGTTGCTCTGATGACAATGACACGCCTCCGCACAGTTGGAATAGATCCTGATGTAGGATTTGGTGAGGCGAGACGTTCCTTTTTGTAACACACGCTCGATGCGTTCCCACTGCTTCAAGCGAACATAGACTCCATCTGTAGAATTCTCTCTTGTGGGTGGGGTTCTTGTAGGAGAAACCAATTATTAAAACACTTTCTTCACAATTTAATTAACTTTATTTAAAATGAATTTTTTAAATAAATGTAAAATCAACAAATTAGTTCTAGCCACATACTTTGATTTTCTTTTACTATACGGAGAATGGTCGCACTGCGCAGCTTTCTGAGTGCCTTTTAAAAGGAGATAGAAAACTCCGCCATTTTGAACCCTTATTACGTGTTGCCTACATCTTGGCGCAATATTTTTAATAGGTGCGTTTTAATCATCCGCTTCTGCTTCGGAATTGTTGGTTTTCTTGTTTTAATCTGACAGGTTAAAACGACTAAACCGACAATTCCGGAAGCAGAAGCGGATGATTAAAACGCACCTGATATTTTGCTTGCTGCTGTCAGTGTCAGTGAATATTATTTTTGAAGTCACAGTTTATTGCTAAAGAATCAGTTAGCTCACTCGGACCAGTTGAAAGTTCCAAAATAACATCCACTCCAGGGATACAAATTCAGGATTCAGAAGACTGCTGTTTTATTATAGGCGGTTGTCATATATTGTATTATCCGAGTTGCACAGTGTATAAACTGAAACATTGAGATCCAAAGTGCCGACGCAGAGTGAGCGATCTGATTCTTTAGCTGTAAACTGTGTCACAGGGTTCAAAATCGCCGCACTCTATGTTGGGCGTGTCGGACCTCTATCTTGCCTCGTATAGTAATCAAAGTATGTGGATCACAGGCATTTCATTCTGACTGGTCATTGCCAAGTATATAGTCCATTCTCCATTGCAACCTAATCTAGAAAGCGCAATGGTCTAGCAACCTTTTGAAACGTTCGCCAACATGCTGATCAGAGCCGGCTTAGGATGAGTGTCATTTGTTCAAATGGTAAAGATAATTTTTAAAATTTGATTTCTTCAAAGATCCTTTTGCGGTCTAAATTGCATTGAAAAAATATAATACGCTGAGAACTTGTAGATATTAAAATAAAAAAATATTACAAAGGTTTTATTACCAAACACAACATGTTCATCTAAAAAATATATTGAAAATTAAAAATGACTAAAATTATTAAGTATTAATTTAAAAAGAATATGTTTCACTAGATTTATTTTGTGGAAATGTAGGTAAATGAATTTAAAAACGTCTATATATTTCTAGATCACTTTCACTGTCACTAATTTCATATTTTGAAATAATATCACTATCATCATCAGTATCATCTAAATTTATTTTAATTTTTTGAATTGTATTGTTAAATCTCATATATTTCTCTTCGATTTGAATAGCGTTTTTCCAGTTTTCAACAGTTATATAGTTAAAATGCATTTCTTACTACATCAATTACAGAAGAAGTGGACTTAGGAGAAGAGTTATTTGATCGAAAATATTTTTTTAACTGTGATCGTAATAATTCTATGGTGTTCCAAATACAGTGGTAGGGTGGTAAACGTAAAACTTTAAATCCGTGTTTTATTGCTATGGTGTCGATAACATATTCACGTTGAAAATCAACCAAGTGTAAAAGTTCTATTAACTGTTTTTTTGGGTAGTTTTCTTTAAAAAATATATCATTCTCCATCAATAAGTCCTAAATCACTGAATTGGTTTTTTGTTCCAACCAAGAATGGTATGGGGCATTATCTAAAACTATTACGCTATTTTCATTTAGTTTTGGTAGTAATGTACTCTCAAACCATTTTTCAAAAAGAGTACTTTCTATGTCCTGGTGGTAGTCCAAACTACTATCCCGTACATCCTTTGCAGACAGCAAGAGAGCTCCTTCTACCCAACCTGAATCTCCACCACAATGTAAGATACATATTTTTTTTTCTCATTGCACAATATAATCTGACAAACATTTTTACGAAATATTAATATTATCATGTTTGTAACCCAAACAGAAAACATAAATGTTTAAAGTCCATTTGGGAGCACCGTCCCTGTTCCGGCTAATACACAACCTTCCTTCATGTGTAAAGCGAGACGATTTTCTACTATAAATTGCAACAGACTATATGTACAGTTTGCATTAGTTTTATTTAGCAGAGTTTTATTAATACGCTATTCCAAAGCAAAGTATCTACTCACATGTCATTGAGATAGAATAAAGAGGCGATGCTATGATAATAATAAAAGTGTCCGCGCACCATTGCATTACCCTTTTACGTCATATGTCAAAATCGGTCACTTTGGTGATAGTAAATATAATTTTTTTTAAATAGTTTCATTTAAATGATATAAAAACATTTTCATTTCGTCAATCTTCAAATATAAAATTATTGACTCCAAATAAATCAAAGTACGACTCTAAGTCGCCATTTTGATTACATTTTTCCATAACGTTCGTCTATCTCAATGGTTTCAATAAAAAAAGTAATTTTAATCACAATAGTTATTGATTATTAGGTACCTACATACCAAATTATTTCGCAGTACCTATGTAATTTAAAAAAACATGAGTTTTAATTATAACGATAAAATCTCTATTACTTAGATGCTCTTATCTTTCAAACAATTAGTAAACAATAGCTACTAGCTAATAAAAATTTTCCAACCACTTCAATTAATAAGAAGTAATCTTAAAATGTTATTATCTTTTCTATGTATTATTCTTACAGATCAGGAACTTCTGTCACGTACTGGGTGTGTGATCGCTACAGTAACTATTTGAATGCGTCGAAGTTTAAAGTTATTTGGCTTCAAATCGCTTGAATTTAAGTAGCTAACTGGAAAGTAATTGACCCATATATATATAAAAACCAGTAATTTACTTGAAAGTGAAGAAGATGCTCTTTCAACTTTTTCTTTGCTTTGAACGACAGCTTGTATAGTTATTCAAGCCAGCTGGAGAGAGAGTGACAGCTGAGAATGTAGAAAGAGAGGTCATAAATGTCTCTTGTTAATTCACTCCTTATTTAAATAAACCTCTTCCTTTTTCTTCTACAATTTTCACTAATTACTGCACAATTTTACATGTTCTGTATCTGTAACGTGTGCTGGATGGTTTAACCCACGACACTTAGGCCTCAGTAGGCCCATTGTGCGTCCGCCTAAGTAGATAGGTACCTCCTAGCTCATGAGCTAGCCTACAGATATAATATAGTTAACAACGTCGCCAAGAGGTGCTTCTCTTATATCGGCCGGTGTTTAGCCAATTCTCGCCGAAAGCAAATCTTCTAATAAATGATAGCGTTGGGCAATTGTAGGAGATATGCTCGATGGTCCAATCCGCAGAGCGTGAATTTTGACTGCAACATGATAATAAGATGTTTCCATACTTTCCATGACCAGTCAGAATGCCTGTGATCAGGCGCAGATTCTGTCTATTCATTGTCAAGTATTTGTTTTCTCTAGTGTTGTTACAATAATTAAAAACTTCCTGACAAGTCTGCAGCTTCTTGTTTCATCCCATCTTTTCTTGAATTTCACAAGCGAATGTTCTTTAATTAAGTGTATCACTACCGATGTTGTCAGCTGAATAGAAGGGCCAGGTCCAAAAAGTATTTGGTCAACTGCCTTCTTGGCTACTAGTGAATCAGCTTGACCTTTGATCCATCTTAAGTTGTTCACATTGCTATTGTTGATGGATAGTTCGGCCAAAGGTTCGTGACATTCTAGTACTAACCTGAGTAAATTCGTGGTCTGTCCAGGGTGAGAAGTGCTTGTCTATTGTCGGTATAGATGAGCATGTTCCTTCCAGTGATATAATTTCTGGTGATATCTTCTACTGCTATGAGAATCACCATGCTATTAAACCTCATTTAAATATATACTTGCTGCACTTGACTTGTTAACATATGAACAAAAACTTAATGTCAATTTACTTGACTTCAAGTTTTTTGAAGTCAAGTTACTTGAAGCAGAGATACTTGAAGTCAAGTTAGTTGAAGTCAAAATACGAGATTAGATCTTCTGAAAATCATGGTACTTAGTTCACCTAATAAAGGAATTCAATTATTTTTCCAGCGAAACAGGTCCTAAATTAGCTTGAAGGGCTTCTCATAGACCAGAATTAGATGATACATGAGCTTAGGAAAGTGGTTGATTTGATTGTTGGAGTATATTTATTTATTTATTTATTTATTTAATTTCAAACAGGCATTTAGCCTAATTACATGAAATTTACAAAATTAAATAGTAAAAGTTTTATATATATTATCGACTGTACAAAGATAAATTAAGGAGAACAAGCAGATACACATTTATGAGAACTGTTCTAAGTAAAATTTTAAAACTCTATTTTTAAATTGCGTATGACCCAATGAAAAATCTAAGTCAGTTAAAACGCTGATTTCGTTTGCGGTTCTAAGCATAGAAGATATGGGAGAGCGGGCTGTACAGGTTAACGTAGAGGAGGTTATTCTAAATAGCTGAGGAGATCTGATTCCACATCTTGGAACATTAAAATTAATTAAATTTAGAATATAGGGATCATAGATAGCTCCATTAATTACTTTGTGTAAAAATGATAATAAATTTATATTTCTTCTCAAGGATAGATGGATTAGTTTTAAATAATTTTCTTAAATCGGTAGTTCTTGTTACTGTATAATCCGGCCAAATATTATGTTTTTTGTAATAAAGATATCTTAAAAATTTATTTTGAATTTTTTCTATTCTAATTAGGTATACGACTGGCTGTGATTGCCAAATAATAGAGGCATATTCCAAAATTGGTTGCACAATTTGTGAAAAATAAAATTTTGATTGCATTTAAATTTGAAAAACATTGTGTATTTCTCATTACAAAGCCTAATGCCCTATTGCCCCTACTACAAACTTCTTCAAAGTGCTGTGCAAAAGACAAAGTCGAATCATAGCTTACTCCTAAATCTTTTACTTCATAATTTCTTTTAAGACTTTCTGTTTGCATAATATAATCAAATAATATCAAATTTCTTTTATGAGTAAAGGTTATTACGTTACATTTTTTGTATTGAAAGGCAATTTATTCACTAAACTCCACTGTACTATTCTGTTTATGTCCCTTTGTAATCCAACACAGTCCCTAACTGTAAAAACTTCTTTGTATATTTTAAGATCATCAGCAAATAGTACACAAGCCGACTCTTTTAGAACATTTGGTAAATCATTAATAAAAAGCAGAAAGAGAAGAGGACCGAGATTTGAGCCCTGAGGAACTCCGGAGTTCACATCACATAAATTAGAATTGTGGCCCATATATGTAACAAAGAATTTTCTATTTTGTAAATAAGTTTTAAATATTTTGTGATTTATCCCAAAATGGCTTAGCTTAAGCAATAGTAAGTCATGATCAACTTTGTCAAATGCCTTTGCGAAATCTGTGAAAATTACATCCAATTGGTTTCTGTTTTCAAACACTCTGTAAATTTCGTTTGTAAATTGTAGTAGGTTCGTATTAACCGATTTCTTGTTAATAAATCCATGTTGCCATATGATGAATAAGCAGAATATTTGTGTTCTGAAGGCATTAAAAAAATGTTTTTAAGTTTTCACTTGGTTAAAATGTCAAGATCCTTAATAAGTGTAGTAGTCTGTCATTTGATATCAACCTCGCTTGGGGAATCGATTAAAAACATGTACACAAGACTTGTAGATTGGTGACATTCACACAGCTACGTATATGGTTATAATTATAAGTGGTTGAAATTAGATCGTTATTTTACAATAAGAATAGCGTTCGGATTAAAGCTGAGCTGCGATGTATTTGTATATTGATTCTGTAAAACGCGGAGAACCGTCATTGAAAGCAATAGATTTTGAGCTGCCAGATTTCAACCAATTTAAATAACTTTTGTGATGGTCTATAAGAAATGGTATTGAGTAAAGTTTGGTTGGTTTGGCCATGTAAATGAATGCAATTGTCAAAGCTTTTAATAGTAAGCTTAAAGATTTTAACGGTAAACATTACGAATTTAGTGACTTTTCTGTTAAAACGGAAGTTAAATGGTAACGAAAATATTCCAGTCTCACATCACGTTACCTTTGTTTTTATATATTTACTTTAAATAATTTTTTTTTATAATGATTATTTTCACTTTCAGTTGATCTGTTAGCTACATCTGGAGATATAACGATGACATGGACGTCCCCAATGTACTCAAAGCTTTACTCCAACGATTCGTCTATAAATCCTCTTCCTAGGCCTATAACCGCAGAAGAAGATGCATATATAGCATCTTTAATAAATATTGGTGCTATGGTTGGTGGAATTCCTTTCAGTTTTATTTCCGATCATTTCGGTAAGTATAAGAAACGTTTCACATCTCCCTACCACTAATAATCATTTCATAGAATATATGAATGCGATGATATAATATGTTGGAAACGATCAGGCCCATAAACTGTGGGAATCAGACTGGGAACAATTCGTAGATAGGTTCAATAATCATTATTATACTTGTATACATCCAGCAAAATTAAATCGCCAGATCTTTTTTGGCATTTAATTTAGTAAGGATATCAACTGTAATGTTCAAACAACTCAACCCAAAGTTAAAACTCTTTCGAATTTTCCAGAATAGTAAACCGTAAATAATGTCAATTTGTGATTCATTTTGCAAGGTATATGGTAACTAAGCTAGGAGGGCACGAATGCGACAGACGAACACTTCTGTTGGTTAATTATCACTTTGTTTCCGAGCGAATATTTCACAAAACAGTAAATGAGGCGGTAGTTTACGAGAAAAAGCGTCTGTAAGCGCGATAACCACGTCATTCCAAGTATTTATGGATAATGGATGTTTTCACTCCTAGCCACCAAGTGCTTGCCTGGTCTTAATAAGTTATGACATTGTCCAGAAACGCGTCAAAATTTGCTGTATCCTTAGAATATAAGGCTGTATCTGATCCACTAAAGCGTGCTGTAAACTCTGTATTGTTGCCGACGTCAAGAAATGCTGAGTGTCTATGCCACTTTGTACCGAAGTACCGAAGAAAATTGTTCCGTCGACATGGTGACAGTACTAGGACCGGTATCTACACCTCCTTCTGGATCATTAGACTTTTTGGGAGCCATTTTGCGTAAAATATACTAAATCTGTTTAACTAAGATTTTTTAGACAATCCGGCAAAAGCGCGGCGCACAATTACTGTATTTAGCTTTAAAAATTCGAAACGTGGCAACGTCGGAGTTCACGATTGACGGAATGTCAAGTCTGTAATTACCGTTCTGTTCCTCGGCGCGAACTTTGCAAATGACGCCTCGATTTGGCGCGATCTTTGTGAGGTTACTTGGAAATATTTATACATAAAAATGTAATTTACTAATTATTCACTAGCTATCTTAGTATCTGTTCAAAAAGGTTCTTTGATACTTGTACTAGACATTGATAAAAATACCGCAGTCAATGAAATCTAACAAACTGACTGTTTTAAAAAACAATAAAGGTTGAATGATTCTGATATTAATAAATTGGATCTGACTCACCAAATGCAGAATCAATCACCTCACTAAAAGATATTTGCACAAAATAGTTCTATTTTCACTTTATACACGTTTAAAAGTTCAGTTTTCAGAACTCGTGAAAGTCTTGATTTTCGATAAGTTCGGCCTATGAAGACTAGAAATGAGGAGACGAATCGGCATACTCAAAATACGGTCCCAAAAAAACGCATGCTAATTGAGCTTCTATAATTAACCGCATGGGCGCTGGTACTGCATACGTTGTTTAAAATACATGGCTTCTTATGGGAATTATACATAATTTTTTCAAAATAATAAAAATAAACTTGTTACAGCTAAATAAAGCACAGAACGTACTGTTGTATTTATTTCTAAATAAGTCTTGCATGTTTTAATTGATAAATTATTTAATTTTATCTATATAAAATACAAATTAGGTATGTAAGACCAAATTCGAAAAGGTTTCTTAATTGCTGAAATTTGGGAAGTACAATTTTGTGGCAAGTTTTTATTTTTGAATTGAACCAATATATAGTTTTAAGAATAAAATAAAACACAGTTAACAGATTTTTTATTGTTGTAATACAAGCATAAAAGGAGATTTGGGAATGTACATGGTATTACCTCATCCTTTAATTTTAGCTTTCCCCTTTTTATTTTGCTAACAGTACCATTAGTTAAAATAGTCTCATAATATTTGATAATATCTTCTAAAAAGTATAGAACAGCATCATCTCTAGAAAGTGCATTATCGGCACTAGGAACGATATAAATGCAGCCATTTTAATTTTTAGAAATAAAAAAGGTATAAAATCTCGTTCTCGTTATTTGTTGCTAATTTAATTGCATGGTATGGAATCAAAATCAAGATGGAGAACAATAGGAAAAAAACACAGAACAGCTTCATCGTGTACGGAATTTAATTTTTACTACATATCATAATTAACTCTGATAATTAATGCGCATGACGGGCGATTTTTAACCTTGCAACTTGTGACGAAGTCACTAATTTCATTTTTATTTAATTCAAATTTATTTATAATGTATATTTCAATTAATTCCCGCCTAAGAACATGTAGAAGTTTCCAGGTATTACCGTTTTCCAACAATTGCGAGTACCCTCGTATATTAAAATATTCCTATATTTGCCGAAATCCGAATGGGCATTTTGTAGAGTCGATTTCGTACCGATTATCTACCTTTATTTGTCAAGGTACTAGAAGGACATTTTTTTATTTTTAAATTGTAAACAGTCGGCTGTAGTAGTGGTATCCCCACTCAGGTTTACCGAAAAGCATAAATCAATCACACCTGGGAATTACGCCCTTTTGAATTTCGGCAGTCGTAAACTCTTCTCTCTCCTGCAGTATCGAGTGAAATACACAGCATTTTTCATTTCATCCCTTAGTGGGAAACCGTTGGCAATTTTTTTTTATAAGAAGCACCCGGTATTTTTCATGTAAGGTTCTCTTTTCTTTTATTTATTCATTCAATTGTATTTGAATCGTTCCGTTCCCCGTCCACAAATAATTATTGAACGAAGCCCAACTTTTTCTGTAAAACTAATTCACACACCGTCTTCATCGCCTTTTGGCAAATCTCATAATAATTTTTACGTTAACCATCGCATTTTTGTTCCAAACACCACGCTGAAAATTATCATTCTCGTTCAATAATTGCCAGAGCGTCGATTGGTCTGGTCTAAGATACAGGGACGTTCCGAAAACTTTGATTTCTTTTATTTGCTTGCATTTGATTACCGTCATATTTAAATTGTTTCCAAGTGTATTAATTTATTTTTAATAAATTTTCCGTATATAGGGAGTTTCATAATTTCCGAATGGTTTGGCCTCCTGTGCTAGCGAACTGTAATTATTCCTCAATATTTAAATAGTTTTCAATTGTAATAATTTATTTTTCATAAATTTTCCGGATATAAGGGATCCATTAATATTTAAATAGTTTTCAATTGTAATAATTTATTTTTCATAAATTTTTCGGAAATAGGGATCCATCAATATTTAAAGTTTTCAGTTCTAATAATTTATTTTTAATAAATTTTCCAAATATAGGGAGCCGTTAATATTTAATTAGTTTTCAAGTGTAATAATTTATTTTTAATAGATTTTCCGAATACAGGGAGCCGTTCATATTTAATTAATGTTGTATTTTTTTTTGTAAATATATATTTTATTACCTATTCCTGTGTTTCTCTTACTGCTGGTTCTTAACCGTTCTCTTTCAAGGTACCGTAGGGTACGAGGTGTAAAGGAAATAAGTGTTTTATTTTTATTTATTCTAGTATAGTGGCTACCTAGCAGTGACCGCCTGGAATTATTTTTACCTACTCTGAGTTTACCTTGAGTACACTCTGGTGTACCACAGGGTCGCAGAGCAAACTGCGATACCAAAACTGGCGCCTGAGCAACCCCTATTCGGGAATCACCTTCATAGCGCCACATAGACTCGCTGATTCACTATAGGTGAACTAGGAGCCTGTCACAAACTTCGATGGGTAAAAAGTTGTCGTTCAGACACAGACGTTGCCAAAAACGAAACGACGTTTCCAAAACACCTAGACAAACCGCCCTTTTAATTTGAACGTTTATTAGTGACTGGTTTTAGTCCGTACGTCTCCCGGGCTTTAAAACGGGTAAAAAGGGGTCGTATTACAATTTTAAGAAACTGGCTCCAAAATCGTGCAGATGCCATCACAAATTGAATTTACTGATTTTCTCATAGAACCCATCATAGATCTTGACCAAATGTATATGGGACTACCCCTGAGGTACCCCCTTTTTAACAAATAAAGAACCATAGAAATCGGACAACGTGGTAAATAATTATCGCTGAATATACATAATAAAAATATTCCGACGAATTGAGAACCTCCGTTTTTTTGAAGTCGATTAAAAATTAAACATTTTTTTTCTAGGACGAAAAGTCGCCTTACTGGGCATAGGAATCGTTCATATAATTGCCTACCTATCGATGGCGTTCGCTAAAACCGTAGACATCTTCTACTTCGGCAGGGCATTCGGAGGTCTAGCAGTTGGTGCTGGTTACACCCTACTGCCCCTTTACATAGCGGAGGTAGCAAAAGAAGAAGACAGAGGATTATACTCTATGACCATGACTGTATTTTGGGCGTTAGGTAATTTCATGCCATATCTAGTAGGACCATTCTTGAGTGGGCGAATGTTCAATTTATTTAACGCAGCTTTTCCTATCGCCTTCTTCATTTTGTTCCTCTTACTTGGAATTGAGACTCCGTTTTACTTGGTGGGAGCCAATAAAATGGATGAAGCTGAAAAAGTGTTGATGGTACTACGATCTCAAGATGAAAAAGGTGTTCAAACTGAATTAAATCACATCAAAGATACTCTGAAACAAGAAGAGGAGACGCCACCAAGTTTCAAGAATATCTTTATTAATCCTGGAATTAGAAAAGCCTTTATTATTTCTATAGCATTAATGTCGTTCCAGCAATTTTCTGGTTGGAATGCTATATTTTTTTATTTGCAGCCAATTTTTGAAGCTTCTGGAACTATGCTGCCTTCGTATATATCTTCCATGATCGTTGGTGCTTCTATTATGATCTTCAGTCTACCAGCTCCGTACTTTGCAGATAAATTTGGAAGGAAGACGCTTTTAATATGTTCTTCGACTTTAATGGCAATCTGTCTATTTATGTTAGGTTCATTCTTCTACTTTGAAAATAGAACCAATTTTAATATCGAACCAATAGCTTGGTTACCCATAACAAGTCTTCTTATAATGGTATTTGCTTTCGAAAACGGTATGGCATGTTTACCATGGACGGTCTCTTCGGAACTTTTTCCGAAAAATTTCAAAAAAATTTCAGCTTCAACGACATCAGCCGCATGTTGGTTCGCCTCCTTTTTGATGACACAATTCTTTAATGATATGACCGACGTTTTCGGTAAGGATGGAACGTTTTTGTTCTATGGGATGTTCAGTTTGGGTTGTGGCGTTTTTACTTGGTTTTATATACCGGAAACCAGAGGAAAAACTTTTATAGAAATTCAACAGTTATTGCAGAAGTAAGATATATGTTTCCGATGTTTTCGAAAAAAGGGAACTCTGTTACGATTTAAAGTTCATTCAGAGAATGATGGATTAAGATGTGATCAATTTCAATCGGGAAACGACAATTATTCAACTTTTTAATTAACTATTTTGAAAACAAGTTGTGACGTTTCAAATTGTAGTGTGAGAACGCTAGTTATAGCACAAGTAGAAGTTGGAAAGGCTTGTGGTAGGTAGAGAGGGGGTGAACGTCAAATTACGTCGGACGGCTTCGAGAATTTCGCAGTAATGTTTACCTGCCAGTGTCGTTTCATAGAATAAGTGTAATTTTAAATTGTTACCAGCGGAACCGGACAATCGCATATATTTATGGACTATAAATAATTATTAAACATGTATTATAATATTCAAATCATAATTTTACAAAATTTCAACAGCTATTCACAATTTATTAAACTATTTACTCGAAATTGTTATTAACATCTATAAAATAATTTTGTACGCCAATGTATCGCGTCCACTTCGGTTAAATCCGCTGCAAACCTGTCAATTTATGTGTATAAAGTGGGATAACTGGCAAAAGCCTTTCCAACTTCTACCCCTGCTATAAGTCTCGAAAGTATTATATTGAAATGCTGGCAAATCAAGCTAGCGGCAGTAGCATGAGTAGTGGCAGCACGAGCGATGTGTTTAAATCACATACTTTGATTTTCTATTACTATACGGAAAATGGTCGCACTGCGCAGCTTTCTGAGTGCCTTTTAAAAGGAGATAGAAAACTCCGCCATTTTGAACCCTTATTACGTGTTGCCTACATCTTGGCGCAATATTTTTAATAGGTGCGTTTTAATCATCCGCTTCTGCTTTGGAATTGTCGGTTTTCTTGTTTTAATCTGACAGGTTAAAACGACTAAACCGACAATTCCGAAAGCAGAAGCGGATGATTAAAACGCACCTGATATTTTGCTTGCTGCGGTCAGTGTCAGTGAATATTATTTTTGAAGTCACAGTTTATTGCTAAAGAATCAGTTAGCTCACTCGGACCAGTTGAAAGTTCCAAAATAACATCCACTCAAGGGATACAAATTCAGAATACGCAGAAGACTGCTGTTTTATTATAGGCGGTTGTCATATATTGTATTATCCGAGTTGCACAGTGTATAAACTGAAACATTGAGATCAAAAGTGCCGACGCAGAGTGAGCGATCTGATTCTTTAGCTGTAAACTGTGCCACAGGGTTCAAAATAGCCGCGCCCAATGTTGAGCGTGTCGGACCTCTCTCTTGCCTCGTATAGTAATCATAGTATGTGGTTTAAATACTTGTGCTACCAACCTCCCTGCCCATGCTAAAACCCGACGCAGTATCCGAGAATAACCAAACGCGTTTGGTTATTCTCGGGCAGTATTATGATTGTAAATAGTTTTGTCATTTTAAATCAATATTTAGGTATGTATTTTTAAACATTGAAATATTTTTTGTTATAGGTAGAATATAGATATATTAATTGTGTATATTTATTTTTATAATCGTTAAATTGTATGTGATTAAAAGTGGAAGGACCTAGAGATGCAACCAACTTTTCACCATAGTGTATTTCTGGTCACATATGTACCAGTAAAACCGTATCAAAATGGCCGCCCCTATGTTAAACTCCAGTATATGTATCAATAACAGCCATCATCTTGTTAAAGGGGTCTATTCTGCAACTATAGTTGTTATCTGGCAACTTTATAACCACTTGCTATCTTACCACTTCAAAGCAACTGTATATAACAACTTTGACAAAAGTAGCTATTCTAGTATTCACGATCGCTATATTAGTCTATACAATGCTGTATCATAGTTATGCTACCGACCAAGTGGCTATGATCAAGGTCAATTGTTGTATTACCACTTTAAGAAAATTAGAATTCTTTAAGTAAAATTTGTAACAACTAGTGGTTACAAAAGTTGATTCAGAGTTATTTGGAAGCAACCAAATATTCTTGATGATTAAGCGTAACAACTAGTTGCTAAAAAAGAAATATGGGCCCTGGATAATAAATATTTTAATAGACTACGAAATTAATGGAAGGTATATTTACTGATAGAATAATAGATATCAGAACTAAATAGATATATTATAATAGTTTGATTTAGGAATGAAGTATGATTTCAGCAAAGGCTACACTACTCCTTACGATCTGTCTATGTAAGGAGGGGTGCCCATCCATGACACTTAAGCCTCAATAGGCCCATTGTGCATTCTTCACGGGAATTTAAGACCTGCCTCTCAGCTCTCCAAAACGTCTGCTTGTTGATATATAACGTCACTGAGAGCTGTCTATAGGAACCATTTCCTAGATCATCAAAATGCCTGCATGTCTGCTTGCGATAAAAATTGCACATTAAATTTTCCTGCCTTGATGAAAGTTTACAACTACGACATATTTATGACTTGTTTTTAGTACACTTTCAGTCCACTAACAAAAATAAAAAGTCCCAAATGATAAATTATATTTCACTTAACGTTCTGACTTGAAGGTTAAGTTGTTAATAGCCTGGTTTACACCACACATACAACTTTATAGCAACCATGAATACTAGAATAGCTACTTTTGTCAAAATCGTTACATGGTCGCTATAAAAATATTACAACTTGTAAGTGTGGTGTAGATCAGGCTTTTAACAACTTAATCTTCAAATCAGAAGTGCAGGGACATCAAGAGAATTTTATTATTTGGAAATGGTTACATTTTGTTGGTGGACTAGTTTGAAATTAAAAAAAAAAAAATTAATTCAGCAAAATGTATTATTCAATTTTATCTCAAGCAGATCTGCAGGCTATCTGACGATCTGAGAGGTAGTTATCCCTATAGAAATCTCACCTGAAAGGCCGCATCTGGAGGATGAACAATGGGGCTATTGAGGCCTAACTAATGTAAGGGGAACACAACTTACAGATTACAAGTAATAAATAGTAGGTTTTGCTGAAGTCTTACTTTATTCCTAAAACAAATCATTCTAAACAAATATTATAAGTTCCGAGTATCTTAGCAATTA
The DNA here is from genome assembly GCA_927349885.1 of Psylliodes chrysocephalus. Taxonomy (NCBI): domain Eukaryota; kingdom Metazoa; phylum Arthropoda; class Insecta; order Coleoptera; family Chrysomelidae; genus Psylliodes; species Psylliodes chrysocephalus. The sequence goes on from OV651818.1 coordinate 72,257,729, forward strand.
ACATACCTCCTATTAATTCTTTGATATATTTATTATTCAAGGGTCCAACTAGTTGTTATGCTTAACCATAAAGAGTATTTGATGGCTTTTAAGTCTCTCGAAATCTACTTTTATAACCACTTTGTTACAGATTTTAATTTAGAGAATTCTGATTTTTTCAAAGTGGTAACATAACGACTGACTGCTTTCTTCTTTGTAAAAGAGATTTATTCTTAAAACTATGAAGTATAGTTTTATATGAGATCTTATAAGGGTACGAGTATTTTTTATGACATAAAGGTACCGTAAAAATATTTTTTGTATTTTTTCAATATGATCAATATGTGTGGCTTCCAAGGGCATCCATATTTGTGAAACATACTCAAGATGGGGTCTTACTAAGGCATTATATAGTCTAATTTTGGTGGTAATCCTAAAAATTTTTGTATTTCTGATTTAAAAACCCAAAGCTTTTATATTTATTGCTTTTTTAGTTATGTGTAAGAAATGGTTATTGAATTTAAAATTAGATTAAAAGACCACTCCCAAATCCTTTACCTCATATTATTCACGATTTAATGTGACATCACAGGTCTTGTGTCTAATTGAAAAAAATTAAGAGGCAACCAAGGAAAGTGGAAATTTTTCTCAATTTTTACAGGTATAGGAAACTATTAAGTCGTTGTAAACGTGATGATTAATGTCCAATGTCTGCACTCTTACGCAAGGAAAATTTCCAAAATTAAAACTTTTGAGTTTTTATTACATTTTTTGCATATAATTAAAAAAATAATACATCACTTTATTTATTAAAAAATATCACAATAGTTTTACATTTGTTTACATTTTATATATGAAATATTTATTTAGGCTAGTTTATACAGATTGTGCATTTAATGTATATTTTGCTACCACAGTCAAAAACCTTCTGAAAATTGTAAATCGTTAGTTAGCAATAATTTATTAAAATATAAAAATATTTTTCCATAAAGTTTTCTCCAACATCCATATTCACAAAGCATTTTTAAATAGTTATGTTCAAACTCTTAAATTTAAAAACGTCGACGTCAATTCTGATTAAAAGTCGAGTGTAACGATGGAAGATTTTTTTGGTACACTGTGAATAGTAAAATTCAAAAAATGGAGTTATGTTTCCTTTCAATAATAAATTAAATAATCGTTAATATTTTCCTGGAAAACATTTAAGAAATCAACAGAATAACATGTAATGAATAAGTTTAACAAGAAGGAAACATTCATTATAATGACGTTTTTTCTCCAAGGTTTACCATGAGGGCAAATTTATAGTTGCGTTTTCAATATGGCTAAAAATAATTTTAAACATCTAAAATGTTGTTAATTTGATATAATTTTTGCCCCATTTTTCGCAAATATAATATTTATTCTTTACGTTAAATATTTATTTATTTCATAAAATATTAAATGGACAACTTTACAAATGAACATACTATAAAAATTGCACGATAGAATTTAATTTCGTAAACCCCCCAAACATAGGCAATCAAATATGCAAATTAGGTACAATGATAAAGGGCTTGTAAACTTTCGAGTTACTTGAAGTTTATTTATTAAGTTCTTCTTGAATTTGTTCCAAAGTCTTTGCTTTAGTTTCAATAACGAGAAATTGGATAAAAGGTATAGAAGCTAAACAACAAATAGAAAAGATCATGAAACAAGCTCCCAACCCTATAGACTCCGAAATACTGCTGAAATACTTAACAACAATAAATGCCATTAACCAACATGACCCACTGGTTAGCGAGGAACCGATGGATTTCACATTTGAAGGGTATAACTCCCCCATTATCGTCCATGGCAAAGAACCACTACCAACATTGTAAGTTAGAATATAAATCATTAACAAAAGTATGGGTAAGAATGAAACACCGGATACATCAATTGATGTTTCATCTTTCAAATAACTGTAAACCCCTAATGGTCCTTCAGATAAAACCATACCAATACTAGAGACAATAAGAAGAATCTTTCTTCCAAGTCTGTCACTAAGAGCTGAAGACAAAAAGCTGGAAATCAGTTGGACAAGACCTACAAGCATTGAACATACTTCGGGCGCCAGGCTGGTTCCAGCTTGTTTGAAGATTGGTTGGGCATAAGATAAAACAACGCTTATTCCAGATAGCTGTTGGAAGGCCATAAGTCCCACACTAATAATAAATGCCCTGCGATTTCCCTTTATTTGAAACAAATCTGCAATTCCAGCCTGACCTTCAGATTTAAGAGCCTGTTCTATAGATTGAATTTCTTCATCGATATTTGCAGTAGGACCTCTAACTTTCTGAAGAATTTGTCTAGCTTTTAACGGCTCATTTTTACTTAAGCAATAATAAGGGGTTTCTACAGCTAGTATGAAAAAAATCGGTATGAAAGCTATTGGAAATACAGCTAATATTAAATTAAAAGCTAAGATACTAACATATGGTCCTACACAATAGGAAAATAACATTCCAACACAAAGGAAAATGTTTAATAAACCAGCTAGTAGTCCTCTATTAGAGCTGTCTGCTATTTCTCCAACGTACATTGGCATTACGGTAAACACTCCTCCTGTAGCTAGGCCCTGAATAAATCTTCCTATGTAGAACAAATACAAATTTTTGACGAATGCCATGAGAAGATAGATTATAGCAAAGGGAAATCCCAAGGATACTAAGGTAAGTTTTCTGCCAATTTTGTCAGCTAAATATCCGAAGAGGAATGGGCCGAATGCCGCTCCTAGATGAAAAAGGGACGTGACCCATGATGCTTCTTCTTCCGTGATTGCCAATGTTGAATTTTTCAATTTGTCTATTTCTGGCGAGGCCCAGGTGATAGCTGTTCCAACCGAGAAGCTGACTATGTTTCCTGAAAACAGAAATAAGAATAATTTATATTAAAATATTAAATACAAATATTTAATTTTGGTATTTTATGTCGAATTTCGTTTGGTTGTGGCAGGAATATTAAAAGTGTTCTTCCTTTAACTCTCTATGGTTTTTGCCATTATGTACGCATATTCTGAACTACTCGTATTTGCAACACATTTAAACGATTTATCAACTCAAATAAGACAACGTTGCAGTGGCGAATCCAGGAGGGGGCTTTCGGGCTGCACCTGTGTTGCCGGTTTTAAAATGAAATTCTATTTTCGGGAATTAAACGTTAAAGCAATTAAAAAAATAATAATAATAATGGTTAAAGTGTTTTTTTGCGTTAAGTAGTGTTGAAATTTTACGTAATTTTTTTGTGAACGATATTAAGATGCCTAATAGCCTGATAATATGATGTTACATTTTTGGAATGAAATACATTTCATAATTTTTTTTTGTCCAATTACTTCAATTGCGTCATCATATTTTATATTAATTATGGACTTCTCTAACTTGTAATAGTTAAATTTGACAGATTACAGAAATGGAAAAAAAGAAGCATTCTGTGGAAGCAGTCATCCCTATTGTCATTTGTTAAACAAAAAAAAAAAACAGGAGAAAGCAGTGTTTCGGCGGTGGGAGAAGAGGGCGAAGAAGCATCTGTCTCAGAGGTGGAGAAAAATGATGTATTGGTGATGGGAGAAAATAGTGGAAGTAAAAGTAGTCACATACTTTGATTTTCTCTTACTATACGGAGAATGGTCGCACTGCGCAGCTGTCTGAGTGCCTTTTAAAAGGAGATAGAAAAGTCCGCCATTTTGATGCCTTATTACGTGTTGCCTACATCTTGGCGTAATATTTTTAATATTTTGCTTGCTGTCAGTGTCAGTGAATATTATTTTTGGAGTCACAGTTTATTGCTAAAGAATTAGTTAGCTCATTCGGACCAGTTGAATGTTCCAAAATAACATCCACTCCAGGGATACAAATTCAGGATGCGCAGAAGACTGCTGTTTTATAATATTGGCATATATTGTATTATCCGAATTGCGCAGTATACAAACTGGAAAATTGAGATCAAAAGTGCCGACGCAGAGTGAGCGAACTGATTCTTTAGCTATAAACTGTGGTAAATGCATCAAAATGGCAGCGCCCTATGTTGGGCGTGTCGGATCTCTCTCTTGCACCGTATAGTAATCAAAGTATGTGGGAAGTAGCAGTATTACTAACTATATAGTTGTAGACTTGGTACTAGATGGTCTTCATGGGGATAACGATAGTGTTTTATGTCATGAAAGTAACACACCTAAGTAAAATGATATTGCTTCCTTTAAAATTATAGACAGAACAAATAATGTAGATGCGTTACAAGTTATAAACAATATTTGGAAACCCCCCTATAATTTTCAATTTCCCTCATACACAACGTCAAACAAAACATTTTCTAGAACATTTCAATATGCGGAAAATGTAGCTTATTGCAAATATTGCGTATTTAGTTCAAGGCTATATGTAGGGAAAACTTCTTTACAGTGTGTGGGTTATTTGGTGCAAGACAGTTTCAAACAATGGAAACGCGCTTTAGAATATTTTAATAAACATAATATTTTAGAATATCATAAAACTGCCTTATTGCACTATACTAACTTAAAAAAATAAATGAAAATAAAAATCAATCAATAGATGTCTTACTGGATCAGACTAAAGCAAGGGAGGTTTCAGAAAACAGAGATCGGCTTAAACCGATAACACAGGCCTGCGTTTAAATACTCTGTAAAATATGAATTGAACTTTTCAACTGAAATTGGGTATTTCAGTGACGATGATTTCAAATCTGCTTTTAGTTTTTTTCCATCACGTAAGGTTTTTAAACAAAATACTATAAGAATGCAAAAAGTAAAAATATATTTATAGATACTTAGGATAAAAAAGAAAATAATAAACCAAGAAAACAAACAATAAAACCGGGAAAAAATAACATACATTAATCCTTTGTTTTCTTGAAAAATCTTTCTCTCTTTCCGGAAAAGCTTCTTTTTGTTGTTTTCCGTGCATATTCTGCGGTAGGACGGTCCCTTTTAAGCATCCAACAGTAGTCGGCCATCATTTTGATATCCCAGCGTCCTTGATATCGCCGTTCCATCTCTTTTATGTCCTGGTGAAAGCGCTCCCCTTGCTCTTCACTGACATCGCCAAGATTATCCGGAAAATAGTCAAGATGAGCAAGTAGAAAATTAATTTTTAAGCGCATGTTACAGCCTAACTTTCTAAATTTGTCCAACATGTTTTCAACAATACTTTCAAATTCAGGGTCTTTGTAGTTTCCTAGAAACTTATTTATAACTTGTTTAAAAGCTGTCCATGCTTTTTTTTTCGTCTTCCTGCATAACCGTCTCAATTTCATTAGTTTTCATCAACCTTCTTATTTGTGGCCCAACAAAGATGCCTTCTTTTAATTTAGCTTCAGAGAGACCTGGAAATGTTTCACACAAGTACTTAAAGCAATCACCATTTTTATTTAGAGCTTTAACAAATTGTTTTATCAGCCCCAATTTTATATGTAGAGGGGGTAATAAAATTTTCTCTGGATCAACTAGGCTTTCCCGAATTACGTTTTTGGAACCAGGCGTTAACTTTTTTCTTGGTGGCCAGTTTTTTTTGGTCCAGTGGTCATCTCTTGCTCTACTGTGTTGTGAACGCAAATGAAAGGTACAGCTAAATGTAGTTGTGAACAGCAAACTACGTCTCGCAGGATACTTAGCTGGACTTTGGACTGTGCTAACTTATACATTATGGAAGACGAAACCAAATGCGGCTACTACAGCTATTCCAACAATGAATTGATGTAATATAAACAGGACGACAATATTCAAGATATTGATTATGGATATCTTGATATAATTAAGTACTTCAGAAACCATCAAGCGATGTAGTACAAAAAATATGGAAGGCGTGCTTTCTACCGGATTAGGTCCCAGTGTAGGTCCCTGATAAAAAAAATACGAAATTAATATCAATCCAGAAACGTAAGAAGGAGATTCATAAAAGAACCTGAGAAATTTATTGAATAAAAACTCACCTATTAAGGGATGACAAAACTAACACTAGCCTTCACACGAAATGATGTGTCTCTTGCGGCTTTTCAAACAGAAAGGAACGAACAAATGGCTATCCAAAATTCCAGGAAGGTATAAAAAAATATCTACGTTATTTTGAATTTCGAAGTGAATTCAAACAGAATATAAAATAACAGCTTTTGATTGGTTAAAATAAAAATTGGTATACAAACGAACCAATGTACGCAATAACAGTTCTAACTAAGGCCACTTAGTAACAAATGACATGCGTTTATGAAGTAGTGCAAATTATCAAACTAACAAAAAGAAGAAATGACATAACCTAACTATTCTAGTCAAATAAAATAAACAATAATTGGATATTATAAAAAGATATCTACAATTGAATTATATGCACAACAAAACAATTATAGATGGCAATGTATTATAAAGTGATTAAACAAAGTTATTTTATTGTGATTTATGTTTCAAACCCTCTAGTGCAGTCTAAATACTATTGAACAATTCTTAGTATATAATAGTTATCAAATCAAATATATAAAACTGTATTTGCCAAACATTCCACAGAAGTGAAATACTTTAATTGTTACTACTCAAGCTAATTGTTTTATATTGATAGTAATGAAAAGGTTAGTACATGTAAATACATTCTTTGTAGATTTAAATAAAATATTCTTGTGAAAATATAAATGCTACAATACAAGTGAACCAGCTGCGGCAAAACAATTGACAAATTCAGCCTAACGTTTTCTATACCAATAAAATGTAGTACCTGGAGTAAGTAATTTTTTTCTTTACGCCTTGATCCTAAAACCTCAGAGAGGTCTTTTGGAAGTCCCAAATCCCTGACTAAGTCATTCAGTTCTACTTGAGAAAATAGCTGCGGTTCACGGGTTCCTGAGGTAGATGGCTCAAAAATGTCAATTTCTGAATCTGTTGAAGATTCTGATTCGATAGACTGTAATACTTTAGGTGGAACAGGTACAGGTATATCAGCGTCATGTCGAACTGGTCTTATTGCAGACGAAATATTAGGATAGTTAATATACTTTAGAGATTTTGTGTTATGACCTTTAATATCATAAAGACAAAAATAGCAGTTATCAATGTGATTTTTAGGTTCTCTCCAGACCATTGGTATTCCAAACGATAGAGCTTTGCTTGTTCCTTTAAACCAATGCCTCAAGGCTTCTTCGCAAATCTTGCAGATAACATGTGGCGCCCAAGGTTTATCTTGATCTTCAAGTCTGACCTTAAAATATGCAAAATATGCATTTTTTACGAAATCGATAATGTTTCTTTTAAACTTATTCACTATAAAGTGTCCACAAATATAACAAAAGCCATCAGGTCTATTTTTATAACACCTACTAGACATTTTTTTAATAAAAAGTGCACAACGAAACACCGATAAAATTCGATAGACCACGCCTGTCTCAATACCACGGGGATACTAAATATATCGTGCTCTTTCCTGAATAAATCGAATCTCGGGGAATCCTCAACAATATTCTAGTAAGTACCGGTAAATCCCCCTACAAATGCGCAAATTAAAACGAGGTTTTTAACGCGTTTCAACGTTTTGAACAAAAATAAGGAATTCAAATTAATTTGTTTGTGATGTTCAGAGATAATACCCTTGATACTAGTTTAAAAAAAGGGGGTTATTTTAGGAAAAGGGAAACAAATACTTGATGGTTGTTATGGATTATTTTTCAAATTGGCCCGAAATAGCGCCTATTCCTAATTAGGAAGCAACGACAGTAGTAGAAGCGTTTATGCCGAACGTCATAGCCAGACATGGAGTCCCTCTGTTATTGCATTCTGATCAAGGACGAAATTTTGAGTCCGAATTATGTCAAGAATTAATGAAAATGTTAGGCATCAGAGAAGCACGCACTACGCCTCTTCATCCACAGTCCGACGAAATGGTAGAAAGACACCATAGAACCATTTGCCAGTATCTTTCAATGTACGTATCTGAAAAGTAAAAGAACTGGTACACTTTAATTCCTCTATTTCTGCTAGCCTCCCAAAGTTCTAAACATGAATCGACCAGTTATACTCCATCTATGATGATTACTGGAAGGGAGATGAAGCATTCATATGATCTTTTTTTTTGGAAGGTGAAGAAGAGGACCGTACACCTCCCATGTACATACATAACTTAAAAGAAAGATTAGAATAAGTCTACAGATTCGCTTGGGAAGGTTTGAAAGTCAAAAGCGATAAAGCAAAACATAGAATCGACATGCATGCCACAGGAACCCATTTATTGAGAGAGGCGACCCAGTATAGCTGTACAATCCCAAGCGCCAGAAGGACATTGTCAGAAACAACAACAGAACTGGAAATGCCCCTACACCTTCCTCAAGAAAATTAACGACCTAATCTACCGCATTCAGCTGTCAGCGGGAAGTAAACCCAAGATAGTTCACATTGAAAAGTTATCGCCATACCGTGGTTTAGATCCTCCCAATTGGCTCTGGCCAATCCCAGTAATCAAGTTATTCGCGACGAATAATTAGAAAAGAGGGAGCAATGTTACCCTGCACCCTGAAGTAGCTTGCGGTTGTTATAGGAAACGTACGAATAAAAGAAGTGGAATGTCACCCATCACCCGACAGTGTGTTGCGGTCGTCATAAGTAAAAGTACGAATATAAGAAGAAGATAGATCAATCTAGGAACCTCTAGAAATATCAGTCCGTGTCAAGAATTATCTGGACGGTTCAAGAAGGTTCAGGGAGCTATATAAATCGATGATTCTGACGTCACAGTTTAGTTTTATGATAGACGTCGTACGTTCAAATTATTAGTATAGTTGAATTGTAAAAGTTGAGGTAAAATATTTTAAGTTACCAAAAACCAGCGTAACAATACCTATTGATAAAATTTACCGCTTCAATAAAATTTACATTGAAGCGTGAATCTTAAATAAATATTTTATAATCAATATCAAAACTGATATATTTATTTAAGAATCAAGGTTCAATGATAATAAGTACTTATAATTAATTATTTAATATTGTTCTTTTATTTGCTAGTGATTAAAAACAATTCAAATAAGTGTCTAATTAACTGTTAAACCACACTTTATTATTGACAGTTAACTGAGAGAAATTGCATAAGAATTGCATATGCTGAGAATCCCACTGAAGAAGAGGAAATTAATTTGATTAAGCTCAGAGATAAGGGAGATAAGGACCGTGCGTGATGACTTTAACGCCAACTGGTGACAAAAATGTGAACTTTATGGGAGGGGGGATGTATTAAAGTTTTATGTCATTTATTGTTTAGTAATTAATTAAATAAATTCGAATTATTTTCGTAATATTATTATCGAAAAAACTTGTTGCATCCATGGATGTACTTTATAAATTTCCAGAGCATACTTGGTGTCTCACGCCCAGTGATATAGGTACATAGTTACACAGATTGCTTATCTATATGTAAATCAGACGTCGAAAAGGTAGTTATAAAAATAATAAAAGTAATCAGTAATTTTATAATATTAATATTCCGGAAGATTGTGACGTGCTCCTAGCCTATTATACCGGGTGTTCTAATTAAAGTGTTACAGTTAAATACCGCCGAAAATATGCATTTTAGAAAAAAAAGTTTCAGACAAAAGTTTTACAGTTTTTTGGGGGAAACATTTTGGCTAAATTAATTTTTTTATAGCTGACCATAATATGGCCATATCGAGGTGGACTTTGTTTTTTTAAATGCGAATCCCATTTTTTTCTTACGTATTCTTAAAATACATAAAAAAATAAGAAACTTGAGGGAAATATTTTTTTTATTGGACTTGTTGCTGTGCGAAAGAAAAGTAGGCCATATTATGGTTAGCTATAAAAAATGATTTAAGCCAAAAGTTTTTCCCCACAAAACTATAAAACTTTCGTCTGAAACGTTTCTTTTTTATAAAAAGCGGTATACAGCTGTAACGCTTTAATTTGAACACCCGGTATAATGTGATAAATGTACCTAAACAATTTTAAAATAGCGAGTTAATTGTAATATTATTGACGAAGTGTGATTGATTTTTAATGAATTATATATATTTTTTATATATTGTGTTATTTAATTATAGACGAATCTGGTCCAAAAACAAAGTTCGTGATAATATTTATAAACATATTTAATTAAAAAAAAAAACATTCATCCGTTAAATAAATGGGTGAAGGTAGATTTTACTTCGAACCCTTTGCGTTGTACGTAGAACTTAAAATGAGCAACATTTATGACGGGTTTCAAAACACTCGGTATAAAATGAATAATCTATCATTTCTATTCGTTAGTTTGCTTTCATACCTATATTATGATCATTTTATATAGGGTCTTCATCATTCTCTAATTTCTGTAGGTAATTATATTAACATTAAAAAAATCTCCTGTGTAATTTGTAAAAATTTTTGGATTATTATGTGACACCTTTTTATTAATATATTATTAAATTTATTTTATAAAACCTCAAGGACAGTAGAAAACAGGAAATCATCGGAAATTTTCTGGTACTTGATTTTATTAACAATTTTTTTATGAAGTATGAATGTATTTATTTGTACATCACATAATACAAATGTCGTTGGTTTAATAAATATAATAATTATTACAAACGCTGTGAGTACCCATTACGGTTTATTGGTTATGCAATATTTAATTGAACAAATTGTTTGTTTACTTGAACATAAAAGAAAAAGGGACAGAGACGAGGTAGGTTATTGAAAATGGATGACAATGGGGTCTATTCTGTAACAATTCCTTTATATTTAACGGCCTTTAAAAATATTGGCGGCCTATAAAAATATGTTCGTATTCGTTAATTTACTTCTGTCATTATTTAAACAGATTTCTTTAAGATAGTCCTCTAATAATGTATTTTAATCCGTTTAAATAATGACAGAAGTAAAGAAGAAAATATTTTTAAATGCCGTTAAATATAAAGGAATTGTTACAGAATAGACCCCTTTCTATTCAAATAGGAAATAATATATTTGAGTTTTGACTCGCCCTGTATTCTTAATTACACACAATATTGAAAAAATACTTCAATTGTCTTAAAAATTCTAAATAATGGTAACAATTTTATTTGTATCCTTGTATTTTGTTTTATTTATATTGCATTTTAAATAAAATTGTGTAACCCGCCTGAAATGTATACAGGATGGTTCAAATGTGTGGAATAATGAGTGTCACTTGAAATATCGAAAATATTAAAAAATAATTTTATTGAAAGTTGTTTTGTAGTTCAAAAATAATTTATGGTATTTATTGCCAACTTAGGAAAATACGAAGCCCTTAAGCGGGTCAACGTTTTTTTTTTTAATTGTAACCCTCCTTTTTTAAAACAAAATTTGAATTAGGATATTTTTCTCATTACAACAGTGTATTAAAATCAGTTTGTTAATTAAATACAGATATTTTTAAACAAAATGGCTTAGAATTAAAAAAAAAATTATTCAAAATGGTGCATACAAATATTGATTGCCTAAAGTACATTTTCTACGTTCATGCAAAAAATAAAACTTTATGAAACTATATTTAGTGAAAAAACTGGTTTTTTTATTGCACTAGTGCAATAAAAATTTTATTGCACTTATCTGTCATTTTACTACAGCGTTTTATGATCATGACAAACATAAAAAAAAATTAATATTGAAAATTGTACAAATTGTACATTTACTTTTAATATTAGTGGCAAAAACAACGTTTAAGCTTAATTATTGTTCATAACACAGTTGTTCCTAAAGTTTTGGTTAAATTATTTTTCTTAACATAGTTATAGTAGGTACTTTTTCAATGTTAATCGATGCTAATTATTAGTTATTAAATATTTTGCTATTAAATTACGCTTTTTATTCTTCTGCACTTAGATTCGCCTAAATAAAACATTTTTTGGATTTTGCATGAACGTAGAAAAAATATTGTATGCAACTCGTGCAAAAAGTGTTTATTGCACTTGTTGTATAAATGACTATAAAGTAAGTGTTCACCGTTAAATGGCTTAAGGATTAATTCTTGTTTTACATTTTGCAGCAAAGGTTCTTGAACATTGTGATTTTCGTCAACTATTCGTTCTCTGAGAACCTAAAGATTGTCCTGCCTATTTTTGTATACCACCAATTTTTTATGACCCAATAATAAAGAAATCCAATGGTGTTAGGTCTGAAGACCTAGAAAGCCACCAATTCACTTTTTCACCTGAGAGTGATATCTCCTTACTGATTAACAAAAATGTGGTGGAGCACTGTCTTGCTAAAAAGGAGTGGTGTGATCTACGCGTTTAGGTCATTATTTTTCTCAGGGTACAATGCCCTTACTGCTGAAACGATATCGTTCTGCAGTTTGAATTGCCATAATAAAAAATAATCCTATTAAGTGTTGGTCAGTGATTCCTACCCATAAATTGATCTGTTGAGGGATCATAAATCTTATCTCAGAAATAAAATAGAAGAAAATGGCAACTGTCTAGAGCACCAGATGATAAAACTTTAAACAATGCAACACAACAGCTAAAACGTGATATACGATTGACGAATACTTAAGTGAATTAACTAACGATAAAAGTACCGATTATTCACTCTGGAAAGCTGCCAAAAGGCCTACTTACTATACATAATTCACCAATCAGAAATAGAGATGGAAGCTGGACCCGAAACAATTGGCAAAAAAAAACAGATTTGCGGAACATTTAAAGAGTTCCTTTTAACTTCTAAAATCCAATAATGGTGAGATCATCCATCAAAGCTGAATGAAACTAGCACAAGAAGACACAGTAGTTGGCAATGTCACCATAAAATTTAAATTAAAATAGGAAATCAAAAAATTTATGGTAATAAACATACGGTTAATAATTGTAAACAATGTGTATGTAATAAGTAACATGGACTCATATTGTAAAAAACACTGTATTATAGAGTTAAAAACTTTGATATGAGAAAGCTAAAGAGTACAAAAAAATTGTTGGTGATCTTAGAAAAATCTGATAAGATGGACCACTTGAAAGTTGTGACGTTCCAGTTCCAAATGATATTTGTGGACTGTGGTGACGTATGGACCGTCAAGAGTAGAAGGACGACCAAAATTTGGAGGTAATAAAGCTCTTTTGGATCTTTGCATACAAATTGTTTAAAATTTATTTAACCGTAAGTTACCATATATTCTTTGTTTTTCCTATTTTAATTTAAGGTTTTACGTATTACATGTCTGTAGATGGCCCTGTTAGGCCGAAACTTGTTGCACCTGTATTTAATATTATAATAAAAATTTGATGTATTGAATGTATGCTTATATTTTTTATCAATAGTCTCAAGACCCGCTTATGTTAAAGGGAACTTGATTTAATAAAAAAATGTGTGAACCCTACATTTATATGTAAATATTTATCAATTTCTTAAATAAAGAAGAATTTTCCGAAATATTTTGATATTTTTTAAATATGTACAAGCAAAAAAAAGTAAAAAATACACCTACCCACACACATATTTATAACTGAATAACTCATATTGAACAAATTATTTTAAACCTAGAGAAACTGGAACAAAACGTCTTCACTAATAATGCTCGACTTTTCTCAGCATTTCTTCATCAGCTGCAGGCTAAACGAAAACTAAATACTTATTACTATTATTGATTAAACCAATAATCTTATCAAATCGTTAGAAGTGGAATCCTCTTTTGTGCTTTTATTGATTGTGCACGTTAAAATATTTGGTTTTTTACATCACAATTGTTTTAAATATTATAGAATAATTCTGATAAATAAATAACTCGCATTAAAGGGTACACAGCGCGTTAGAACAACTAATTTGATACGGTGCGTGCGGTGTATTCATAATAATATGATTATTGAGTTGCCTCCCAAAAGATTTCATTGAACTTTCGACTAGAATCAAGATTAACTAATGTTTTTGAAAATTTAAATTTTATGATTAAAATATGGTGTCTACATATTTATGCACCGCTGATGATCCATCCCATAAGTAATTGAAGGTATTGACAGCAGTGGTGTATCCATAAGAACTCCTCAATGGGGCGTCTTCACGCCCCTGCTGTTGTACATGTCGCGTTACCGGTCTCCGGCATCGTATTATTATTAATTTTTTTTGTCTTTTTTTACAGATTTTATTAGAAAAAAAAGTATTTTTGTATTAAAACAATCTTATCTGAAATATTTTGGGGCCACTTAGATCTCAGTTTTTACCACATGAAAATTGATTAAAATCAGAGATAACAGATATATAATCATTCATTAATACAATATAATATTCACGATGCCAAGATTAATTCGACAATCAACACGCTTTATTTGTAGGGACGCGGCGAGGGGACGAAAGATGAGAAGTAAAAGAGAGGATAGAGAGATGAATTTTACGCAGATACAACTTTTTTTTATCAATGAATAAATGTGTAAGACTCTGTGCGCTTATAATAAACAACGTAAATATCCATGCCGATGTAAGCCCTGTTGGCACTTCCAACCTAACTTGACTAGGTTTTGGAATTTATTGGAAATTATACATCCAATTTAGTGAAATTACATCTAATTTAGTTAAATTTGATATAACTAATTATTCAAAATTTTTTGGGTGCAGTTGGAATAAAATAGGTTGAATTATTTTAGCTGTTTTAATATATGTAAATAATTTTGTAAACAAAACGAGAATAACGAAATAAACATATGACAACAGCGGATATTATACCCTCCTGTGTGCCTTAGGACCACATACTTTGATTTTCTTTTACTATACGGAGAATGGTCGCACTGCGCCATTTTGATCCCTTATTACGTGTTGCCTACATCTTGGCGCAATATTTTTAATAGGTGCGTTTTAATCATCCGCTTCTGCTTCGGAATTGTCGGTTTTCTTGTTTTAATCTGACAGGTTAAAACGACTAAACCGACATTTCCGGAAGCAGAAGCGGATGATTAAAACGCACCTGATATTTTGCTTGCTGCTGTCAGTGTCAGTGAATATTATTTTTGAAGTCACAGTTTATTGCTAAAGAATCAGTTAGCTCACTCGGACCAGTTGAAAGGATACAAATTCAGGATACGCAGAAGACTGCTGTTTTATTATAGGCGGTTGTCGTATATTGTATTATCCGAGTTGCACAGTGCATAAACTGAAACATTGAGATCCAAAGTGCCGACGCAGAGTGAGCGATCTGATTCTTTAGCTGTAAACTGTGTCACAGGGTTCAAAATGGCCGCGCCCTATGTTGGGCGTGTCGGACCTCTCTCTTGCCTCGTATAGTAATCAAAGTATGTGGTGTCGGACCTCTCTCTTGCCTCGTATAGTAATCAAAGTATGTGACAATGGGCATTTCAACGACCTGTCAAACAATAGCTGTCAGTGAGAAGGTTTGGTATATCTAAGGGGGTAGAGACATAGTCTTGCATTTTGAATGCTCTTTTTATTCGAAATAATAGTCACCAAGCCTGTCAATTTATGAAAAAATGTATCTTATTTTTATTGTGTTTGGCATAAAATATTTAAATGTAATCCATTATTCATGATTATACGTATTATAAACAGAATACATCGTATGTCGCAATCCTTGGATATATCAAATCTTCCCACTGACAGTTCATGGGTTTGGAATGCTTAATACAATATATGACAACCGCCTATAATAAAACAGCAGTCTTCTGCGCATCCTGAATTTGTATCCCTGGAGTGGATGTACTTTTGGAACATCCAATTGGTCCGAGTGAGCTAACTGATTCTTTAGCTATAAACTGTGGTCTTAGTAACTTATTCTCTGTATTTGGAATGACCGGGTATATTCACTCCGATCAAGGTTCGTCATTCATGTCATATGAGTTAAAAACGTATTTACACCAGCAGGTCTACTCCGTATAATCCTGAAGGAAATGGACAAACCGAACGATTCAATGGAATTATTTGGAAAACAGTTACTCTTGCTCTAAGATCACAAAATTTAAAAATCCAAATGTGGGAACAAGTATTAGAAGATGCTCTTCATTCAATGCGTTCTCTTCTTTGTACTGCTATGAATTGCACACCTCACGAACGAATGTTCCATCATTCGAGGAAATCGTCAAATGGGAGAACTATACCATCTTGGCTAACAATTCCAGGTAAAGTTTTTATGAAGAAGCATGTTAAATGTTCGAAATATGACCCGTCCGTTGAAGAAGTTGAACTAATTGAAGCCAACCCTGAATATGCACGTGTTCGTCACATTGATGGAAGAGAAGCCACAGTATCCCCGTGGAGATATATCTCTTTTTGATTCTCAAATTGGAGATAATTCTCTCTTGGATTCTCAAAATTTACCAGACCATTAACTTCAACAAAATAATATCCAAAATCGTCCAGTAGAAAATGAAAAATGTCTTGAAATACCTCACCAAAATCCTCCTGAAACAAAAGATCTTATTGAACCTCAATCTAGTCAAAATTTCGACGAAAGCAGTGCATCTGATTCCGATCTAATTAAAGAGGCCCTTACTCAGCGAAGTACAAGAATAAGGCGACCGCCAAAATATCTTGAAGATTATTTTCAAAAATGAACCTGGGGAGAATGTGGTGTGTTTTCTTAACGTACTACCCTATGTATACTTGTTTATTGTATCTATGTTAATGTTAATCACTGTCAATTTTGTCATGTTTAATTTTGCTTATTAAAGCCTATTTTCAAAAGGTAGTTTTAATTATAACACATGGTTACCGAGACGCATTTTTGAAATAATGCCACCCGAAGTCATTGCTATGATAAATGATTCTACTGGCCAATATGCCATGGCCTATTTAGGGGAAAAGCCGTGTTACAACTCAACTACTAGGTCTCATATAAGAATCGATCTAGTTGGCCAGCAATCAATTAGTTAAATCCATGGTAGAGTCACTGTAAATATTTTTTTACTTTTAAACACATATAGATATCTAATATACGCAATATTTCATTAAGAATTTCCACAATTTTATCGTAAGTATAACTTTACCAATATTTGTTCATTTAATAACGGCCAAATATTGTTTCAGATTATTTCGACATGTGGATGATGTATTCCGAAGAGCACTGGCCTAAAGCCATCGACTTAGAATCAGCAATAAGCAGGCTTGGAAAGGAACTGGACGCACTGGCGATGGATGCGTTACACTCCATCAATTACGACGCTGAGGTATGGCTGTTTCCAGAAGCTGTGGCCTATCAAAACGATTGTTATGAGAAATACTGTAAAGGCAGCAATCTTTGCTGCGAATATAATGCATGTGAGCTGGACTTGGATACATTCTGTGAGAAGATGGTTACCCTAAGTTTGAAACGCTTCTTGAACGAGGCCTTACCATACATCACCCCGCAAATAAGGAGTAAACATGGTTTAGATGAAGATGCAGACGATGAGGCTGATGATGAGACAGATGACGAAATGGATTAGGGATTACTTATATAATATATCTATCTATCTGTGATTAAAATATAAATAAAACAATATACATAGTTTAATTGTTTTTTATTTAAAAAAGGTTACATCTTTTTATTTTTGTTAAAAGTGAACACAGGTATAAGTTTGGATACAGTAAATTAGATTATATGAACTACAATGGCATATATTCAGTGTGTACAGTGCCATCTAGTGCATTATAACTTATAAGAGCTTCATGAATAATAAGCGCATACGCTTTAGTGTTGGCGGGAAACTGCATTTTACGTGTTTCGAATTCAACCTTGACATCCACAGTTGAAGATTTGATTGGTTTTGGATACATACTGCAATCAATTACGAATAGGGGGTTCGCTCTAAAGCCATTCAGACCTAACATCGGTTGGGGATTTTCCTTTTTGTAGTAACTTCGCTGAAAATCTTCATAAGCATAATAAGCGGGAGTATCCAACTTTTTCCCAACATCTAAATTCCAACGCTCTAATGGGTAAACTTCAGAATTTAGATATAATCTGATATTGCTTATATCAGCAGCCGTAAACGCCGTCACATCTTCTTTCCTGTTTTCAGTAAAAGAAGTATTTTGAAATCCAATAATTACATATCTAGGTCGTTCCATGGATGTAGTGGTTTTAATCGCCCATATGTCGTTAGAAGTTTGTCTTAGAGTAGGTAATTCATAAAGATCCCATTTATGGTGCGGTATTTTAATGGATTGCAAATGTTTGTCATTAATTTTTTTATACATGAGAACATCTGCATCATTTTCGGGAGTAATATGTTTGACTATCCAATCCATTTTAGTGATAGTTATGTCTGCATCGACTTCTCCTATATAGCAATTTTCGAATGCTCGAGCAATTATTACAGTCATCTCATGCTTAACACCTATTATCCCTTTTTTGTAAGATTCAGCAAAACCAAATAGATGTTTTAATAAGATTCTACCTGTAAATGTATTACTCGTTGAATCAACCAAAACTTGATTCTCTTCGCTGAGGCCCCAACCGGATGTTTCTAATAATTTCGCATGTTTTTCACCATATGACACCATATTTTTTATTGCTGTCGTTATAATGGGTTTTCGACATTCAGCAATCTTTTGTCCACCCATTTCATATCTAATTTCTTCAAATAGGCCAGGAAGAGCATTGTTGGCCAAATAGCACTTTTTATTAGCCTCTTTTGGCTTAAATGTTCCGACTATATTGATGTAACTATCGCAAATTAAGAGATTCAGGTCCATATTATTGATCGTAAAGGTGATTGTATCAGAATGTTTGTAATTTGGCGATCCCGTAGGCGGGTGGATATATCCATCGCATCTTTTGATTGAGTTATCGACGATCGGCTTTTCAAATACGTCCAACATCTCATTTCTTACATAAACAGCCATTATTTAATATCTTATATGGAATCCAATAGATTGAAGAAATTTATAATCTTTATTAGACAACAGAAGTCTTCTTCGCTTTACAGTTACTCGACGAATGTTCATGTTTTTCCCTTCGATTCTATTTATATGATTATTTAAATGGGTGCTAGTTGAATGTCGTGGTTTGAAGCAGAATCCCATATTAGTTTATCTCCTTTAACTCGAGTGTGATATTGATAGTTTCCTCCCCAAAGTCAATCAACTCACCGTTATCATCTACAACTCGGATAGTAATGTTGTCTAGGTATTGCCGACCGGCAGGTATGACTGGTAGATAAATAATGTTATGAGGTTCCTTCGTCAGTTTGTATCCTGGCTCAACGTCTATGTCGAATGAAAAAAGGGTGTGGGCTTCTTTCCCATTTATATAGGAACCAGAAATAATATTACAATCCAATTGAACAAGATGGAGGTTCATAATATTGATCGGCCTTGTAGAGACATAAGCTTCAGGCCTTGGCGGGCACTTCGAATTACTGAATCCTAAGAGGCTAGCTATACTGTTGTCACAATCAAAGTTGATTATGAATTTAGATGAAATTTCACATTTTAGAGTGTTGTTGTTCGCCGACAATTTAAACATATCATCAAGTTCTCCCTGATTTATAATAGTTTTGGTATCCGGATATAGATAATCATATATAGCTTTTTGGACGAACTTATTAATTTCGTCAATCTCATAAGCGCCGGGTGCCACACGTACATTAATTTTTTTCGGTACACTGCCTTCCTCGGCCCAACTCTTCTCTCGCTGCATTACATCTGCCCAAAACTTTTCTGGGTCTACCACCTCTAAACAGATGATATTATTTTTTGAGGTGATATTTTTGATAGAATGGTAGGCATAAAATGCTATTAATCCAAGACCATACTGTTTATTAACATCCAATTCGATGGGCGGAAAAAAATCATTGCTGAGAATGCTTGACGCTATGGACGACAAATTAAATGTTCTTGACATGGCTAAGAAGTATGTCACACTGACTTCGAAATCTATTTTCGAATACATAAATTATAAACTCGCTTTTTAGTGGCAATTTTCAGTTCTCGAATTTTACAAAAACAACAAATCACGTGTTTTGGTGTTGGATCATCGCTTACGTCAATTGACCCGCGTTTCAAAAATACCGTCGGACCATCATTTACGTCGATAGATTCATTTTTAGAAAAATCCTTAGGTTGTTCTTCATCATGGGTATTCATCCTTCAGAGAGAAGAAATTGCAAACACAAATGTCCACATAGGACAGTATCAAACTTCTGGTAGCGTTTATAATTATAGTGAACTTCAGATACCGGCCAACGCCCTTTATACAGATAACTAATTAAATCTGAAGGTGGGGGTAAATCACCATAACTATCGAAATATATTGAGGACGCATCTCTTTTCTTGTAAGCGACCCAATGTGTTCCTGGCCCGCTACTACTATCCAAATTGACAATGGCTGATTCGTTTCTTAGTGGCCCGCAGTTTGATAAATTATCTCTCATATACACACCTCGAAAGTAGGGAATCTTGAATCTTTTGGCAAAAGATTGTATGTCTAAATTACTGAGAGGTCTTCGAGGTAGTGAACTTACGAGTTTTTTGGCCGATATGGTTTCATGTAAAGGCCCAACCCCTTTCGATAGGGCTTTAAGTATAATCCTTTACCGTTTTTTCCTAGAGAGATGGCTTCCATGGTTCTATTGTGTCGATTAGCTTCTGTTACTTGTTGACTATTTGTTTTAGCGGTGTTCACTGCTTTGACGATTCCGGATGCCGCTCCTGCCAAGCTCCCCAATGCAGATAATCCAGCAAAAATAGGTATTAATGGTAAAAATCCACCTGTTTTTGGTATCGGTATAATACGGGGAATAATAATTTTTTTCTTTCCCCCAGCTGCTTTAACATATTTTCGGGCAGCCATGAGAGATGATGCAGCCATCTTCTTAAGTGTTTTTTCCCCCATTTTCTGTCCGCCATATGTCTTTAATACCCCTTTAATCTTACTGACAATTCCTCTACCGAAAGCAATTCGTTTTTTGCTTTTTGTTCCGCGACGCCGCTTTCTAGACCGTAATTTATGGCCCATACCAAAACTTCGCTTTGTTTTCATAATATTTGTGATAGTCCAGGCAGCTGCCTTTTCACCAACTGACGCGTCGCTAGCTTTAAACCGAGTCCAAGCTAATTCTTGAAGGTCCTTATCAGCAATATGTCTAGCTTTCAAATCGTTTGCACTTTTAGAATAAGCGATATCATGTAATTTACAGGCTTTATCTAATTCATTTATTCCGGGGTCGTTACGCGCTAAACGTTTTTGTAAGCGCGTACCTGGCCCACAATATTGGTACTTCGGTATGTGCAGTTCAAATGGTAATTTATTTATTAGGGAATTAACAAACCCTTTTCCACACTTTCTTTTTGAATAACGTTTAGTGATAGATCGCACTCGTTTGACGCTAGGCATTTAAATGAATGTTACATGAGCGATGGTTTATATAGCCAAAGACAGTCAAACGATGCGCATAGTCAAAGCACAAAATAGTATCTGTGTGGAGAATTTAGATGAAAAAGTTGGTGATGGGCTTAGTGAAAATAAGATTCCTAGACACGGCCCATTGTTGCCCGATACAATACGCGGCCTTCTAATAGGACCATCAAATTGCGGTAAAACAAATGTTATGTTATCACTACTCATTCAACCAAATGGGCTACGATTTGAAAATGTATATATTTATTCAAAATCATTATACCAGAAGAAGTATGAGTACTTGCATGAAGTTTTGACTCCGATAAAAGGGTTGGGTTATTTTACGTTCAACAATAATGAAGATATAATTCAACCAGTAGACGCCAAACCAAATTCCATATTTATATTTGATGATGTGATTTGTGAAAAACAAGATGTTATTAGATCATATTTTAGTATGGGGCGACACAGAAATATAGATTGCTTTTATTTGGCTCAAACGTATTCGAAGATTCCGAAACAGTTGATTAGAGACAACGCAAATCTAATAATTATGTTTAGACAAGATGACCTAAACCTACGTCACATATATTCAGACCATGTAGCTCCAGACGTGTCTTTTAGAAAATTTCAAGAAATATGTGTGGAATGTTGGGGTGAAAAGCATGGATTTCTAGTGATCGATAAAGATAAAGATATAAGCGCCGGTAGATATAAGAAAGGATTCGATAGCTTCATATACCCATAAACAATGCAATACGCGTTATTTTTCAAGTAGCGTCCAAGGCGGCAGGTGGTTTCAGCGATTAAAATGTATAGCAATAAAAAACATTTCGACACCAAATCGGAGCTGGCCGCTGTCTCCGATTCGGTTAGACAGAAATTTAATGCCTTAAAAAGTGGGCGCGTTGAAACTTTGCAAGCTCTAGAAAAAATGTATGAACCGCTGACGAAACCGTTGAAAACAATTTCAAAAGCCGCAACCTCTAACCCCTCTAACGCTAAAGAAGAAAACCCCGCTAACACTAAAGAAGAAAGATCTGGCATGAAAAGGGAACTCGCGTCAATATCACCGGACTCGACAAAATATGGAGAAAGTTTTGAAAGTGCAATATCCGACCGCGGTGATGTTGATGATGATGATGATGATGATGATAAAAAATATATTAATAAGCATTTAGAAGAAATATCGCGAGGTAATAAACGCTATGATACTCGGTACGGCGTATATATGGACAAAGACATGAAAACAATGGTTGGGAATTTAGAAGTAAAATTTTCTGATGGCAAAATCTCGTTTTGGGATGGGGATAGAAGAGTTGCTGACTACCACGGCAATCCGGAATTGTATGAGCTACTATTTTATCGAAGCCCTAAGAAAGTAAGTAATGCGACTAAGGATACATATAAGGAAATATTACAACTTACCGGAGCGGCCTTTAAGGAGTATGACGAGTCCAAAGGGCTAAGTAACAAAAATGTAAATAAATTGAGAAAAATTATTAGACCATTGTTCTCTCCGGTAAAGATAAAGGGTGGAGGGTTTTCAAAAATACCTAAATACAAAAAAATAATGACCTCTAAACCCACATACGTTTATTGGAACAAGCCGAGAGAATTGGTGGCTAGATTGCGTTTATTATGGAGTTCAAAGCAAGCCGGCCATACTGGGCACGATAATGAAATTTTATCTATAATTGAAGAATTAAGAGAAGAGCGAATAATATATTAAATACATGCGCTGTAGAGGTCAGTCGTAAACGGAATGTCTTCAAGGAACATTGTAGATAAATTCGGAAGAAAAAAGAAAAATCAACGCGTAATTATTCGAGAAAAAAGGGGTCTTGGATTCAAATTAACAGGTGACGGTAATTATGATATGCAAAGCAAACGGTTGGTGAACCTCGGAGAGCCAGAACAATCGACTGATGCTGTAACAGTTGGATATGTTGACGATGTTACTATGCAAGCAAAAGATCTCGTTTTAAAAGCTTTAACGGAATCCATTAAAAACGTATTACGCGAAGCTACTATTTATTTCGAAAATCAGCAGAGTGAACTTAAGAAATTAGTATTTGAACATCGAACTGTGTCAAGCAATAGTATTGGTGATGTTAATGTTAAATACCAATCGATGTTACAAATAGTGAAGCACAATAGAGAATTTTTTGAGGACATACTTACCACTACAAAAAGTAATATTTTAAAAATTATTACTAAAGTTGATATTTTGGAAAGTGAAATAAAAGGCATAAAAAATTTTACTATAATTTTAGAGAACCGTTTAACTGACCTTACCGATAAATTCATTTAAGTGTAATACGGAAATTCTTCGAGACCTTGAAAGCGTCAAAGGAAGTATTGGACAAAATACAGCGGTTTTATCGAAAATTAAAGTAGGACTGGAAGAAAGGATCAAAAAGATTGAATAAAAAATTGTATTTTAATTGGAAAGAATGTCTAAGCACCAAATAATTGAAGAAATCCACCGATCTGCCCGTCGAAATTTTCCCAGAAGAAGGACTATTGTAAAAGGATATGCCGACTTGTGGCAGAGTGATTTGGCTGATATGCAAAGTTATAAAGATGAAAACGATGGTTACAGATATATTCTAATTGTCATCGATTGTTATACGAAATATGTGTGGGCGAGACCATTAAAAAATAAAACAGGCTTACATGTTAGAAATGCCTTTTTAGATATACTCCAAAATTGCGCACACCATCCTAAAAATCTACAAACGGATCAAGGGACAGAATATTATAACAAGGAATTTGGGAAAGTAATGAAAACATATGATATAAATCACTATTCGACTTATAGTACAATGAAAGCGTCAATGGCAGAACGTGTGATTCGTACGATAAAATCCCTATTATATAAAAAAATGGCTATGAGAGGGAAATACAATTGGATAGATATTATAAACGGTGTCATTAATAAGTATAATAACACCACGCATTCAATCATAGGTATGAAGCCAATAGATGTCCTGCCGACAACTAAACTCAACCAATATAGGCAAAACAAAAATAAAGTAAGGCGTAAAAAACCGAAATATCGTGTCGGCGATGTCGTAAGAATAAGTAAATATAAAAGCATATTTGAAAAAGGGTATACTGCTAATTATACAACTGAATTATTCAAAATAAGAAAAATAAATAGCACATACCCCGTAACATACATTCTAGAAGATATGAATGGTCAATCGATTAAAGGCTCATTTTATGAGTTGGAATTATTAAAAACAAATTGGAAAGATGTTTATTTAGTGGAAAAGGTCATTCGGACAAAAGAGGACAAAGCCTTGGTGAAGTGGTTGGGATTCCCACAGCAAGAAAACTCTTGGATTAATATAAATGATATTGTTTAGTATGGATATTAAATGAAATAAAGATTTAAAAAAAAAAACAAGTTTTATTTCCCTATTAACTACTACATATACAATAATAAAATAACTTACACTTAAATATATACAGAAAGCTTAAATAATAAACAATTATACAAATTAAATCTAAAACTAATGTATAGAGGGTCATTGGATGCATAACAAAGCCGCCGTATTGCAACCCCTGACTCCTTTATTTCAAGCGCCGATGCATACAGGACAAACATTTGTGTCGCAGAAGTGGGAAATATATCGGGCGCATACATCACATGTTTGCGGATCCTCCAAATCCCCCCCTTCTACAACAAAATGCTGATGCTCGTGTATGTACCTGGCATTTGGATTTCTTTCGACCTCCATCTGCTCGTAATAAAGAAAGCAGGGGTTGCACAGACGTTTGCTCCGTTCCATGCCGGGAATAACCAACTTCACAATAACGGAGCTGGATGTAACGCAGAAGTGGTTACCGCCTCTGGCCTGAAATACAGCCAGCTCCCTTCTTATTGAAGTCGGTGATCCAGGGCAATCAGCCTCAATGCCCTCATCATCGTCGTCGCTGGCGGGTTCATCGGCGGGTGGGGCTGGACCAACGGCGTCTTCACCCTCTTCGACGAGTGGTGCCGGACCAACAGCACCCAAATCCTCGTCGGCAAGTTGCGCTAGACCAGCCACGCCTTCTCCATCACCGTCGGCAGCGGCAGCAGCGGCATCAGCAGCCTGTAAAGAAGTATATTGATTAGATATTTTATAAGCATAATAATTAGATATTTTATAAACATAAGGTAATAGTTAAAAACTTACATCACGTTCTATGGCGTCCCAAAATTCGTCAATGCCTGGCTTGTTGGCATCAAAACGCGCCAACAAGGAGAGCTGACGCTCGATCTCCTCAACCGCATCAACATCAACAACAATTTGTCCATCCATCTTTGCTATTTTTTATTTTTTCGGCTTTCTGATATTCTTAATGGTCAGCTACAGCGAAGTGACTGATGCTGGTAAGTGGTCGGGACCTCCTTATATATGGTTATGTATTCCCACCTCCACTCTCCCAACCCTCGAATTTACCACCTCCCCTGCATAACATCACGCTCAGTAGGGTGCATCTAGTTCCGGAAAGTTGGATGTCAGAAAAAATTTTACTCTAGCATTAATCGGCGCTCTGCATATAATACAAATAACTACAGATCGACTACAGCTATTGCAAGATACGGCATGCCCACATGGTATAAAAACCATTTGCACTTCCTTATCGGTACAAATCTTGCAAGTGAGGCGCTTACTCATAGAACAATCATCGCTTAAAGTATGCATAGTAGCGCGAGGTCTTCAAGTAGAATGTAGGTTGAATATCTATTTAAGAACTATATGTGTATGTGTGCGGTGAGTATTTATAGTGATCTGAAAGATTGTGGGAGATTGGGAGACTCCCAACAAAAAACTGTTATATCTTAAAATTATATTATTGCAAGTGATGCAATATCTAATCTTTCATTTAAAAATATTTCAGCGGTTCTGAAAAGAACCCTTTACTAAATTTCCACGCCACCATCGCCTAGGTATTAGTATGGCACATTGCATTTTTTTTAATTTTATCAACTGCCGCCCGGATCCGAATTGATGTGATCTAACCACTTTGAAATGCCTTCCTTTGTCGCCTGCGCCCGTTCGCTCACTTCATCGCATTTCACCCTCATCGCCTCGCAAGCCCTCTTCCGCTCTTCATGTCCCGGATGGGCCTCTTTGACCCTTGACATTTCAATACCCGCATCCACCTGGCTTTGGCGCACAACATGTTGGCGATGTACGACCTCTTCCAACTGCCGCTGCAAGTCGGCGATGTGTAGTTGGATGCGACTATTTTCCTCATCCAATTCGTCCAGCCTATACTGAATTGGCGCTGAGGCTACCTCCATGGCCTTTTCTACCTCATCCACCTCCATCTTCAATTCTTTGTAGGTAGATCGGGTTATTTCCAACTGCTCCCTATCTGCCGTTAACCGCGTCTGGTGATTCATCACGGCGAGCATTGCTTTATTGAGCCGCATACTAAGTTCATCCTGCGATGATGGTATGCTCGGCTCGGCTCGGCTGGTTGAAGCCACCACGCTTGTCGAGGGTACCAGCAACAATGTTGGTGCTGGTGCGACCTTCGGCTTCCTTGGGGCTCTCGGCTTCCTTGGGGCTCTCGGCTTCTTGGTTTTAGGTGCAACCACTGACAATCTTTTTGTCGCTGCCGGCAGTCTAGGGACACGAATATCCGTATGGACGATAATCTTTGGCGAGTCTTCAAACTCATCCCCGCTATCGTCAATTACATAGGTTTGTAATGCGGTTGGTACCGGGGCCGAAATGGGGGCTGGTACCGGGGCTGGTAGCGGGATGTCACTTACTCGCGACACAGGTGACACGGGTCCGATTGACATTAGCAGCATCTCCAGATCAAAGTCGTCATCTGTCATACAATCATGCAGTCTGCTCTTGGGCTCCATAAGGATGCTGTTGATGGCATTGGTTGTCTCGTCATTGCAACTCATGTTAAAAACTGAAAATAACTGAAAATAACTGAAAAAGTTTAGTAGTTCACTCAGCTAGCTGAAATAAACTAAATTTCTTAGCGCTGATTGCTCGTATATATAGTAAAATCGGGAAGAGTGTCAGGGTGGGAGTGGAGGGGAGACTCTCACAGCCTCATATTGTAAATAACGACCATTGCGCATCGAACCAATGATCATATTTTTAACTACACAATGCACAAATTTCGGGTATACGGCATATTAGTATATATTATTAAATTGCAATACTCGGCATTTCATAGGGTAACATCTTGCGACTGTAACATGATGCTCATACATTTTTGGAATACCGCATAATATATTTTAAATAATATTCAATCTTAATACGAGGTATTTCATAAAGTACTATATATCATTTATTAAGCCATATTGGTGTAAGGCTGTGCATACCTCTAAATAAAATAGTTTGTCCTCTTGGGGCAAATTATTTGTAATAAGTTTTTGTTGGTTCTGAAAAGAACCGTTTTTATAGTTTTTTGTTGGTTCTGAAAAGAACCGTTTTTTTTTCTGACGAGGGCAGATACCCTATTGCGAGTCAGAATCGCTCTCCGAATCGGCATCCGACCCGGACTCAGCATCCGAGTCGGTGTTCGACTCAGTGTCGGTGCCACACCACACGTCATGCACGTCCAATATCAGGACGCGCGAGTCGCATGGACCGGGTGGCGTTGATGGTCGCCTTGGTCTTCGGAGACCATGGGTGGTATCGCACACCCCATCCAAGTCGGTCATTTGACCCCAGCTCGTATCTACTCCGGACGTCGAATCGCATTCGGCTACTTCGATTATATCGGCCATGTTAGTTACTCAACGAGTTGAAGTAAACTGAATTTCCTAGCGCTGATCTCCGAATATATAGTGATCGAAAAGATTGGAAGCGGAGGGGAGACACTCACAACATCATGCGCTCACGCATCTATGGAAAGCGAGTCAATAGCTGCGTATAACATTAAGACTTATCTAAAGGCACTGCCTTTACTATGAATTTTTTTGATGGCCCTGAAAAGGGCCGTTGTCTGACCAAGGTAGGTGGTCTTTACGAGTCAGAATCGTCAAAAACCACCAAGCCGATGTCGGGATCGGCATCGGCATCCCAATCGGAGATGTCGTCGTCGTCGATCGGAGGGTCGATGTCGTCATCCCACCAGTCCGAGGAGTCGCCACTCTCCGACTCACTGTTCGGATCGGTGTCTACTTCGTAGACACCGGGCGGCTGCAGTGTGAACCCCGATGTGGAGTCGCATGGACCATTCAACTCGGTGTCCCACCCGGCTGACAATAGGTCAACAATATCAACCATATCTGTAGAGTCGCACTCGGCGATTTCTGCCATGTCTGTCTGGTGTGGTGAGCTGAACCAGACTGAATGATAATGCTCTGTAGCTGGGTATATACATCAATCGAAAGGAGTGGGGAGGAGTGGGAGTGTTGTGAGGAGTGGGAGTGTTGCGCGCGCATCGCAGGGCCCAAAATTTTTACCTCAACACCCTATCAAAAAAAAAAAAAATAAAAATACAAAATATGCCCCCTAAAAATTTTTTTTCCCCAACACCCTATCAAAAAAAAAATAAAAATACAAAATATACCCCCTAAAAATTTTTTTCCCTAACACCCTATCAAAAAAAATCAAAATAAAAAAAATACCTAAAATTTTTTTTCCCCAACACCCTAGCAAAAAAAAAAAATCAAAAAATTATAGGGGTGGGGGTAATTTTTTTTTTTTATTTTCTTTTTTGTTTTTATAATCCCTATCCCTATGATCCCTATCCCTATCGCATTTCAAATAAACCCGGCACAGATGTTTTTCGCCTAATTTTTTTATCTTGACCCCTAGACCCCTTTTACCCAATGGAAAAAAAAATAAAAGACCAAAGTTTAACCCGCCCCATACCCCCCACCCAACCCATCCCCCCTCGCCCCACCCCCCATAGGCCCCCCTCCCCAAGGAAAAAATTCTATCTCTTACCGTTACGGAGATATGCAATTGTTGGCGGCTGTTTTAGGGAGGGGGTGGGGGTAACTAAATTTTTTTTATTCCTTTTTTGATTCTCTGTACATACATATAATATGATCCCTATCGCATTTCAAATAAAGCCGACACAGATGTTTTTTTATGGAGAGTGGGGGTAATTTTACACTTTTTGTCAAATTTCTCGATAACGGTCGATTTTATGGGAATTATGTATAGAACAAAAATTATAGAGAATTACATTACAAACAACTTTTATTTGAAGAATTTTTTTCTTTTAAAAAAATGAAAAATGAGATACATGGATTGGTATAAATATTTATTCAAAGTAAATTTTCACATACATATATTTATTAAAATTTACATCTCTTCAAATACCATTATTTACGTTTTTTTTTCTTTCTTCTTCTCATCAGATGCCCCGTTTACCATCACTTGACTGATTTGTTGCGCCTCTGGTTGGAACTTCCCCCAATTTGAATTCAACCACTCAAGCTCCTTATCAGCTTGCTCCCTGGTAATTATGGCCGATATGTTGATGGACATTTTTGCTGATTTTCTGAGCGGACTGGCTGGAGTGGAATGAATATCTAACTGTGGGCATCCGCTATTTATAGCCGTTCGAATGAGTAGGGAGTGGAGGGGAGAGATAGTTTGATATTGGTAAAAAAAAGTCACAATAATTTGTTACATATATATTTCATATACATTAATTTTCTATTTACATTTCATCTAATAATAGTCTTAACAGTAACTCTAATCTATTTTCATCACTAACATTATTTACAATATTGGCTACATTATATTTGAATTCGGCTACAGTTTTTCGAGGTCCATTACGATATTCCTGAATATCTCTGTGTCCCCACGGTAGAGTTTTCACGGTGTTTGGTATTATAAACCTTTTGTCATCGTTGTAAGATAATGCGACTTTGTTTTTCATTTCAGTATATATATCATGTAACTTACTCCTGAATGTGTTCATTTTTCTAAATATCTTACCCCCGCCTTCTACAATCTTTTGATAATCCGACATGTTTAAGCTGCTTTGTATTACGCATTTTTTTACTCCCTTAGCGGCTTTGGTCTCTTTTTCGTCTGATCTAATATAGTAGGCCTTGGCGCCTGTCCCTAAAAATGTGCTGATGGCCTGATTTGGATACTCATCTTTGAAATTCCCCAATATTGGTTTACTTACGGGTAGGTTAAATTTATTATCCGTTTTATAATTAGATGTGTCGAAATGTTCTATATTTCTCCCCATAAATTCATAAAAATTAATTGTATCAACTTTAAGTACAAAACTATCGGTATCTGTGTAAAGTAATGAAATTTGATCACCTAATTGCTGTTTTAATATTCCATAATAAAAATCATACATCCTTACTTTTGACAATTCCAACACTGTGAAACCGATGTACAATGGTTTGTTATAGCATATTTTGGTTCTACCCATATGTATAGCCACAAAGTGTTCTGAAAATATAGAACAAGACTTAAAATTCGGTCGAGCAATTAAATTGTTTGCGCCTGGGGAATTTCTCTTACTAACCCAGTGGGTTTTAAGGTAAATATCTCGTCTGTCATCCACGTTTTCCATAGTTTTCCCGTACACACTATTGACCATGCGCTTAAAGTGATTTCTCTCAGATGTGTGCTTGGCATTGTTTCTCATATTAGTATTGAGATCTATGTATTTTTTCAGCCAACGTGACTGCTTAAACTTGAGGGCGCGATGAATTTCAGTTACAATTAGTCCATTATTTATGGCCTGCTTAAAGTTTCTATAGTGTAGTATGTATTTGTCTTTGTGGTTTAAATTCGGCACCAGTTTGGGGATTTCTGTTTTGGAATTAGGTGGAATTATATTCTCCACTAAAAATGGTAAATCGGCGTGTTTATCATGAAGGTGTTGTGGATATGTTACATCAACTTCTAATACATAGCCATAATCCCCGAGATCATCAACTGACATTACATCGAGTTGATTAATTTCCTCCGTCGATAACCATGCAAATTCTCCTGTGGGTAGTGGCTGACTCATACTATACCCATAGAGATTTGTGGCATCAATATAATGTATAGAGGACTTTGGCTCGAAGGGATTATATTCCGATAAATACTGATTATTGGCAATATGTTTTCTTTCCACACATTGACTGATACCGCCACGTATACTATTTTTGAAGAAATTAATCATATCAATATCTGTCAGCAACTCTAACTCCACCTTGGTGTAGCGCAACATCGCATCCCATGACAAACCTGGAGATGTATAATATTGCGCTGGATCGAGTTTATATGCTTTAAGCGATACATCTCTAAAATTTTCAAATATATCGCATAACATTAGAACATCTGATTTTAAATATAAATCAGAATACGATCCCAAGGTTTGGCAATTAAATACATCCCACACTTTCTGGGCCCTCGCGTAATCCTCGTCGGATATGTGACAATCATTTAACTTATCATAAAACTCATCTTTTGAGGGTAAATTTGGGTGATCTAATTTCAATATATTATCCATGAAATTATATGGAAACACCCCTTTCTGTCTCATCAAATCAAATTTTTCTTTTTCTGCAAAACATTTCCTTGTTTCAACAAAAAATTCTGATGGCAAGTTTTCCGACAGCCCAACCAAGGAATCCGCTAAAAATCTGTAACTATCCAAAAATCTGAGTTTTATGTAATTTTTTCTCAAAATACCGTCTCTATCTACATAGCTATGGATGTACAATGGTTTTGTGAACGAAATATATTTTTCTTTATTTTGGGCAATAACTTCGGCTCTCTCACCTTCCCCATACAATTCTTTAATAAATAAATGGCTGTCATACCCACTCAAATTATGGAAAAATATTGGGACAAATTGCGGGATTTTATAATTTAAATTACAATTGCTATGCGCGGCGCCGGGTGTTTTCTTACCGGTAAGATGGCAATGATCTCTTACTTTAACTTCGCCTTCTTGAAAGGTCTCATCGCAAATGGAGCATATAGTCGATGTGTTAAAATCATCTATTTCATCTTTAGACAGTCGCTGCATTGGAACAATGTCTTTTAAATGAGTATTATAAATAGTTAATACATCATCCTCTAAGCGTTTTACGAAATCGCTCGCGGCATTATCGCCGGTAAAAGTTACAAATTTCGTCAATGAATCATCAAATGAACATTTAATCAGATATGCAAAAGCATATGGCTCATGTTGGTATGTAGGGATGGTGAATTTTTTTTCCGGATCTGGTTCGCAATGATCTATAGGTTTTAGGATCGATTCAAAATCGGCATAAATTACAAATGGGACTCTTAGTTGCTTACCATAATTTTGAAACTTCAGTATATTTTCGGGGACATAATTACCGCGTTTGTCTTTTTTAAGCTCCACTGATGGTGTACTGGTATATATATGATTACAATCGCACAATTGATGACGTAATAGGACGCTTTCAGATGGAAAATAAAGTAAACACCCGTCACAAAAAAATTTTTTATGACCATTTTTAGTTATTTGACTCGAAACTAATCTGGATATACTTTTAATCCAACAATAGTGACTATTACCGGAATCTTCTGTTATTAGCAGTAAATTTATATGATGCCCTAACCTTCTACGGGAATATCGTAATGGGCCTACTATTTCAAATTTAGCCTTACCATTTTCATAACTATGTTCCAAGCCATAAACATTAACACTTATATCATTGAGGTCTTCAAATTTTGAAATGTCTTTAAGCTTCATGGGAAATTCAATGCCATCAACATTCAGCACGGTCTCGAAGTGTGGATACGATGACATTAGGCTAACATGATCTCTGGCTGGATATAGAGCTGATGTGATGGCCCAAGCAAAGCAGTACGCATCATTATTCTGCACATTCACTACACCCTTCTTGGTTTCAATAAACTTAGGCAGCTTTATGTATGAGCAGCCTCCTAACGGAGAGTACTTATTTATATTAACTTCTAGAAATAGTACTTCCTGTAATGACCAACCTGAAACAATGAATAATTTATTAGTTACCGATATATTATATATTATATAACTACTATACCTGAATCTTTATGTTGGAAGTCTACGGTTTGAGATACCAAGGCGTCCTTAAAGTTTGCATATACCACATCCAAATCCGTCGGCAAATCTAGTATTCGATTTATGCTATTGAAAGATTTGATTTCAGAATTATCTTGGCTCTGCAATACATATGTAGCGAAGACCTCTACATTAACTTTAATGGCATTATGGGCCCTCAGAACAACTTTCAACAATTCCAATACCCTCACTTTTATAGCCTCAAAAAATGTTATATAGTCTATATGTTTTTCATCACTTTTGACTCTATAACTTGCGATTCTGCACTTAAATGCACTCTTAATTAAATATATACCATCGACATGAATTGTGCATGCCTTTTCTTTATGACTAAGACTCCTCATATGTGATGTCATCTGATTGGTTGCGATGTCTACATTACATGATTCACATCTACTTTTATGAACTTGTGGGTCTACGGTACGATGTGAAACTCGCATTACACGAGCTTGTTTTACCGGTAAAACATCCGGGCTTGAATTGGCGGTTCTTTTCGTACCGCTGGATGATTCACCATTGCGGTTAGATATCAGATTACAACTTTTATTTTGATGTCGTCGTAAATTATCTGCTCTTGTAAATGTTAAACCGCAATTACACTTATACATATCTACTATTTTTATGATTATTTCGATATTAGATAATGAAACTTCCAACGCACTTATAGCTCGCGACTGATCTCATTCGTATAGATGTGATATTATATACCTCTCAATAAATCCCCACCTCCACTATGCTCCCCTCCCCTATTCATAATATACGGGAACAGCTCCAATTCTTGTTACTTCGGTATAGAGTAACGTAAATTCTAAATACATAGTAATCACTAGGAGGTAATGAGATGTACTTACTATGCTCATTACACTACTCAATTACGTTCATTAAAGTATATAATTTACAGAATAATTGGGAGGCACTTGCTAATTGCGCGAAGGGTGGGATACTACCCCTTCCAACAATATTTACATCGCGCGTGTCTGCCGAAGACCGGTGATTCACTTTAGCTATGGCGGTTGAGAGTCAAGGGTGTGCATGGCGCCGACTTATTTCCCCTATGCTACAACAGTAAACAAGAGAAGTACTTAGACTTATTACACTACGTGATATACACAGTAAATACTGTCTGAGAGGTATGCATATGGTGTAATGAGAGGTACTTACTATGCTCATTACACTATGCAATTACACTCAGTACAGAATAATTGGTTGGTCCTTACATCACTATGTGTACTGAGAGGTACTTACTATACTCATTACACTATGCAATTACACTCATTACACTATGCAATAACATGGTGTACAGAGTAATTCAGAGGTACTTGCTAATTGCGCGAAGGGTGGGGGGTACTTGCTAATTGCGCGAAGGGTGGGGGGTACTTGCTAATTGCTCGAAGGGTGGGGGGTACTTGCTCGAAGGGTGGGGGGTACTTGCTCGAAGGGTGGGGGGTGGGTACTTAGGGTAATTACTAATTACACCAATTGCCTCTGACCTTGCCTCTGACCTTGGTCCAGAACTGGCTAATCCCATCTACTTATATGTTTTTTTAATTTTCTGTGCGTCGGTTGCTGTTTTATTGTAATCGTTCATTGTCAAGGGTTTGTTCCATAAAAAAGAATTTAAGCAAAGATCAGTTAAGATATTAATTTTCGGATTATTTACTTCAATGTTTTCTTTCGAGTTTTCTTTTATGCCACTATCTAATTTGTTGTCAACTTTAGTGTTGAGTGATTCATCAGTCTTTTGCGTCACAACGGAATTATTTTCAGCATTTTCTTCAGTCTTTACAACTTTATCGCTATAATCTAATATCACATTATGACTTATCTCAGA